>CM039126.1:13887008-14446608 GCA_022036555.1 Microstegium vimineum | reverse complement strand
ATTTCCCTATGTTTTAATGCCCACATAAAATGCAATTCAAAATTTACTTTTAATCTATTTAGAAATATGCAAAACTTTGGGTGTTACAATATGCTAGGGTAATACTTCTTGAAATATCTTTCGTAAGTGCTCTAGAGTACTCTTCTCCCTCTAGAGTTTCATAGAAGTAATCATTACCAGGAGGACTCCTTGTAATCCGGTAAGGTCCTTCTTAGTTTGGTGACCATTTGCCGTATTTACTGTCCTTAGTTCCATTGGACAAAATGACTTTCCAAACCAGATCACCTTCAATGAACCTTTTCTCCTTTACTTTCTGATAATAGTACTTGGCGACCCTAAGCTTGTTAGCCTCAGTATTCTCCAGGGCTCTCAACCGATCTAGGCTTAGATCATTAAGATTATCCATCATAAGGTTCTTATAATCATCTGCTCCTAGATTATCTTGCTGCATGATTCTCTGAGATCCAACACTCATCTCCCATGGCAGCACAGCTTCATCTTTGTAGACTAGCTCGTAAGGCGAGCATTTAGTCGACCCATGACAAGTCATCCTATAAGACCATAGAGTCTCCATGAGTACCAGGTGCCACTTTCTAGGATACTCCAGGATCTTTTTCTTAATCATCTTGATCAATATCTGATTGGATGCTTCTACTTGTCCATTGGCCTGAGCATAATATGGAGATGAGTTAATCTACTTGAATCCTGTCTCGGCAGCAAAGTCCTCAAACTCTTTAGACGTAAACATTGTCCCTTGATAGGTGGTGATGGTTTGAGGGATATTAAATCTATAAATGATGTTCTCATTAATGAATTCCATTATATTGGCTGACGAGGCCTCCTTTAGAGGAATAGCTTCGACCCACTTGGTAAAATAATATATCGTCACCAATACAAACTTGTGTCCTTTACTTGATGACGGGAACACTTGGCCGATCAAATCTATTCCCCATCCTCTGAATGACCACGGCTTACTAATTGGGTTCATAGCCGATGTCGGGGACTTCTGAATATTACCAAATTTCTAGCACTCCTGACAACCTCTGAAATGTCTGAAATAATCTTCCATTATGGTTGGCCAAAAGTAACCTTTCCTCTTGATCATCCACTTCACCTTTTGAGCAGACTGATGTGCACTGCAAACACCTTCATGGATTTCTCCCATCAGCAACTTGGCTTCTTCTTTATTAAGACACTTGAGTAAGCCTTTATTAAGACACTTGAGTAACACACCCTCAACTGTTTTATAATATAGCTGATCATCAAGAATGACAAACTTGGTAGCTCTATACCTCAGCTTCCTATAAACTCGTTGTGATGGATTCTTTTAGGTACTTGATGATCCCAGTTCTCCAATCCTCATCATCAACAAACTCATTAGCTAAAATATCTACAATCTACCGATACCCAGAAGCGCTATGAGCCAATCTGTTAGCCTACTGATTCTGATCTCTAAGAACATGCTTGATACTGACAGAGGAAAAATAATCAAGTAGTTCATGGCAGTATTCATAATACTTCCTTAGTATTTCGTCCTTGCACTCATATAGGCTGAGCAATTGGTTAACTACTAATTAAGAATCTCCAAAAATCTCAACAGCCTCGGCCTTTACCTCACGCAGCAGTCGTAATCCTTTGAGAAGGACTCCATACTTGGCCTGATTATTAGTAGGCGTTAGCCTGATCGGGAAAGCATACTCTAGGCTTGCCCCACGATGCAAAATTAGGACAATCCCAATGCCTCCCCCTTGCTTGCAGGTGGATCCGTCGAAGAACAACGCCCAAGGAGTTAGATCTACCAACTTGATCTCCTTCTCATGATGATGAGTAATGAAGTCAGCTATCACTTGACCCTTGCCCGCCTTCACCAATTCATACATCAAGTCAAACTCTGACAATGCAAGAAACCACTTGCCAATTCTCCCATTCAGAATAGGCATAGACAACATGTGCTAATCACATCAAACTTTGACACCATCGTGCACTCGGAAGACAGCAAGTAATTTCGCAACTTAGTGCATGAAAGTATAAGGACAAGCACAACTTCTCGATGGGAGAATATCTTGTTTCAGGATCCAGTAGTCTCCGGCTCAAGAAGAACACTACCCTATCCTTTCCTTCAAATTCTTGTATTAGAGCCGACCTGATCGTATGGTCATCGGCCGCTACGTACAATCTAAAAGGCTTCCCTCTCTAAGGAGGAATCAACACTGGTGGAGATTTCAAGTATTCTTTAATCTCCTTGAAAGCCCTATGTTGTTTTGTTACCCCACTTGAATTCTTCATCACTTTTAAGCTTCAGCAAAACTGAGAACGACAGAATCTTGGTTGACAGATTTGATATAAACCTTCTAATGAAATTGATCTTGCTGATCAGAGATTGCAACTCAGTCTTCGTAGTTGATGGTACAACCTTGTTGATTGTGTCAAAACTTTTCTGACCAATATTGATCCCTCTCTCGTGTACCATGAAGCCCAGGAACTGTCTAGTTGATACTCCAAATGCACACTTGTGAGGATTCATCCTCAATCCATATTTCCTTGCACACTCCAAAGTGTCTCTAAGATCCTCGAGGTGTTCTCGGTATTCTCTAGACTTCACAACCACGCCATCGATGTAAACTTCCACGATTTTGTCGATCAAGTTATGAAAAATATAATTCATGGTTCTTTGATAAGTTGCTCCGGCATTTTTCAACCCAAATGTCATGACCACCCACTCATATAGTCACAGTGCACTAGGACATCTGAAAGCAGTCTTGTGGATGTCTTCTTCTGCAATGAAGATCTGATTGTACCTAGCATTGCCATCCATAAAACAGATCACTCTGTGGCCTGCTACTGCATCGACTAGCATATCGGCCACTGGCATTGGGTACCCATCCATTGGGGTAGCTTTGTTGAGGTCCCTGGAGTCAATACACACTTTTACTTTTACTTTTCCATTCTTCTTGTACAGAGGAACCACATTTGCAATCCATTCAGCATATCTGCATTGCCGAATAAACGTTGCTTCATAAAGTCGAGTGATTTCTGTTTTCACATCAGCCATAACTTCAACTTTAATTCTTCTAGGATGCTGCTTAACCGACCGATATCCAGATTTAATCGACAGACGATGTTCGACTAGCTTTCGGTCAAGACCAGACATTTCATAGTACTCCCAAGCGAAACATTCCTTGTACTTCTTTAACAGAGCAACCAATTTCTCTATAAACTTGGGATCTAACTTAGCACTAATGTACGTCGGCCTCGGCTTATCACCATCTCCAATGTCAACCGCTTCCAACTCGTCGACCGACGTAAATCCCTTGCCCATTTTGCCCTCATCGTCGTCAACTGATGTATGCATCATTTTATTTTTTCAAAGCCGATTGCTTGGATCGGTTGTTCACTTACACTGCTGAAAGTAATGCAGTCTTCTTGCAACCTTCTTCTAGAAAAACACTCACATGCGTAATCTTCCAAATCCAATAAGCAGGGTCAACGATTTCTATGGAAATTGAGTCATCAGCTGGAATTATCTCAAGTTCATCATTGTCCAGCCACTGTACCACACACTGGTGCATGGTAGATGGGATGCAATAGTTGGCATGAATCCAATCCCTCCCTAAGAGCGGATTGTACGAACTCTCTCCATCAATGATGAAGAAAGTAGTCAACAAGGTCTTGCTACCAATAGTCAGCTCCACTTGTAGGACTCCACGAGTCCCTGATGTTCTTTCTCCAAAGTCCCCAAGCATCAGGTCAGTCTTGATGATCTTTGGATTCTAGTCCCAACTTCTACACAATGTGGAACAACATCAGATTGATGGAAGCACCACCATCGATCAGTATCCTTCCAACCAGCCGCTCATTAATGTATCCTTGGATATACATTGCCTTCAAATGCATGTGCCTCTTAGGCTTACCAAAGACTGCTTGAAAGCCAAGCATGAGTCTACCAGTCAGCTCTCCAAACTTTGACTCATCAAAGTCAGAAGAAACTTTGGTCTCCACCGGTGCCCTAAATTCTACAGGCAAGAAGAAGCTCGCGGCACGACCTGATGACTCCTGATGCTGCCTTTTAGCTTTCTTTTGCCGTCGGATCCTTCTTTTCTGAGTCTTGGTTAGCCTTCTAGGATATTGCGGTTGATGATCATCACTTAGTGTTAGCACATGGAAACTTGGGAAGAAGTTTCAAGTCATTTGGACGAAGAAACAGGCTCCAAACGCTAAGGTTTATAGGGTCCAGACCAATTCATTTGCATCCGGAAGCACACCCTAGCTGCACTATACTGACATGGCATGTCCGAACACGTGGACATTGGTCCGGACGCTTGGTCTGGACATAGTCTGGAGGTTTTGGAGCTCTCTGGAAGCTTACTATGTAGGTCCAGACACAAGACTTTTGTCCGGACACCTCTGTTCAGATAGTGTCCTAGGATGTTTTTGCTCTCTGGATCCTTACTGTGTAGCTCTGGATGCTATGAGTTTTGGTATAGAGGTTGAGTGACAGTAGCGTCCGGAGGTGTGTCCGAACGTGGAAAACGAGCGCGCTAATGGCTATTTCAAATTTGGCAAAGGATCCGGAAGCATGAGAATTGGTCCAGACGTTCGATGGTTTTGTGTCCAGAGGTTGGTTTGGACACTGAGTTGGGAGGTAACGACTAGCTCCTTTGTGGGGGGCTATATAAGTGTTATGGCCGGCTCTTGCAGCAACTCTTGCACATTCTCTTCACTCATAAACTTGTGCTAGCTTGAGCAAACCTCCACCACTCCTCTCTATGTTAGATTGATCATTTCATGAGAGATTGAGTGAACCAAGTGCATTTGCTACTCATATTGCCTCTTAGTGGCACTTCATGATCATTGCAATCATGAAAGCTCTTGTTATTCTTAGAGTTTGTCGACTCCTAGATGGCTTGGTGCGATAAGGATCTTGAGCGGAGGAAGGTGATTGTCTCCGACTCCGACCGATGGATTGTGAGGGGTTCTTGAGCCTTCCCCGTGGTAGATTCACGAAAGGCTTCTTTAGTGGATTGCTCGTAGCTTGTGGATCCCTATCTTGTGTTGATTGAACGGCACCCGGTTGAAGGTTAGGCGTGTAATGCCTATTAGCGCGTGAATCACCAAGTAGGTGCATTGCTACAACGAGGACTAGCTTGCCGACAAGCAAGTGAACCTCGGTAAAAAAATCATTGTGTCAATCTATTTGCCGAGGATTTCATTTGTATATTTCTTCATTGGTTATCTTTCTTCACATTGGTATAACCCTCCTATCTCTACTCTTTGCAATTGATTGTTTACATCCTTGCAAAGTAGAGTACCTTAGTTATCATGCCTTGTCTAGTCTTAATCTTTTATCTAGTTTTGCCTAGCTCTCTTTGTGTGATAGAACTTTATTTGCTAGTAACTAGATTTGTGGATAGGTGGCTTGCATCTTTTGGTAGTGCTAGCGCAAAACTCGCTTTTAGCCTTTTGTTATACTAATTATCTCGTTAAGTGTTGTTGTAGAAATTTTATTAGGCTATTCATCCCCCTTCTAGCCATACTTAGACCTTACAACGATACTATAACTAGTATCATATTGCACAAAGTAGAGATTGAGTAAAGTAAATATAATATATTAAATAAGCAAAGTCTTACTAAATAAGGAAAGATACAAGAGCTATACTAGACTCTCTAGAAAGACGACTCTGAAAACCCCGAGCAAGCTCGACTCAGCTCTAATTCCTACACTAGACTACACTACTAAGAGACTGGAACTACACTAATCTTCACTTGTGAATTGAATGAATCATGAATGGAGAGGGGATGTGACCCTCTATTTGTAGTGGAGTAGGGGTCATTCCAGCACAATGTCAGCGATCTATGTGCCTTTCACCTTCCTCCATAAGATCAATCCATCATAGAATGGATGAGATAGTGCACATGTTCCTGATGTTGCAGGGAGGCATGCATAGATCGGTGAGTGTAATAGTCACCCTAAAGGGTGCATGGGGGGTTGGTTGACCCACCTATGACCCCTAGGACATGCCACCTTCTTTTAGAAGGTGTCCCCACATGTCATAGTGAAGTTTGGTTGCTTATATCTTGCTAGATCTTTTGTTATGGGTTCATGAATCCATGTGACTTCATCTTGAGCCGTTTAGAGAAGGCATAGAGTTGATCCAAAGGTTGGAAATGGCTTTGTGGTGCTTCTCTTGGTTCTTGCCACCTTGGCAAGGTGTGCAGGTTCCATACGGTCTAGCATGCTCATGACACTCTTTTAATCTTGCCTACCTTAGCACAAATACTTTTTAATCTCAAAGGGCAACTCAGGAGCTTCTCAAATTCTAGTGGTCACCATGTTAACTTCAATAAGTCTTTTCTTGTACCCATCAACATTACAAAAGAGAAAAGCTCACACCTTGCTAACACTTTTGGTTGTGATGTTAGGAAAATGCCTTAGGCACTAGCAGACCCTTAGTGTTGGATTTCTCACCTCTAGTTACAGAAGTTAAAAATAGGTTGTGTGGGATTAGTATATTCCTCTCCTACCAAGGTAGGATAATGCTCGTTAATTATGTTTTCTCTGCTCTACGAACCTTCTACATGTGCAACCTCTAATTATCCCAACAATCATAGACCCAATTGATAGATACATGAAGCATTGTCTTTGGAGTGGAGGAGATATTCATAGAAATGCACCTATTTAGTGGCTTGGGAAGTGGCATGCAGGACCAAAGAGGAGGGAGGACTAGGCATCATCATAAACTTGAAAAGCCAGAACAAAACCTTACTTCTCAAATTTGTTGACAAGTTCTATAACCATAAAGACATCCCATGGGTCAAGTGAACTTGATCAAAACTTTATAGGAACACATACATACCTCCTCATGCCAGGGTTCCCGCTGTTTCTTTTTGGTGGAAGGACCTCCTAAAACTCTATCCGATTTTCTTCCATATGGCTCATTGCAAGCCTAGTAAAGGAAATTCAACCCTTTCCTTGTGTGGCAAGTGGAACTAGGCCAGCCTGCAAGATTTCTACCCTCACCTCCATTCTTTTGCTAAAATTAAAAAGTGCTCAATTAAATTCTTCCTAGATTAAGAACTTGAAAAACTTTTTCATCTACCTTTGTCAATATAGGCCTCTAGTCAACTCATAGACCTTTTTGTCATGCTTGAAGATAGACCGTGGGACTTGAACTTAGAAGACAAATGAAGCTATATGTGTGGCTCAAATCCTTTCAGTAGTAAAAAGGCCTATAATTTCATACAAGGTATGGTACCCGCCTCACCTCTTTTTCCATGGCTTTAGTCGTCTAGTAATGTTAACAAGCACAAATTCTTTTTTTGGCTTCTCCTAAGAGACATATTGAATACTAGAAATGTCGAGGAGAAAGAATATGTATCTCGAGGACTATTCTTGTGTTCTCGGTGATAGCAATTGTGAAGAGATAAGTCTGCATATTTTCTTTGAATGTTCTTTCAGTGTTAACTACTGGCAACCCATTTTCATTTTCATCACCTAGAATCTTCAGTTGTAGACTTTGGATATGGCCATTAGGGCTAGAAATGCTTTTGGGAATCAAAAAATTGTCATCACAATCTGCTGGATTATTTGTACTACAAGGAATAGTCATCTTTGACAATGTTGAACAATCCCTACTCAGATGAAAAGAAGACTTCAAAAGAGAGATTGGATTAGTTTGCACCGAAGCATAATGTTTAAGCCCCCCTTGTTTGTATAGAGAGTATCCATAATTGTAACATACTATTCACTTTGGGCTTTGAAAGTCTTGTAATATGTATACGATATATAATGAAAAATTTTAAGTAGGGGCCTCCCATGCTGTTTCCTCAAAAAGTTTTGGTTTGACTCATAATAAAAATATACTCTCTTTATCTTCAAAAAATACAACTATGATATATGTGTCAGTTAAAGAGGTTTACATTTGATCAGGTTTCTAAGTAAATAATATTAAGATTTATGATTTCAAATTAATTTATTATAAAAATATATTTCTAATATTATTTGATATATTTTTTTAATTTGTAATTGATTAAACTTGATATATATTAACCCTGATACTATTTTAAAATTATATTTTTTATAAGGACAGAGGTTGTGGTAATAATAAAATAAAAAGGAAATGAAAAGAGGAAAAAGGAAACGAAGGAATTAAAAGGGAGGAGAAAACGATAAGAAATCCGCAGCGCCCACCGAACAATTTTTTTTTCCTTCTCCTCCCCGCTCACCTTTCCCCCTACTCTATAACTACCTCCATTCCCGAACTTGCGCAAGCTTCCTTCCTTCCCACATGGGCACCGCCCCCTCCTTCTCCAACTGCAAGCTCCATTCGCCCTCGTCGTCCTTCGCCACCTCCAGCTTAGTCCCATCTCTGCTGGATTGGAGAGGTTTGAAGCATGTTTCCTTCTCGCGCGCCACGTGCTCGACGGAATTCCTCGTCTGTACAGGAGCCAAGAAACGCTAGGATTAGGCTCCTCCCGGGGTCCCTTTTAGTTCCCCTCTAACGAATCGTAGGTTTGCGGTTTGGTGTGGCTGTATCCCGTGATTTTTGGGTGGCTTTGGTGTAGAGTTTAGAAAGATATCAAGAACTTCCAACTTGGGGTTTCCTGTAGCCTTTTTTAGCTGTTCTGGGGCTTTTATGGGAGTGCCCGTCGCGCAGAAGTCCGATTCTTGGGTGACTGTGCTTGCGATGACGGACAACGGCGGCCTTGGCGTTCGGCCTATTAACGGAGGTCGAGGGGGTGCCGTGGAGCAGCGTGGGCTCGGCGACAACGAGCCTCCAGTGTCCCCACCAGAGCGTGTTTGTACGCCGCCTGCGCTAAGGCTGGCTGCTTGGCGGCGCATGTCGTCACCTGGTCCTCTCCGGTGCTCAACCCCGAGGTGAGCAATTGACTTTCTTGTTTGGCTTAGAGGGGATAACTTGTTGATAGACTTTTCACTGAATGAAATAAGTGGATGCAGGAGCATTGGGTGTGAAGATGGTGAGGATTTGGATCGTTACTTTTCCCCACAGAGTGAGTTTTCTCAAGACACTTCTGATACGGATTCGATGAGCACAAGTATTAGTAGGATGTATACCTTCTGGTTGGGGACTTCGAGCCCATTAGATAGTCCTATCAAACAATTGGGAGTAGTAGACACAAGTCCTCCCTCAAGGAGGGGTTGCCATTCTCCTAGCTATCCTTGGAATTCTTGCCGGGGATCAGATGATGTAGATTCTAGTTTTATGAATTCACCTCGGCATGATGATGAACAGAGGAAAAATGATGTGCAACCAATTGATTTTGAGAGTAGACACATCTGGTATCCTCCACCACCTCAGGATGACAATGGTACTTTTCAATATGATGAGGACGATGATAACAATGTTTGTGATGGGAAGGTCTTTGGACATGTTAACTATGACTATTGTGATGGCGAGAATGATGAAGATAATGATAATGATGATGATTTGTTAGGGATAAAAGGAAAACATAGTATATCTCACAAAGAGTTCTTGAGGAGTGCTTTACATGGGCATTTCAGGGCTCTCGTGTCGCAATTGCTCCAAGGGCATGGCATTGATCCTGTGGATGGCTGGCCAGACATAGTAGCCTCATTAGCTTGGCAAGCAGCTACCTTTGTCAGGCCAGACACGAGCAAGGGTGGTAGCATGGATCCCACAGACTATGTCAAAGTCAAATGTGTAGCATCAGGAAATCCCAATGACAGGTATGCCCTTCGACTACAACTTGTACTGAAGAATTACATGAAATTTCCGCCATGGTATTTTGCTAAATGATTGTTCAACTGTTTGCAGTGCTTTCATTAAAGGTGTTGTCTGTTCTAAGAATGTAAAACATAAACGTATGGTGTCGAAACATGAGAACCCTAGGTTGCTTCTTTTGGGAGGAGCACTGGAATACCAGAAAGTCACGAACAAACTAGCTTCAATAAACAGCATTCTTGAGCAGGTCATATCATTTTCCAGTTACATGTTCATGCTGATTTATCTCAATATGTTCTTAATATTGATTTTCAAATGCAAAATGTGTACAGGAGGAGTATCTTAAGAATGCTGTTGCAAAGATAGAGGCTCAACGCCCACATGTCTTGCTAGTCGAGAAAAGTGTGCCATTGCATGCACAACAGCTTCTTGCAAAAGATGTCTCTTTAGTATTGAACGTCAAGAGATCACTTCTGGAAAGAATATCTCGCTGCACAGGTGCTCAAATTGCGTCTTCTGTTGAAAATATCACTGCTACAGGAGTTGGACAATGCCAAGCATTCTGGATTGAGAAAGTTACAGAATGTTCATCACCAAAGGTCTCAAACAAAAAAACAGTCAAGACACTGATGTTTTTTGATGGTTGTCCAAGACGCTTGGGGTGCACGGTAATAATCAAATTTTCGAATTGCATTTCAAAGATAGCTTTTATTCAATATTACTGTTAATTGGCCCAGATAGGTTAAATTGTTGTCATTTGTCTTTTCTGTCCATTATTTTACACCTGCAGGTATTATGTGCAATTGTGCATTGCAACGGATTTTCTTTGGTGGATAGCAAATTCTTTGTTTAATAATAGTCTCTTAATCCTTTACTATATTTGGAACTTACTATTTTGGATCCCTTTCTTTATATTGTGATTATGCCATATCTGAAAAAATGGCATGCATTTATACCTACAACATTATGATTTTATTTGGTTGATGGAAAATTGAAGGCCTTTCTTTATATAGTGATTATGTCACATCACATAGGATAAAAGTTATGCCATGTCATATCTGATAAAAATGGCTTCATTTTCCTAGGTTCTTCTAAGAGGAAAGTCATATGAAGAGTTAAAGAAAGTCAAACTTGCTGTGCAGTATGCTTTATTTGCAGCATACCACCTGTCACTTGAGACCTCATATCTTGCTGATGAGGGTGCAACACTTCCAAAAGTCCCTCCAGACCTTCAACTTGAGAAGCAGAATTCTTCCTCAAGACACTATCAGCAGAATTTAAATGAATTTCAAACCATTGAAGGGGAAACTTTTGGATGTGGGCGTATCTTGCCTTGCCTTAATGGTTCTGCAAATCAGTCTCATTCAAGAGATGATATAATTCATGAGGAACATGCACACTGCCATTCGAGTCATTCAAGAGCTGACTTAAGTCAGGAAGAATATACTCATGGAACCATTGAGGTATACCCGTATTCCATAGAAGCTTCAATGTATGACAGCTGTATACCACCTGCATGCATGACTGTTCAGACACCTAAAAGTTCACTTGCCAGTGTGAGAAAAAGGGCACCAGGAAATTTATGTTTTTCCCATAATGGTCACATAGATGAAGCGGGTGGTGGAATGTCAAAGGTTGATAGTGACTTCCTTGACTTGGATAATGGTTGGAATCATATCTCAGATGAAGATTCTGTAGCAACACGTGATCACAATGGGAATCACAACGAATATTTCCCAACATCTGACAGTCCACAGAGCATTTTGGTTTCCTTGTCAGTTGCGTGTCCTCTGAGAGGAATTGTATGCAAGCAATCTCAGCTATTTCGGATAAAGTTCTATGGCACTTTTGATAAGCCGCTTGGAAGGTACTTTCGTGAAGATTTATTTGTTCAGGTAGTTGCATTGTCATCCATAATCTTCTAGTTTACTATTATAGGCTTTACAGTACCTTATTAATTTTCATCCACTCTATATTTTCAGACTTCATGCTGCGAATCTTGCAAGGAGCCTGCAGAATCTCATGTGCGATGTTACACTCATCAACAAGGCAGTCTCACAATCAGTGTGAGAACTCTTCCATCTGTCAAGCTACCTGGGGAGCTTGATGGGAAGGTATGGATGTGGCACAGGTGTCTCAGGTGCAAATCAAAAGATGGAATTCCTCCAGCTACACAAAGGATAGTCATGTCGGATGCAGCACGCGGATTATCTTTTGGGAAGTTTCTGGAACTTAGCTTTTCAAATCACACAACAGCCAATCGAATTGCCTGCTGTGGACACTCCCTCCAGAGGGACTGCCTTCGTTTTTATGGGTTTGTTGCTTCTTATTGTATACTCTTCAGTTTCTTATCTAATAATGACCAACATAACATTTCACATTCTCAATCAAACAGGCTTGGGAGCATGGTTGCTGTCTTCCGTTATTCACCAGTAGACATTCTTTCTGTCAACTTGCCATCCTCAGTACTAGACTTTACTTATTCAAAATCTCAAGATTGGGTCATCAAAGAAGCTGTTGATGTATGTTTGTGTTAATTTTATCTAAGCTTGTCTAAATTGGTTCTAAAAGCCAACCCATTGGCATCATTTTGGGAGATGTATTGCCCTTGATAAGCTTTTATGACTTAACTTGCAGGTATGTGCTAAGAAGGAACATCTATATAGGGAAATCATTGTTAAACTTGACTGTATCGAAAAGATAGTTAAAGACCAGAACATTGGTATGAAGTCAGGCTTGCATAAACATGTTGCTGATCTTAAGGAGTTGGTTAAAGTTGAGTGGAAGAAGTATGACGTAAGTTCAAATACTACTTGTTTTATAGATTGCTGTTGAACTGCACAAAGTTTTCTACTTGTCTTGTAAATTGCTATTGAAAAGATAGTTAAAGACCAGAACATTGCTCTTTACCTTTTCAGGTTGTATCAGGGTTTTCTATCATAGATGACTTGCAGACATTCGAACCATATATAGATGTTCTAGAGCTCAATCGCCTTAGGAGAGAGCTTGTACTTGATATTCACGTATGGGATCGCAGACTGTACATGATGCACTCTCTCACGAAAGAAAACTGTCGTACTGTGCCAAATGATGCACAATGTTCTGGGAAGCTTACTGAAAGCTTATTAGAACAATCAAAGGATTTGACATCTGGTAAACATTTGAATGTTGAGAATTCTCTAGAACAGAATCAACTTAGTACGTTGGAAGTGGCTGCAGTTTCAGTGAAATCATCCCCTATGACGGAACAAACCAATACTAGTGTTTCACATTCGGGATTGGAAACCAACATTATGGGTGATGTATCGATGCATTCTGGCTCAACTGTTATCAGCTTTGCCCCAGGCCCATGTGAAATGCAGAGTGAAGGAGTGCTGGCTGAACTAGAAGCTGGAAAGGCTTTGCAGAAATCACAATCTTCTGCCTCCAATCTTTCTGACAGAATTGACTTAGCATGGACTGGTTCTGGTCAGTTTGTTAACGATTCATCAAGTAGTATGGAGGCAGTTTCATTCATACCTGCAAGCCTGAAGGATGATCCTGTATACCAGAAGGTTATAGCACCAATTAGAATCAAATCGTTCGATTCTGCTATCAGTTACAGAAATGTTGATGATTCAAATTCTAGTATAAGAAGATCTTATTCTCAAAGGCCTCCAAAGGCTATTGAGAGAACTGGTAAGGGTCTATCACCAACATTCTTGAACAAGCTGTCACTTCCTGGTATGATTGATGGCGAGAGTCGGTTGCTACTGTCACAAAATGATTCAGATGTTATTGTTCCAATTTATGATGATGAGCCATCTAGCATGATAGCCCATGCCATGACTGTTCCAGAGTATCAAAGCTTCCTGTTGCCACTTCTGGATCAAAATAATGAATCTAGTTTATTGAATTATGGTTCTGATCAGCCTCAACCTATGACTGGAAATGACTCTAAGGATAACCATTTGACTGTTTCTTTTGAGGATGAAGATTCATATTCTGTTGATAAAGCAAAATTTTCTGTGACATGTTATTTTGCAAAGCAGTTTGATGCAATCAGGAGAAAGTGCTGTCCAGATGAGATAGACTATATCCGCTCCTTAAGTCGCTGCAAGAGATGGAGTGCTCAAGGTGGCAAGAGTAATGTCTACTTTGCCAAAACACTAGATGACAGATTTGTGATAAAGCAAGTGACCCGGACAGAATTAGATTCATTTGAGGATTATGCTGTTGATTACTTCAAATATTTGATAGACTCTGTATCATCTGGAAGCCCAACTTGCCTCACTAAAGTCCTTGGTCTTTACCAGGTTCGTGTTACTACTACTTTGTTACTTGTGTTTATCAAATCCTGTGAGATTACATAATGAACATAGCTGTGCATTTATGCACTAGATCACTGCCAAGAATTTGAGAGATGGAAAGGAGCTGAAGATGGATGTAATGGTCATGGAAAACCTATTTTTCAAGAGGAAGGTATCAAGAATATATGACCTAAAGGGCTCTTTGCGTTCGCGCTACAATCCTGACACTTCAGGGAACAACAAGGTTCTCTTGGATCTTAATCTGTTAGAGACACTTCACACAAAGCCCATTTTTCTTGGAAGCAAAGCAAAAAGAAGGCTGGAACGAGCTGTCTGGAATGATACTTCTTTTCTGGCAGTAAGTAGACTCGCTTGCTGTGAGATCTTGTTTCATTGGTGAAGGTTATATATACCATACTCCCTGGGTGCAGCAACCTAGTATTTCTATCTGGACTGTGACCTTGGTTGCATAGCTAATTTTACATCATCGCCCCATCTGACCTCGTTTGTATATGAGGTGTCACTACCAAAAAAAAACTGTTTTATGCATTCAATCCACTTCATCATGATTGGTACAATGAACTAGTAATCTTTTTGTCACGTGACATGAAAAGTATGCCAGTATGTACCCTGGACATCTTGCAGTACATCCGATTTCAGTATGCACCATAACCTTGACCCTGGCGATGTGCACCATTGCTGGGTTCCCTGTTCTGATTAGCCTGATCTGCACATATTTTTCTCCATCCCGAGTGATGTGTCCTGTGGAGTGTCAAGAGGGAGTACTATTTCAGCTCCCCTCCCTTTCTCCCTCATCCCTTAATAACAGACCAGACCCAATGATCCCAACAAAAGAAATCCTTCTTTTGGTGTACTGTGACCTATAATATGTGCCCAGACATCTGAATTTCGGACAATCGCACACATTAGAAAAGCCCACATACCTTCCCCCACCATTTTCAAGATTCTAAGAAATCCTAAGCAGCCAATTGATATGGGAAATATTGAATGTCCAATATTAGACATGCTACTTGAGGCTTTACATATTGATTCTGTTGTGATTCATATTTCAGCTTTTGCCACACATCTGAAATTCAGTTGTGAAAACATGTAGCAGCCACAATCTTTCATTTTGGAGTTTTTGAGGTGCATAGAGCAAATAGCACATAAATCAAAACCACACATACTGTTGGCCACACATGGATCAGTTGAAGGCCAGAGGGCAGCTTTGCCCGGTTGGCCGCTTGGATTGAAATGAAAGTAGGGTTCAGGATACATCCTAGGGGTTGGTCTGCTCCTGCTTATATAGCAAGAAAGGCAGCCACCTACTACAGCATATTCTTAAGCTAAAAGCAGATGCTTTACAAAGCTGCTAAGCAAGCCGGCAACTGCTAGACAGTGAATAGTAAAGTGCAGAAAGTAAGATACAAGTGATAGGCTTAACCATCAATCTCCCCCTAAGCCTAGCACTAGGTGATCTGCTTCAAGCCAATCCTTCCCCTCATCTCCTGGAACTTGGCCTTGCCCAGCGACTTGGTGAGGATGTCTGCAAGCTGATCAGTGGTAGCAATGTGGTCAGCCTTGATGCTCCCATCTTCCAGACAGTCTCTGATGAAGTGGTACTTAATCCTTATGTGCTTGCTTCGGTCGTGGAAGACTGGGTTCTTGGCTAGGGCCAAGGCAGACTTGCTGTCCACCTTCAACTCCACCACATCCACCTCTCTGCCCAGCAGCTCAGCGAGCAGCCTGGACAGCCAGAGCGCTTGTGTTGCTGCAGTTGTAGTGGCAATGTACTCTGCCTCGCAGCTTGACAGAGCCACCACCTTCTGCTTGATGGACTGCCAGCTGACCAAGCATCCACCCAGGAAGAACATGGTTCCACTGGTGCTCTTGCTTGTGTCGATGTCCCTGGCGAGGTTGCTGTCGCTGTAGCCGAGCAGACGCGCCATGCCTGGGGCCTTCTTGAACTGGAGTCCGTAGTCCAGTGTCCCCGCCACATAGCGGAGGACACGCTTCACTGCCTGTAGGTGCTCCACCGTGGGCCGTTCCATGAACCGGCTCACGTACCCGACGGCGAACGCCAAGTCCGGCCGGGTGTGCACGAGGTACCGGAGGCTGCCGACAAGCCGTCGGTAGTGCGTGGAGTCTACCTCCTCCGCCTTGCTCTCTCGGCTGAGGCGGAGCTTCTCCATTGGCGTGTGAGCTGCGTTGCAGCCAGTCATCTCCCCCAGCTCGAGGATCCACTTGGCGTAGTGTGTTTGGCGCAGGCTGATGCCCTCGGCATCCTGGCGCACTTCGACGCCGAGGTAGAAGCAGAGTAGTCCGAGATCGCTCATGTCGAACTTCGCCATCATCTGCGCCTTGAACTTCTTCACCTCTCCTTCCTGGGCACCGGTGATGATGAGATCATCCACGTAGACGCCGACGAGCAGAGCTGACGGCCCCGTGCCCCGCCGGTACACCGCCGCTTCATGCGCGCTCTGCTGGAAGCCCATCTCCTTGAGTGTGGCGTCCAGCTTCGCGTTCCAGGCACGCGGCTCTTGTCGCAACCCGTAGAGAGCCTTTCGCAGGCAGTAGACCTTGTCTTCTTGGCCTGCGGCGACGAAACCCGGCGGCTGGCGGACGTACACCTCCTCCTTGAGGTCGCCGTTGAGGAACGCGGACTTTACATCCATGTGGTGGACTTTCCACCCCTCTTGCGCCGCCAACGCGAGGAGAAGGCGGACCGACTCCATGCGCGCCACTGGCGCGAACGCGTCGTCGTAGTCCACGCCCTCCCGCTAGACGAACCCTCTCGCTACCAGCCTCGCCTTGTGTTTGATCACCGCCCCCTTCTCATCCTTCTTCAGTTTGAACAGCCACTTCAGGGTGATCGGGCGGTGGCCAGCTGGGAGCGCAGTGAGCTCCCAGGTCTTGTTCTTCTCCACCGAGCGGAGCTCTTGCTCTATCGCCGCCTGCCATGCCGGATCACCTTGCGCCTCGGCATAGCTGGTCGGCTCGCCCGCATGCGAAAGGTGTAGCTGGGCGAAGAGCCTTGGCGCCAGACCTGGAGGAGACAGATTCCCGATGATGTCAGTTACCTTTCGGTACCGCAGAGGCTCGTCGTCGTAGTAGGCGTCCAGACGGTCCTCGTCATCCTCCAACGGCGTACACAGCTCGACGTGGGGTTGCTCGGTCGGTGGAGGCGTCCTGGTGGTGGAAGTCGACGCGGTGGTGGGCGATGTCGCGCCCGCAGCGGCTGGCGAAGGAGTAGTTGCTGCTGCTCCTGCATCCTCCAGCTCCCCCGGAGCCGGTGAAGGTGTTCTCGGAGTAGTCGATGCAGCAGGCGATGGTGCGCCTTGCGCGCCCTCAGCCTCGCCGCTCCAGAAATGCTCGACGACGAACTCCTCCATCGGCGGCGCAGTCTCTCCTTGCTCCTTCGCCCAGTCCCAGCCGCGGCTCTCGTCGAAGACGACGTCGCGCGACACGCGCACGCGCTGGGTCACTGGGTCGAACACCCGGTATGCTTTGGCACCGTCGGCATACCCGACGAACACGCCTGGCCGACTTCGATCGTCCAGCTTCTTCAGCTGGGTGAGCTCCTTGGTGAATGCTAAGCATCCGAACGTGCGCAGATGGCCCACGGCCGCCGCCCTGCCATGCCAAGCTTCGTAGGGCGTCATGCCCTGCAAACTCCTTGTGGGCGCTCGGTTTAGGAGGTGGACCGCAGTCACCACTGCCTCCCCCCAGAGCTGAGCCGGCGCACCCCTCTGCTTCAGCAGCGCTCTTGCCATGGCCACTACCGTCTGGTTGCGCCTCTCCACCACTCCATTCTGCTGCGGCGTGTAGGGAGCAGAGTAGTGGCGCAAGATTCCTTCATCCGCGCAGTAGACCGTGAACTCCGCGGCGGTGAACTCGCGCCCATTGTCGGTGCGGAGCACGCCCAACTTCTGCCCGCTTCCCTTCTCAGCCAGGGCCTGAATGTGCTTGATGGCGTTCGCTGCTGCTTCCTTGGAGGTCAGCAGCGATACCCACATGTACCGCGTCGCGTCGTCGACCAGTAGCAAGAAGTAGCGCCTGCCGCCAGGAGTCGCAGGTGACACTGGACCGCACAGGTTGCCGTGCACCAGCTCCAGCTTCTCCTTCGCGCGGTACTGGGCCGCTGTTGGGAAGGGCAGCCGGCGGTGCTTGGTGATGACGCAGGTGTCGCAGAGCTGGCCGACGTGATCAATCACTGGCAGCCCGCGTGCCATGCCATCCTTGGAGAGCTTCCAGAGCGCGTCGAAGTGGAGGTGGCCGTAGCGCTCATGCCAGCGCCATGCTTCATCATCCTTGCGTGCGGCGAGGCAGAGTGGCTTGGCCGTGTTGAGGTGGAGAATGTAGAGGCGGTTAGCGTCGCGCCGCACCTTGACGAGCAGCCGCTGCTGCCTGTCCCAAATCCTCAAGACACCATCTTCAATTTCCACCTTCGAACCTCCCTCATCCAGTTGGCCGAGACTCATGATCGAATTGCGCAGAGCAGGGATGTAGTACACGCCATGGAGTGCTCTGTGCTCGCCATTCTTGGCCTCGAAGATGATCGAGCCAACTCCCTTGATCTCCACCATTGACTCATGGCCAAACCTCACAACGCCCTTGGCGGAGGTGTCCAACTCGTCGAACAGCTCACGCCGCCCGGTCATATGGTGAGTCGCGCCGCTGTCGAGGTACCAGCCATCCAACTTCCCTCCGCCGGCGGAGCCAGTGTCGAGGAATGCACGGGCTCGCGGCTCCTTGATGTCGAGGCTGGCCGATTCGGTGCAAAAGGTTGAAGCTTGAACCTTTCCGCATTGATCTTCATCCAGCTCGAGAAATCCGTGCACCAGGAACGCCGCCACGTCTCGCTCCTCTGCTTCGGCGACGTTCGCCTGACCGCTGCGATCCCGCTGTCGGCGAGGTTGAGGGCAATCCCGTGCCCAGTGCCTGGCGCGGTCGCAGTTGAGGCAGGTGTTGTCGCGATTGGGCCTCCGCTCGCCGCCGACAGCTCCTGCCTTGTTCGCTCCTCCTTCATCGCGATCAGCGCGCGGCTTGTTCTTCCGACCGCCGCGAGGACGGCGGCGTCGATCCTTCGACGACCCGGCAGCGTCCTGCTGCTTCTTGTCGTAGGCACGCCACTGCTCTGCAGTGTACAACAGCCTCCCGCCGGGATCGGGGTCCGGCGTCTGCTCGCGGTCCTGCACCGCCTTGAGCCACCCGACGACGTCCTCGATGGTGAGCTGGTCGAAGTCGAGTAGCGTCTCGATCGAATTGACGATCTGCGCATACTTCTTCGGCACACACCGGAGCAGTTTCTCCACTGCTCGCTCCTCCGTCAGGTCGGTGTCGCCGAACCGCGCCATCTGCTCCATCAGGTTGTTCATCCGCACGGCAAAGTCCTCAACTTGCTCGCCGGGCTGAAAGCTGAGAGCTTCCCACTCTCCGCGGAGTCGCTGGAGCGTGGCGCGGCGCGATGGCGTCCCACGCCAGCTTCGCCGTGGCCTTGTTGGCGATGGAGGCCGCGACGTCGACTGGAACCGATGCGCACAGCGCCTCCAAGGCTCGGCGATCGTCGTCAAAACCCACACCACCTGCGTGCACTGCCTGCCATCGAGCTTGGAGCTTTACCTTCATCAGCAGACTCCACTCGTGGTAGTTGCTCTTGGTGAGCATCGGCCAAGGCGTGCCGGCCCCGGAGTCGCGGTAGACGGTGTGCAGCACCGGCGAGCGCCCGCGACGGCGCTCGGGAGACGGCGAGTAGCGGCGGCGGCGCTCGGGGCTGTGCGATCCTGCGGAGTCCATGTCCTCCCGCTCCATCTCCAGGCGTAGAGCTGCGGCGGCGGCTGCCGCGGCTTGGGCCGCGGCTGCTGCCTGCTGCGCTGTGGCTACCGCAGCGGCCGCCGCTGCCTTGGCGGCAGCCAGGTGCGTCGCGCGGTCGTCGGCCTTCGCACCGGATGTCCCAGCGTCCTTCTGCACAACCGCAGAAGCGGCGGCGGCGGCGCGGGCTTTGGAGCTCTCAATGGACATCCTCTCCTCCCTCTCAAAACCCTAGGCTCTAGATACCAATTGTTGGCCACACATGGATCAGTTGAAGGCCAGAGGGCAGCTTTGCCCAGTTGGCCGCTTGGATTGAAATGAAAGTAGGGTTCAGGATACATCCTAGGGGTTGGTCTGCTCTTGCTTATATAGCAAGAAAGGCAGTCACCTACTACAGCATATTCTTAAGCTAAAAGCAGATGCTTTACAAGGCTGCTAAGCAAGCCGGCAACTGCTAGACAGTGAATAGTAAAGTGCAGAAAGTAAGATACAAGTGATAGGCTTAACCATCACATACACACACCCGTACACAAGAAGCAAACCTTTGTTCAGTTCTTCCGTGACATTGCGGAGAGATGTAGAAGAAGTAGCACTACAAAAGTGAGTAAGAGGGGGAGGATATGTCCATTTTTTTGGAGGCACAAGCCTGATGGTCAGTTGAGGTAAGGTTGCACAAATGTAGGGGTCAGAGAGTGGTATGGAGGGAGAGACAGCAGAAAGCAGTCCCTAGTCAGGGTATAGCTTGGCAGCTAGCAGAGAGGAGTTTCAGGAGAAGGAAATGCAAAGAAATCAAAATCAAAAGATGGGCAAGGTCAGCATGAAAAGTGCATAATAGATAAATAGTGGCAAATGTTGTCTATTTTTCATCTGTACAGTAGCAATTTATAAATTGTATTTGGTAGTTAGGATGGGTGTGGGGCAGGCTGGGCAGACAACAAGCTGCCGGGTTGCTGGGCCGATGTAGCTTGAATGCACTGGCTTTTGAAAATATAATGTTGCCAGATCAGTGATTCTGGTGCCATGGCTATTGTCGATGGTTCAGATAGTAGTCTGATTCATGCCGGCTACTTGGATATTATTCGATTCCTGGCTCTTTTTGTTGTTGCCATTCTAATTGACAACTTGCATCTAACCTACCTTGTCAGTATGGTTCAGCTTATATAGATGGTGACTGTTTGAGTAAACTGGTCAGATCAACAAACTTTGTAGCATACTATTCATTTAGAATACCTCTTGCTGCAATGAAGATGCGGCTGTTGTTCCTATCTAACTCTTGCTGCAATGCATTCCCCTTTTCTTCAGTCGGTGGATGTGATGGACTACTCTCTTCTAGTCGGCATTGATGAAGAAAGGAAAGAGCTTGTGATGGGTATTATCGACTATCTTCGGCAATACACTTGGGACAAACAACTAGAGACTTGGGTGAAGGCGACGGGATTTCTAGGTGGCTCCAAGGATGTTTTGCCGACCATCATATCTCCGGACCAGTACAAGAAGAGGTTCAGGAAGGCAATGTCGAAGTATTTCTTGGCTCTCCCTGACCAATGGTCACCGTAATGCATCCAACGCATCCAGGCCATTCCAAGTGCGACAGGGAAGACACTTCGGTTTTTCCTTTTTTTTTCCCTCCCTTTTGTTTCTTTAGAACAATCGATGCATCTATGCCTCTTGTATGCTGTTTTTGTTCACGACAGGCAGGATGAACTCTGTGGAGGATTGTGGCGATTGTTGTCCATCCAGGCAGAGGTTAGGCGTCAATACGTGTACATACCCTACACTATAACATTAGATGCAAAGGAAATGAAAATACGTGAACTCGCGAGTTCCTTACCATTGATATGATTTGAGGTCTTATGGACTGGAAGCTGTCTCCTTTTTTTTTTTTGTGAGATCTGAAGCAACCACTCCCTCCATTCTATAATTATAAGATGTTTTAGCTTTGCTAGATATATTGTTTTTATCTAGATATATTGTATTTTTTCCGTCAAACATAGTGTATATTTAAGTGCATATAAAAAGCTGTAACAGTAAATATGGCATGGTCGAAAAATAGTGAATTTCTCTGTTAGGTTGTTATAAGGAACGGAAGTGCACCTTTTTTTTTTCTTCGCCAGATTTAGTGATGTAGGTTCATGTTTCTAACCTACATCCATCTTGTTTAGCGCTATTATAATTCAATCTTACTGGAATCAGTAGATGCTCTACAAACTTGCATTCTAAAACGTGAAATAGGACAACTGAGATGGCATGTTAGGATACTCAAGAGACGAATAAGAAAAATGGCAATAAAACAATAAACAAAGGCACAGCGAACACGGTGGCATTTATTAACGCGGGGTAGCATACATTATTACGGTTTATACGAATTAGCCTTTGTTGCGCCACATTGCAAAATGCAATAAGCACTTCAGTTGTTCAGCCAAAGTGGAAAATTTGTAATGAGCCCTCCGGATTAACTATACCGCAATGAGCTGTATCCCGTACTGCATGTTGCCGGCCCAAGTACTTCGCTCAGGCTTTCCCAGAAGATCCAAAGAGGCGCAGCTTCTCTGCTACCACAGCTTTCATTGCTTCTTTAGCAGACGCCATGACCTGAATCAGGTCCTTTTCTGGCTTTCTAAGGGACTCCAGGTAGCTGTTCCGAACCTCGGTGTTCACATTGAATTTTCTCACTCCCAAGCCTATGCACTCCTGCTCCAGAAATTAATGTATTGTTATTGCGCACAGTAAGTTTTATCCTAATAATACTTCAGTTATGGACTGATCAATAGCATAAGATTCTGTACTGTCACGAATTGGTCTGCAGTACATTTTATCCAGGAACAATAGAAAATTTACTAACCTCAACATTGTACTAGTACTAGAGCTTAAAATCTACCATTCATGATCTACTTGCAGGTTTGCAGCAGGAAAATAATTCAGTGTTTAGTTAATGCGGTTATTGCAGGTTTGCAGCAGGAAAATAAATCCAGTGTTTAGGTAACACAGCTATTTCCATCGTAAATGCCTTAAAAAAGTCTTCGACAAACAACCCTAGGCTCCAATACCACGTTGAGCATCTTGAATGAACTAGCTTAGCAGAAAGTCTCGAAAATGGTAGGAGGATGGATCGCCTTCCTCTACTCTAACTTAACCATTTGGGCTGAGTTGGTGCAGGAAACACTGCGACATAGCTACAAACTACAGATTTATACTAATCTAATAAATAAATAACTGAAAGAACCTAACAAACCTTTACGAGCTCATGAGGTAGACCGGATGCTCCATGGAGAACCAAGCTAATTCTTTTCTTTAAGGTCAATGCACGAAGGTCCTGTCGTTAGTCAATTAAAAACATGCTGATTCTGTAAGGATTACTCAATTAAAAGCAGGCAACATAAACTTCAAAAACAAAGCAGCAAACAGAGCAATGCAAATTTCTCTCAAAGAATTTATCATGATACGTTCCACAGGCAAGTGTAATTGAATTTGTCTGACCTTTAGCAAGTCAAATCTGAGGTTTGGTCCACTAGGTGGATATTTTCCATGAACATTTCCAATGCAAACCGCTAGAGCATCAATGCTTGTCTCATCAATAAATCCCTCAGCCTGTAAATATGTACGAAGGCACAGATATCCTTAGAATTAGGCACAAGTATCACGGTAGAACTGTAGAAGGCCACTCAGTTAACATGGATGTACAAGAGGAATGGCACCTGGGCAACATCAGTAAATCTTGCTTCATATTCTTCAACGGTCAGGCCATCTTCAGAGCCTGAGAGCCTACCTAACTCAGCTTCCACAAATAAACCTTTTGCATGAGCCAAGGAAGATATGCTCTTCGTGTATAAGATGTTCTCCCTTAAAGTTAGATGGGAACCATCCACCATCACTGAATCAAATCCCTGGAAATTCAAGGGTCACGGCATTGACCAGGAAAAAACTCAAGATTAATGGTTAGGAAATGCACTTGCATGTCATCTTTGGTAATGCATATTTGAGGAAACCATGGATCTTCACGTACCGCTTCAAGAGCTTCAAGCAAGTCTGACTTGGAAATGCCGTGATCATAGTGAACACTGATAGGAACCTATGATAAGAGAATCACAGAATGTGAACCATTAGAGTATTCAATTTATTCAGATAATTGTCAAACATGTGGTTTATTTAGGAGTACAGATAGTTGAATTTGTGCTCTTTGAAAACAATAAATTCTCTAGTTTCTCTTACACTGGATTGTTCTGCAGCAGCAATGCAACATGCTACCAATGGGACTCCAGATTGCTTCAGAGCACTGGGATGAATCTAAACAGCAACCACAGCAATTAAGATAAAGAATCAAGATAGTATATGAGATATACAAAATTTTCATATTCTTTAACAATTTTTTTTTAACACAATGGCAGGAACTCTGCCTTTCAATTAAGTAGAATGGAATTGATCCGGTTTATAAGGAAAAATCAAGTCTGAACACCATACAAACCCACGCGGTTTATTAGATAGAAAAGTGGCAAAAAACCAAACACGACAGCTCAGACGACACACCATAGGCAACCCACTTACACAAAAAGGCACCCGACGGAGCCCACCACACATCATTGTTGCTGAGCTTACCACAAGCAATAATAAGCAGCTCTGACTTTCCATGGTGAACATCAGCCAAAGGCCTAAAACACCCGATGAAGCCCACCGCACGTCATCGTCGCTGAACTTACCACAGGCAGAGATAAGAACAATGAATAATACTATATACAACAGATGGCTTCAAGACATCCAAAGCCACTATTCGGCGGTAGTTCTATCTGAGTTCCTTGACATTTGGTGCCTAGTACAGGAGGTGATGTTACAGCCAGATACTGAGGATGTTCATAAATGGTGCTGAGGCCTCGGGTAAGTTCTCCACCAAATCAGCTTATGAGGCCTTCTTCAATGTGTCCAATTATTTTGCACCAAGTAATCTGATTTGGGAAACCTGGGCTCCAAGGAAATGCAAGTTTTACCTATGGTTAGTGGCCCACAACCATTGCTGGACAGCGGACAGGCTGACAGGACGTGGCCATCCCCATCTGGATCACTGCCCACTTTGTGACCAGGAAGATGAGACGATTAACCATCTACTCTCAGCATGTGTCTTCGCCCAGAAGTTCTGCCATCAGCTATGGAGATTTTTTGGGATTCCGAACGTCACACCCCAAACAGACAGTAACAGTTTCTTATGGTTTGCTTCAAAAAAACATTTCTTATGGTGGCAGCAAGCGAATGATAGAATGGGCAATGGTGTGCGGGATGGTTTCAACACCTTGGTCGTTTTAGGGGCATGAACCCTTTGGAAAGTGAGGAATGATGCGTTGTTCAATGGGATCACCCCTAGAGTGGACAGAACCTTCCTATTGGCGCTGGAGGAATCTGAACTCTGGTTGCTTGCAGGTGTGAAAGAACTTGGTGCTGTGGTCGCCACTAGGCCCAGTAGTTGGGAGTTGGTCCAGTTGGTCATAGTTGGCTGTGGTCCAGTAGTTGGGAGTTGGTCTAGCTGGTCATAACATATATGTTTTGGCGCAAATGTCCGGTGATCATGGGCAAGTGGTGTAAGCGTGCGCGCGCGCTGTATATGGCTATTTTGGCCTAATTCTTCTTCTCTTAATGCACTGATATGCAGTTCTCCTGCATATTCGAGAAAATATATATACTATATTTTCATAATAAAGAGCTACGTGGTACTGCTTTCAAAGAACCTGCAGTATAGCAGGAGCTTCATTTCATTAAGAAGAGAAAGAGTACAGAGCAGCAAACTACAAGGAATCTCACCAGAACATCACAATGAACATAGACTCGCTACTAACAAATAAGCTACATTTATTCATATAACAATTATGAACCCACAAGCCCCCACATGAATATTGCAGGAAAGAAAAGAAAAGGCCATGAGAACCTAACGAGTTTAATTATGTTTTCTGCATTTAGTGATTTCAGGAAAATAAGAATATTGAAGTTCCTAACCTGCAGGATAGCAGGACTCTTCTCAGCCTCTGCTGCTGCAACAACAGCTTCAATTCCCTCAAGGTTATACACATTGAAAGCACCAACAGCATAACCGCCCTTCTCCGCATTCTTTACAACAAGAAAATAGTTAAAGGAAAATTTAAATCTGATAAGTGGACCAAAAATTAGCCTTGACAAGATTTTGAAATGTTGAGAATCTTACAAGAACAAGTTCTTTTGTAGAACTTCTAGATGGGGAAGCCCAACTTTTCACCACTTTAGCAAGAGCACTGTTATCACCAACATTACCTGTTTGAGGGGCACGATGTTACCTTGAGTCAAAAAGGTTAAATTATTTCTGTTTTAGTGTGGAATATAAACTAAAATGTTTAATACCAGGAAAAACAATGTAAGGGACCCCAGGAAATCTACTCTCAGGACCAAGCTGCCACAATGGTACACCAGCTAATGCTTGTCCCATGACTTTGGCACGTTTAGCTTCCAAAGCTTTTGTAGCAATATCAGATGAAGTGATTCCTCCCTGTGTGAGTCACATTAAAACTGATTTCAGAAGTCAATTTTATTGACAACATGCGGGCACAGCAGCACTTGCATAAATTGTTTTTTGTAGGTGTATTCTATCTCAAAATTGCATCAAAAAGTAAAAAAGAAAACAGAACCAATAATTTGGTTTAAAAGCAATCATTCCAGAAATGGCCGATTCTTGTAAAGTTTTAATAAATTATCTATATGCATATGAAGTGCAATATGATGAACTGAGTGCAACTAACAAGTCAATATAGTTGAAAGGGAAAAACCTGTGAAACAGTTACCTTTGCAATGATGTAATGAGGTTTACTATCGATCCTTCTCACAATCTCCACTAGTGCTGAACTCACTTTATAATTAATTTCTAAGCTTTCTTCAGGAGCTGCAACATATATGTACACTTTTCTTAGATCTTAGGAGGTCAAACTACTTAGGACAAACATCAAAGGAATAAAACCATAACTTTGATTTGGCCCAAGAAGAAAATAGAGTTATATCAGTTTCCAAGTAGTGTGCTGCATATGCTTACCAGCTCAATGAGAAAACATCAATAGTTTTTTTTTCTCGAACAGTGCAGGAAAACTGCGCTTCATTTCATTAAGGTAGAAAAATGTTACACGGGTCTAAGAGAACCAACTCACTGTGTCTCCAGGAGGGGAGAGATGTTATGTCGGGCTCAGCACTAGACCTGTTAGTGGGCGCCTGGCCCGTTAGTGGGCTGATTATTTATTTATATAAACCCTTAAAATAGTTTAGTTATTTTCCTAAATTAGAATCTCATAGGCTATATATTTGGTTGAGGAATAATTAAGTAAAAACAATCTATTGTTCCCGGGCAGCCGACTCTCCCACGCCCGCCGTCTCCCTGAGCCGCCAAACTCTCCCACGCCTGCCGTCTTCCTCGAGCCCTCCTCCCTCACCCTAGCCCTCGTCCCACGCGCCCTAACCACATAGCTATTTGATCCTCGTCGGCCTCGACGACCAGCCCCTCACCCCTACAATCTCCGTCAGACATCCGGTAGGATCCGTAACCCTATCACATGATATCATGCTATAATAGTGCAATTGATAATTATATCAAGATTGTCTCAGCTCATTACTATTATGCTAATAAACAGATAATATAACTGGATGTAGAATAATTGAAACGATGCTAACTTTTTCCAGTAATGAGTTGGCGGCTGGTGAGAACTAGAGTGTCTTTTCTGGATTGTATATAAGCATTCCCTAGCTCAACAATTCGGCTGATTTCTTGGTCTCTGTCCTCCATTGATTTCATTGAAACCATCTCGACAGACACCTAAAGAAGAATCGAGAGACCACGTTGGATAGAAAAGATCTCAACATAAGTATTCCAAATTCAAAACAGAAAATGTAAATAACTACTTAGATCTTATCCAGGGAGATGCCATAGTTTCATCTTTAGGCATGACAACAAATATAACTTACCTCTATTACTCGAAGAGATTGTCCGCACTGTGATCGCAAATCATCAACCTAACAAACACAAATATAGTAACATTCATGAAAAGGTACAATCTGAAAAGGAGAGAGAGAGAGAGAGAGACTTAAATCGCTAGAAGTCTGACCTGCTTCGTAGTTTTTGGCACATATGAACCAACAATTATGAGGCCTCCAGTTAAAGCTCTTGTTAAGCCAAGGTCATTTGGACAGATAGGTGGCTTTGGCTTGATCCCAATTCTTGCACTCACAAAACTTGCAGCTGTGCGGCAGAGAAACCGCTTCCCTTTCAATTCAGCCTGCCAAATTAACAATAGGAAAAGAACAATAGAATATCAAAATAGAGCACTGGTGACAGAATAAAACATATTATCAAATATTACTGGGCAAGAACTTGATACTACTAGAAAATTGTACCTGGGTCATTCCAGAAGCAAAGACAGCCATGTCCCTGTCACTAGCAGCATTGACGATGCACACAGAGCCCTACAAACACACAAACTCCTTGTCAGAAAATTTCAAGGTGAACCAAGAACAAAAGGTAGTTAAAGAAAATTGGGGTATGGTACTATTGTGATTCATTCTGATGTATAGTGCAAGTTTTTATGGAATTCTTTTTTGTTTGGTGCTAACCATTTTTCACTAAAGTAAAAGAAAGATTGTGCAACACCAGACTATTACACTAGCCCAGAGAGATTATAACAAACGCGTCACAAAAAAATACACTACCGGACCAAGGAAACAAACTAGGCAACAACTAAGAACCTATCCTATTCCCAGGAGAAGGTCTTGGAGCTCCTTAGCACCGGCCATGCACCAAAGAGTGCCTTCTTTGTTTCACCATTCCACTTTGTTGACATATGGGGTAGCAGAATTGAAAACAGCATCGTTGCCTTGGAAGTTTAGGAGGGTGAGAGCCAGCTAGCTTATAATCCTTGTCGTTCCAAACTTAGCACCTCGGGGTTGACGCATATACAGACCTGCTCCATATGCGGAGTTGGGCTATATAAGTAGTTTTTGGACGCGGGGTGTTACACGTTGTTTGCAAGGTTGACCCTTTTACCCGAAGCAAGGAAGAAAATGTAAGCAACGTGCTACGCATATGCAGGCCTGTTCCATATGCGGAGTTAGGCCATATAAACAGTTTTTGGACACGGGGTGTTACACATTATTTCCAAAGTTCCATGGCAACAAGAAGAATCAATGAACTAATCCCTTTCTCCAGTAGCTTATCTACTTCCTTGAGAGATCGATTCCACCAGCTAGAGAAACTCTCAGTGTCAGCATTAGGTGAAATCATCTCAAGGCAGGCCCAATTGTCATGGTTTGATACTATTCATGACAGGTGCATTCACAATGCATAATACAAAGGGCTCGCTAAATTTAGACGACTGAATTCAGATCGTTTTAAGTCAATAGCAAACTAACTCCCACATGAAGTATCATTATATGAAATACCTTCTCCAAGCTACAGAGATGCTCACAGACAGCAGTTGGTCCTTGTTTACGCAAGAGAGTTATGGAAATTGTTGAAACTTGGTTCTCCAAAACCCGTCCTCTAGTCTTCTCTTCAACCCACTACACACTCAAGAACAAAGAAAATTTCTTAGGTCTTGCTCTTCAATTTATCAAAATAATTCCTCTAGAATGTTACCTGTCTGAGATTGGAAGATTTATAGCCAAAAGCTGCATCCTTGGCAAATTCGGTTTCACCAGCAGGAATTAATCTGTAGATAATATCTGGACCATCAACCTTTTGTGATATCATTTATTTAAATATCTTGCATAGATTACCTATCAGAGTCTGCGACGTAGTGAACGTCATTAATAGTATATCTCCCACCTTGAAGAAAAAATGGACAGATTATCCAAGCATCCATCTCACCTAATACTGAGACAGCAGCGTCAGCTTCCTGAAAGCAGAACACCACAAGATGACCATGGAAAATGAAAGAGAAGAAAACTCAAAACATCAATGACTTTAGATATTAACCTCTGGGAAATGACCACGTAGAGTTGAATCACCTCTCAAGACTACTGTATAATTAACACCAGGGACCTTCTTTGCTGCAGCTTCAAGATTTCTGCAGATAGTTTGTACTAGCAGCATGGCCTGATATAGTGAAAACAGTAAAATATATATTTAAAGAGGATCCAAATATAACTATTCAACTTCTTAGAACTTCATTCGTTTAAATAGATATTTAAAGGGGCTCCAAATATAACTACTCAACTGCTTATAACTTCATTCCCGTACCTTATCAGCAGTCATGGAACGAGAGTTTGTCAAAATAAAAAAGCAAGTTGGCAGCTTGAGAAACTGTTCGACAAGGGCTTCAACAGGCCTGCAGTTTTAAATCAAAAGATAATCTTAAGACACCAAGTATATTAAAATTTGCAAGTGGAACAGGTATATGGATTAAAGAATACATTAAATTCTGACTTTACCATTCAGTTAAAACTTCTATATCATGAACTGTTTGAGTCCCAGTTGGATCGTCATCTAAAACTACAAGAATATTTCTTCTAGTATGAGATGAAATAGGTACAAGATTATCAATTGGATCTTCTGGCCATTCAGCAGGAAGAGAATGAAGGACATCTTCTTTACTGAGCATTAGAGCCTTCCCTTCAACTTTTACACCAGTTAATGTCTCATAGACCTGCAATCACAATCCTCATCAGATCAATCTAAAATTTACACAGTAAATTATGAAAGACCAAATGAGGGTTTTCATATTTCAGCATGATCATAAAAAGAAAATATTCACCTTCACAACGGCAGCATCGTCATATCTACCCCACCCAGAAGCAGATCCTGTTACAAATGCATCACCAAAACAAAATAGTAGCACCATATTTATAACTTTATCATCCAAAGAAGACATTTCTTGATGGTTAGTGTTTTAGAATACCATGCGACACAATTATGCAGGATATTTTCATGTAAAATCAATAATAAAACATTGAATTGATCACCATTTGGAATAGAATGAAATGAGTTCGTGGTTTTCTTACAGAAAAAACAACCTGAAATAAACAGCTGGTGGGCAATACTAGAGACATGCACTGGGATCCTTGAATTGGAACTTTCAGAAGATACTATACCCTGGAAAAGATAAGATGCAAGCATTATAACAATATATTGAGAGTAGCTAACAACATCAACAAATAAAAGGTTGTTTATCCATACAAGATCCTTGACAAATATATCCACTGCAGAATAAGGTGTATAATCATTATCAAGCATGTGTGGCACACGATTTCCAAACATCCTGCATGATGGATACTGATTGTGTAAGCAATAACATTTCCACCTTAACACATTGTAAAGCATACAAGCATCGCATAAACAGTTATAGAAGATCATGAAAGTATGGAATCTAAAGGAGCTAGCAGTTAGCAAAATTAGTTGAATTGCATGTGTGCATTTCTTTTTTTCTCGAACAACACAGGAGAGCTGCATGTCATTTCATTAAGATAGGAAAAACAGGTCCATTGGGGGACCAGCCCGGATACAAAAAACTCACACCACCCCACCAACTACCAGAAGTTTGCTACCAACATAATGAAAAGCAATATAGGTTTAGATACCGAATGATTGAGAAGTGACGTGATCAAAATGGGGAAGGGCAATCAAAGAAATATACCATGAATAACCTTTTGCATGTTGTATAATTTCGAAGACTCTTCTCGTTCTCAAATTTAGTCGAGCAGCAAATGACATGGCTTCAGCTGCTGAGGCTATATGAACCCCAGCAAGAAGTTGGTTGACCATCTTAACAGAACTGGAAAGAATGAGAAATAGATACACATTTATACTAAAATGTAACCATTAATATTAAATGCATATCACGTACAGCCACCAAATGATGATAGAAAACTGCAAGCTAAGAAGAATCAAAGCAAGTAACTATAAGACATTAAGATGTATATATCACCTTGCAGCTCCACACCCTCCTTTGATTACATACAACTTTTCACTCAGCGCTGTTATGTAACACTAATAAGCCACTGAACAATCTCTGGATGTTTGTGTTGAAACTAAAATATGATGGTGTTCAGGTAGTCATCTTTATTACCTGATAGAACAGAACCAGTGGAATGCAGAGCTTCATCTGTCCCTGAAGTCATTATCTGTTAAGATAATGCACAGAGTTATTTCAACTAGGGTTGCAACAATGTCCATATAAAATTGATGTATTAGTAATCATACAGTTAGTGTCCCATCTGCCGCCCTTTTGACACCACCAGATACCGGAGCATCAACCAACTTTATTTGTCGGCATTCAGCTGTATGGAAGCATAGTCAATGATAATAACTTTTTTTATCGCAGAAAACAACATGCTAAACTTTTAAATCACAGAAACAGTTAGCCACATAGTCAACGCTTCTACAAGTTGTGGCTTCCATAACTATAACAGTCTTTTGATAAAAAGAATACCAAATTACTACAATTCTTCTCAAAAAAATGTTTAATTTGTTTCTTTTAATATCAATCATCATAAATAAATATTGGTGTGCCTAGAAGATAAAATCATCAAGATAAATAAATGGATCTTGCAAACAATTTGGACAATCTAGAACCTTATTTTGGAAAATAAATTATGCTAAGAGCTGTTACCTTCTAATCTTCTGTTGAGGTGAATCACAAATCCAGGAGAAACTGTAGAAGAAAGGATGACAGATGTTCCAGCAGATAACACTGAAAAAAGACATAAACATCACTAGAATCAAATCTCATCAGCAGTAAACCAACTTTGTTGAAGAATTTTCTGCAAAGCAGAACATAAGGGGTAAGCTTGTACAGATTACCTGGTACAGCACCAGCATTTCCAAAAAGAACACTGTCAGCTTGAGACTCATTTGCAACCATGATAATAAGTATTTCCACATCTGCAATGAGCTTGCATTGTTAGTACATCATCAATGGTGCCACTAATAAGCAATAACGAATTAGCTCAAACCCTGTGCAAGATAACAACTATAACATTCTTCTAGCTGAACGGAAAGGAGCAGTACTAACACTCATTTACATCGGTGATCTTATGTTGTACATGAATACTCATGAAATGAAATTACATGGTTAAGTGGATCAGTAAAGAAATTGATACAGATAATCTATCCTGCAAGACTAAATGATACAGTATTACAGTTTTAAATGAGAACAGCCGAACAGGTCATAGCTACTATGTCCAGCCAATAACTTATGAAGTTATGATCCAGAAAACTTTATTGGATACAGAATGTAGACAGCATGGAAATATTTTTTAAGTCACCTTTTGCGACTTCCTCAGGAGAATCTTTTGTTGATCCACCTAAATCAGCAAACCTGGCCATTGATGGCTTGTAGACCTAAATCAGAAATGGAGAAAAGCTATTCGTTGATGGCATGTACACACATACACAAAAACAAAGAAGAATAGAGAAGGAAAAGGAGAGCAGGATGTTCTAGGAAATAGCCCTAGGATCATAGATAAATTTATAGAAAGTTACTACAAAAAAACTGATTCAAGTTTCTCAAAAAACAAAAACTGATTCAAGTTCAAGATATTGGTCTTTCTTTCGCTTTGGGATTAAATCTAATGCATTCATTGTTACTTATAACACGGGTAACAGCCAACCCACTATAATATGTGATTGAATCCAGCAAACATCAAGAGATTGGTCAGAGTTCTGGGATGCGAAAAATGTTAAAGAAATGCATGTGCAATTGGAAAGGAAAAGGCTGTGTATAGTTCTTTTACCTAACTGCAACAATACAAAGGGCAGATTATGGAGTTGGGAAGGATAAGAAAGTCAGAAGAATTCTTACATCGTAAGCAACAACACAGAACCCTGATTTCAGCAAATGGGATGCCATTCCAAAGCCCATAGCTCCAAGACCAATGAAGCCAATCCACTTTGCTGCTTTAGATTCCATAACAAGCTGATCAGCTAATTTGCTTGCATCATAGATTTGTTGACTGACAGCATCTACAATATTGACTCCAAATGATGCTTCCCAACCCTGAAATACGAAATTCCAAATTCTAAGACAGATTTGAAAAAAGAGCACCTGTTGGCAGGGTTTAAATGCAAAAAGTTGTTCCACACCTTCAGCGGTGAGGCAGATCCATCTCCAGTTACTGCTGAGGAACCTGCAAATAAGTACAAAGAAGAGTGGATGAACCAAAAACAAACAAGCCAGCATGCAAAGGATCCAATTTTCTAGATATGCTAAGACAGATAATAAACGTGGATGGATTATCTCAAGCCTTTGATTCGAAACATTAATGATATCAGGTCAGTGTTTGCCACTGGCTAGCAAATGGATCAACATGCAAAGAAGCTTTAGGCATACCATGTATCAATTGTTGATAGGCAACACCCAGAAGTGGCAGCGGAAATGTTACTGATTTTGCCATATCCATCACATGGCTCTATGATTTGTAAAAGCGAAACTATTAGAGATTCAAAAAGAGAAGCATTTAGCCATGCGATAGAGATTATTCTTTTCTGTTAGCGCTACCAGGATGGAAATTATAAATAATTAAGAGGACCCAAGAATGTGGAAAGTAAGAATGGAACCCTTACAACTCTCATCAGAAAAGGGAATAGGAACTCACTGCATTTTTCCTTGCTGAGTTTAGAAAATCAATAAGCAAAGGATCATCACTCAGAAGTTTTGGAACTAACTCCACAAATATCCTGTAATCAGTGTAGTAAATTTTTACTAAACAAAATGTCAGTATTATTTGTTTAGACATAACACAAAATAATAAAGAAACTCCAATAACCTTGAGCTCCCAGCAGCATTCGATATTATGTCATAGACAATTGATGGATGAATGCCAGCTCGAACACCAAGATACATTGCTTCAATAGACGCAACAAAATGAATGCTCTCCAGTAAATCATTCACCACCATAAGTTTGCTGCAGCATAGACACATATATATTTTAAACTACCGTATAATAGTTGCAGTAGTTGGTATGTATACTATTTTCACTGTTGATGTTCCAACTTCCATAGCATGGATATAGGGTAGTATTGGACTGTTCGTCCTTCAATAATGATATGATATGTAATTATCCTTACATATTCTTTAAATAGAACACTATTACTATTCTCAGAAAGGGTGAGCAACCTGCTAGTGCAAAATTCACCTTCAGCAAAGTAAACGGTTTTGTATAGACCTGAAAATATCATGAGGTAAATTAAAATTTCAACATTATTGCACCTTAGCACATTATAAGATATAAAATAAGATGGAAATATTGGCAAAGAATTTACACATCTTTTGACTTACTATGGAAAAACTTTCTAGCTCTTTCTGCTATGTCCTGTCTCCCAGATGCAACAATCTGGCATATACAAAGTAGTGATAAGACAAAGGGAAAACAAACATGCATGGTATTCAGACTTTCAATATGCTGTACTGCTTACAACAATCTGCTGCTTTAGTTCATCAGATAAACCACTGAAAATGTATCCATCCAGAAGGAAGACATCCTTCTTCTCATCTGTACGGAAAATTAAGTTAGCTAAGTACTACTAAAGCTAAGATCCTCCATGTGACCATGTGCATAGGCGGATACAATGGTATTCCAATACCAAACTTTTTCTTGTACCCTTGAGTATATATGTATGCATATTTATCTACACTTGGTATTAAAAAGCTAAAAAAAAATTCCCTCTTTTTTTCAGTTTATCCTGTGATGTTTCCATCATTTTTTGTGTTGGCTCGGTTGTTTCGTGCTTAGAGGGTGTTTGGATACACCAACTAAACTTTAGGTAGCTAATTTTAGCTATCATGTATCCAATTTCTTTACCTATTAACTCAACGTTGTCCCATAAAATATAAATCTAAATCATATCTTGCTTCAAATCTCCTTTTCAAGACAAATCTGAATATGCACGTCACAACACTTATCAAAGTGGAAATCAAGTTGAAGTACTTCTTTATTTCTTTCAGACCTCGTAAAACTAAAAGGTAGCACAAATCTTATAATTTTTTTTACTTTTTTCGGAAGGCCCTTGTGTGCATCTTACTTGTAATTTTATCCAAGACCTGAACTCATGACACATGCTCATATGAGTTAGAACCGCACACTGACCACAATGGCCAAAAAATAACTTATCAGTCTAGCTCCCAACCTCCCTAGTCCCCCACCTTAAAAGGTCGGGCCACTAGGCCCATGAGGTCTCTCCACCCCTTTCGTCCTACCCTAGCACCCTCACGTCCTATCCCGATAACTCGATCTGACTCAATGACTCTTTAACTGTGCGAATGAGTGAGTTATTTTTGACGCAAAAATGAGTGAGTTATTGATGCGCAACAATTCCTCAATCCCCGTTCCCAAATCTCTAGCCCTAGACGCTGATGTGGTTTGGTGTCGGCTTTGAACGCGGGAATACCCAACTTTGAAATCCTGGCTCCGCCACTGCCATGTGGATCTCAGTAGGTATATAAATAGCATTCAAATCATCAAATACTCTCTCCGTTCCAAATTATAAATAGCTTTGACTTTTTTGGTATGTCCATTTTGCTATGTATCTAGAGAAATATATGTCTAGATACAGAGCAACATTGATGTACCAAATAAAGTCAAAGCAATTTATAATTTGAAACGCGGAGAGAGTATATTACACCAAAAATCCAGTCAAGTTTAAACTCAAACAATTAAACATCAATTTTTGATGGTTTAAGTATGCAGATTTGCTATGTCTAAAATATAAAAATGCACCTCGAGCTCTTGGCACAGTAGCCCTTGCTCGCTGGGAAGCGAATGACATGGCATGCAAAGTATTTTACCTTTAAGCTTCTGCTCCAGCTTCTCCAGCTGGCTAGGCAGCAATGTCGAACGAATCAATACAATAGAACCCGCGCATAATCCTAAAATGCTCAAACAAACCGTGTATATAAGTTATACAGTACCTTGTACAGTAGATAGTTAAGCTGGCTAACAGGCAACAGCAGTCAACGGAATGACTCAAGCACACGTACCTTTCGCGATACCCTCATCTCCAAAGAACAACTCGTCAACCCCACCAGCATCGCTTAGCACGACGACCAGCGCAGCATCTGCAGTTAACGATAGATCATAGATGCGATCAGCTTAGCCCGATGATCTGATCACCTCGGCATTCCAACAAATGTATCGCACCCACGCAGGAAGCATAGCAGCGTACTCTACAGTTCCAAACCCACCAACCCAAATAGGCACACATCAGGCATAACCGATCGAATCGAGCCAGTACTGGATCCCAAGAGCGCAGGCTCACCTCGCGCGGCTTCCACTGGGCTCGCGCACCGGAGGAGGCCGTTCAACTCCGCGAGCGCCGCAGATGGCGACCGTTCAGCCTGCGCACGAGTCACTACTTAGACATGCGTGATCATCCCGGAGAAGTTTCGAGCGGAAGGTTGGCGATCGGTGCGAGCAGAGACTGACCTCGGGGACGAAGGAGCGGACGCAGGCGCCGGAGCGGAGGAAGGAGGCAGCGAGCTCTACGCTGAGCTCGTCCGCGCCGATGAAGGCCACGGGGGCCGCGGTCGACGACATCGCACCGAGCGGGTGGGTGCTCTGCTCCCGCCGGCGACGACCCGAAGCAGAGCCGAGACCGAGAGCAGAGCAAAGCGGTAGCGGATCGAGTGAGCAAGCGAAGCGGGCCGGCACGAGGATTACCACCACTGTTGGACACTTTTTCTCGGGATATCCGTGTCACTGGCAGGTGGGACCTTTCCCGACGGCCAGTCTGCAAGACGATGACGACAGGCAGCTTGCATTCTGGAGCGGATCACGCGCGCGGAAACCTTTTTCTATTCTACCGCGAGGCGGTCAGGGACTCAGGGTGGCGGAGTGGAGTGGAGATCTGACGTGTCGTCCACTGAGAGCGAGTTTGGCAGTTTGCGAAATCTGTCTGACCCCGTGACCCGTACGCTTTTGATATGCTCAAGATCGGGTGTCATCCCGGAGTATTGAAATTAGAATTAGAACTATATGCGGAAATGTTGGATCAGGAAATAGGTGGTGCCGCTTGGTCCACAAGTCCACAATAAGTTTGGTGAACCGAAAGTCAGAAAACAGATCGGATTGGTACGGATTCGCATCTAAAATATAATCTTTTACTATATATTTTAATTATCATTCAAATACAAATATAAAATTGATGTTTCGGATTTAAATTTCTATTCAATTGAAAGTGCATATTTGAATTAAATATACATTAATAGAATTTTACTACTATCGATATAAGTAGAGGCTAAGTATGTGGGTATATAGCATAGACATAAATAACTCATAAAAAATAAAATAGTTATCAATAAATATGTATCAATTAATCAATCATTATTCTTATATTATTTATTATAAAAATTATAAAATAGAAAATAATTTACACCAGGAAAAAAATAAATTAGAGTACTAAAATAATTTACAACCACAAATATATTATGTTTAAACTAATTGAAAAAAATACCAAAATTAATTTAATTTAATGCATCATTAATAGTATTAAATTATTATTAAATGTTATCTACATTTTTTGAGTCTCAAGCTTCGGCTCTAAGTCCGTATATTACCAGTATTTAGCTCAGCACAACCGCAATTCATCATCACATTCACATCAGCTGCAAAGCCGTCTTCAAGTATACGACTGACCCGGCTCCCATCTTATTCCTATTTTGGCTAGCTCTTCCGCATACGAATTACAAACTCTAGCAACATGAATAAAATTTAAGAAGACAAATTGCTGAGACAGGAACTCTCACTTTCGAATGGAACAAATTTCCACTAGTACCGACGTCCCTGGACAGTTTCCAACTGGATCTGAGATAAGTATGTCATGCTGTTCTGCCAGTTCTAAAGCCTTCACATGCCACTGCTTCTGTCATTAGAGCATGCTGTATAATCAGACTAGCATTTCCCGCGCCAGCCAAGATTAATTAGATCACCGGCTGCATCACGGATGATGAAGCCCCATCCGCCAATAGATTGTTGCTTCAACAATGCTCCATCAACATCAGGAGCAGAGCCCAGTGGAGCGTAGCATGAATCATGTTTACACAGGTCGCTTCCCTAGACTATCAGAGCATCAGTTAATAAGCTAAACCCATTGATGATCGGTGAGCAGAAGTAATGGAGATGACCAAGATCAGTCATGCCAAACTCTTGTTGTAGTGAGCAAATAATGGGTTGAAGAAGAGACTGCGATGATGCAGTGTTAGTATGATATCATCGACATATAAAAGAATATAGGCCACATCCGTTCCAAGAGTGAAGATGAAGAGCGAACTATCACACTAAGAAGCCTGAAATCCAGTTGAGGTGATGAATGCTTGGAAATGTCTATACTAAGCCCATGGAGCTTGCCTAAGGCCATATAAAACTTTGTTGAGCTTTCATACACAAAGCCGAGGTGTTGTTGACAATAAACAATTTCATTGAGAGTGCCATGGAGGAATGCATTTTTGACATTCAATTGATGAATAGGCCAATCATTGGAGATTGCCAAGGATAACATCATGTGTATCATCACGGGCTTGACAATAGGACAAAAAGTCTCATCATAGTCAAGGCCTAGCTGTTTAGAAAAGCCACACACAACCCAACGAGATTTATACTCAGCAAGAGATCCATCAGCATGGAGCTTTGACGATAAATCCATTTGCCAATGTTTGATTTGCAAGAAGAGCCCCATATTAGTCCTCCATAGCGAGTTTCCAATTGGGATTCGAAGGACCTCCTCAATATGTTTTTTGAAGTTTGCTGAGGTCTACTGGAACTATGGACAGGTTGAAGATTTGTCAAGGTTGACTGATTCGTGATTTCCCCGGGTTTGCATAGTATGCTGATTAACAGTTGGTGGAACTACAACAATTGGCGCCTTGGAGGAGTGTTGTGTAGCAGGGATGATAGCCAATATAGCAGATGCCTAGCCTAGGGTTGGAACGTCATAGCCACACCACTAGGGCCTGATATCAAAGTCCCAGCAGGAGGCCCATGTGGCGATGCCGGATTAGGAATAGGAGCACTGCCAGCACCAACAATAGTCGAGCCACTAGTAGGGGGGCTGAGTAGGCATATCCAATCGGTAACAAGAGCCCCTGTTGTGTGTTTGTTGTAGAGGTGGTCACTATCGTAGTCAACACTGAGGAGTCCTAGGAAGGATGCCTCAGGCACGGTCGATGTGAAGGGTGCCATCTGGTGGTTAGCGGGGCTTCTGGCACCATGCTCCATAGAGGGCACAACCCCACCATGTCCGAAAGCTACCATGGGAATGACACCAGGCATCATCAGATCATTTGTGCCATTTAGAAAATCATATGCACTCAAAGGTACTGGTGAGTGTGGTAGGTGAAAGGGAACTGTTGGTCATCACATGACGAGAGGTTGAAAGCCCTAGTTTGGTTTTGGTTAATTGATGAAACCTATGGACTAACCCTAGTGCTAAGTGTGTGATCTAGCTATGGTGATCCAACTCTACATATGGAGCAAGATGGATGATCATGATGGACATGAACAAGTGCTTCATGAATGAAAAGATGGAATGGAAATGGCTCAAGGCAAAGGTATAACATAGGAGCCATTTTCGGTTGAGTGATCAAGACACTATAGAGAGTGTGACCACATTTAGGATAGATAGTTGTACTATCAAGAAGGAAAAAACATTTGTGATTACGGTTATCAAGTGCTACTAGGTGTGGTCATTCATGCATGTGCATTAATCAACCTAGTAAACTTAACCTTGCTTAAAAGACTTGAACAATATGCTAAACACACACACTAAGGAAGTACACTTGGTGTTTAGTACCTTGGAGCAAGGGTGGCAAAGTTAGAGATGAGAAAGGGTCAAGATATGTGCATCGGACGCACCAGTGCTAGGCAACGAACGCTCCGGTCCGTAACCCTAACTCAGTCTCGGCGCAGCATTGGCCTCAAACGCTGAGGAGAGTCCGTTGGGCATGCAACGGACACGTCTGTCGATCTCAGGAGCTCTCTGGATGCTCTCTGGACTGGCAATGGACGCTGGTAACGAACGCATGCATCGGACACATAGAAATTTTCACAGGCGCATCCGATGGATTGAAGAACACGCTGACAAGATAGCGACGAACGCACAAGTGAGTACGTTGACATGACATCGGACGCATCCGTTGGAGAAAAAATGTTTTTGGACCTCTCTGGACTGGCATCAGACGCACGCACCGGAGCGTCCGATGGAACATTGATGTGCGTCCGTTGGGCGCGACTCAGAAATAACGGCTAGTTTTTGGAGAGGGCTTATAAATAGGAGGTGGCCGGTTCTAGCTCACTCTCTTGCTTCATTCTATTCTTTCATACACTTGTGAGCTATTGAGAACCTCTCCCACTCATCTCTTAGATCTTTTGCTCATCCAAATAGAGATTGAGTGCATCCAAGTGCATTTGTTTTGTGAGATGTATCTAGTAGCACTTGGTGTTCGTCATCGCCGCGGTTTTCTTGTTATTCTTGGTGTTTGCCAACACCTAGATGGATCGGGCGGTGGAGGAGCTTCGGCACGTGTTGGAGATTGTTCGTGGCCGGCTCCAAGTCTTGTGAGAGGGTTTGTACCCACCTTGGCGGCAAAGGGTAACTCTAGTAAATTGCTCGTGTCTTTGAGTTACCCTGCCTTGTGTATGATTCTTGTGGCACCCGTGGTATGGGCTAGGCTTGTGATTGCCTATTAGCCACCGAATCACCAAGTGAGTGGTTGACACAACGGGGACTAGCTTGGTGGCAACCAAGTGAACCTCGGGAGAAAAATCTTGTGTCAACTTGTCTCCTGGCTACTTTCTTGGTATTCATTGTGATTGGTTCATCTTATACATTCATCTATCACAAGGCTTTGGTAGAATCATTCTTACTTCCTTGTATTTACTTTCTTAGATATATCTTGTGTAGTTTGCTCTCTAGTTAGTATATCTTGATTAATTGTTCTTGCTACCTTGAGTTGAGTATCTTAGTATATTGCTATTGTTTAATAGATACTCAAGTAACTAGAATTGTTTGGATAGGTGGCTTGCAACCCTTGTAGCGCTAGAGCAAAAAGCTTCGCATAGTTGTAATCTAACATTTGCTCTAGTGGTTTGTAGAATTTTAATTAGGCTATTCACCCCCCTCTAACCATCTAGGACCTTTCAGAGGTGAGGACATGTTTGTAGTGATGTCTAAACAATGATATCCCTTGTGATTGTTAGGGTCGCCAAGAAGAACACACTCGGCTGATCTTGGTGAAAGTTTGTGTGCCATGGTGTCGAAAAGATTGGGATAGTAATGACATCCGAACATGTAGCGGTGATCATATGTGGGTTGTGTAACAAAAAGGGCTTGGAAAGGAGCGCAGTTGTGAAGGGTTTTGGTGGGGTGGAAGCTGAAGAGGTGAGTGGCGGTGCAAAGAGATTCAACCCAATAGACAACGAGGACATCGATGCTTGAAATAACAAGGTGCACATGATCTTATTGATGGATCGAATGTCATGTTCGGCTTTGTCATTCTGTTGTGACGTGTGAAAGGATCAAGATGCCCAAGAGGGGGGGGGTGAATTGGGCTTGTTTTAAATTTCTAAAGCAAATAAAAAAACCTATCAAATGCCAATCACCCCCTAGTGCCTACCGTCCGTGTGTCCTAGCTAGAAAGCGGTAGCAGTTCATAGGAATTAAAAAACGACCTAAGCAATTCTAGTAGGAAATGTAAAAACAAGACGGAAAGTAATGCGTAAATGTAAAGAGCTAGTGAAAAGAAAATCTCATTGACGCAGCGATTTTTTCCCGAGGTATCAAGGTGTCGACACACCCCCTAGTCCTCGTTGGAGCACCTCGCAAGGTATCGCTCCCCCTCTACCCGCGCAAGGGTAGAGTGCTCTCTACGGGCTGATTCTTCGCCACTCCGGCTCGGTGAATCGCCCACAACCGATCACAAGAAGCTTGGAGAAGAGCCGCCAACAATCTCCCGACGGTCACTTCCTCCGAACATCACCAAACCGTCTAGGTGCTGTCGAACACCAAGAGTAACAAGCACAAGACCTTCACTTGACCCACTCAAGGCTAGGAAGGTGGATGGATGCACACAAGTCACTCCTAATCACTCTAGGAGGGAAGAACAAGATAAACTCTCTCTAATCTCTCCCTCACTAGCCTCTTGGCTCTCCAAAAGATTTCTCAAGGTGTCACCAGCTGAAACAATGGCCAAGAGTCCCTCTAAGGACCAAGGGGGCAACTATAAATAGTCCCCACCTCCAAAACTAGCCGTTTTTACTTTTTCTTCTCTCTGCGAAGCCACCGGACTAGTCCGGAACTCATACCACCGGACCATGCACACTGGTCCGGAGCTCACTCTCGTTTCAAACTCAGGCACCGTCGGACAACTCTGCTTGGTCCGACGCACTGGTCCGGAGCCTCGGTGCTCTCTGAGTGAAAAACTTCTTCTCTTTTTCATACCACCGGACCACTCTACTTGGTCCGGTGCCCTGGTCCGACGCTCTGGTCCGGAGCCAGGGAGCTCTCTGCATAGACCCAAACTCCTGTCTTGAGGCGTCGGACTAGCCGTCGGACTAGTCCGGAGCCTTCTATCTCTCTGAACCAAGCCACCGCACCACTCTCCTATGGTCCGGTGCTTTCCAGACAGGTGGTCCGGAGCTCCTCGAGCTGAGAATCTGCCTAAGTCAGGGACCGTCGGACCACTCTCCTATGGTCCGACGCCCACTAAGCAGAGTGGTCCGGAGCCTCTTTCTCCCTCTTTTTCAACCGTTTTTGCTGAGGTTTCTTAAGGGATTTTGCTCCTACCATTTCTAGGGTTTATCAAGGGCTGAAAGCAAGGTCTCTAGGACTAGTTGTGACAAGTGTGCATATACCCACTTTCCTAAACTCTCCTAGGTCAAGCTACTAATCTCATACCCCCCTTTATAGTACGGTCAAAGGAAAAACAAAAGCCCTAGCTATACTTAGTGCCCTTCTCAACCTTATGGCACTAAGAACTAGCCTAGTCTTCAACTTGTATCACCATCCTTTGCAACCGAAACAAATTCCATCTTGGGGGCATGAATACCCATTAAGCCCATTCAAAATGCATCACTCATGACCTAACATAAATGACTTTGTCTCTGCAAAACACACGTTAGTCATAGTGATCTAGTATTGTCGTTAATCGCCTAAACACAAGGGTCCATGATTCTACAATCTCCCCCTTTTAGGTGATTGACGACAATACAAGCTCGAGTAGAGAATACAGAGTGAATTTTGATAAGAGAAAACATGACTTGACATGAGATAGACATGGGTTAGTGATAAGAAAGACAAATACATGCCTAACCATTCAAGCCATGACAAGCACAATAAATATGAATTGAGCAAGGTACTTTATTTCAAAAAGGATATGCTATAGCCAAAAGATCAGAGATTAGCATGGAAGCAATATAGCAAAACCAAGTGACATGAAATATATAGATGAAAGTCCACACATGTCACACAACCATCAAGTCTCAATCATCACACATATCATACAATGCATAAAGACGGTAAACGTGATGCATGATGCAATAGAGTTTATACACAACAAAGGAACGAGTCCTACTAGCTCCCCCTAAAGCTAGCCCATCTACTCGACTCTCCCTCTCCCCCTTTGGCGTCGAAGCACCAAAACTAGGCGTCTGGAGGCGGAGTGGAAGCAGCCGTGGATCGGTCGAGCACCCTGAAAGCTGCCAGATATGTCTCATCATCTAAATCCTCCCCTGAGTATCTGTCTCTGGTAGTGAAGCAGTCTGGGGGTTGGTAGCTGACAGGCCTGCTGCGGTCGACGACTCTGGAGCAGTAGCTGAAGGAGTAGAAGTAGGATCAAGCACCAGTGCTAGTGTCTCTGTGGGAGCCTCAGGAGCGGCGGTGTCCGGTTGTGCGTCAGGCACTGACTCGACTGGAGTCTGAAGAACCAGAGACTGCACAGGCTGTACTGGAGTAGAGGTGACAACTGTAGCATCGGTAGCAACTGCAGTTGTAGGTGGAGTAGACACGGCTGGAGCCCGACTGTCGTGTGTAGCCTCTGAGGAAGCTACTGAGGAACGGTGCTGATCGGTTGTCGGTGCAACTAGCTCGGCCTCAACCTCTGCTGCTATCTGAGGACCAGTGGGGGACGGCTGACCGGTAATGTCACTGAAGGACGCTGACAGATCTCTAGCAGTAGCACCCATCGTAGTGGTAAGTGGAGTGAAACCAGTAGTGAGAGGGGTGAACTGCTGAGTAGGGCCAAAGGTGTCCAACCACTGCGTCATCTGAGTCGCAGGTGACTGAAACGGGGTGGTCAACCCAGCACCCTGAAGTCCACTGGACTGTATGCTGGGGTGGGAGTGACTGACTGACCGGCAGAGCTCGCAGGGGCCACTGAGGGGCTAACTGAGGGTCCAACTGAGAACTGTGGCCCTCCTAGCTGCCCAACTGACTGTGAGGGCTGAGACGTGCTCATCATCTGTATCTGTGGAGCTACAGGAAACTCTAGAGGAGGAGCGCCAGTCCACTTCATCATATGGGCCATAAAGGCCATGTTCTGCTGCTGCAGCTGCTGTGACTGTAACTGAAGGCGCTGGGACTCTAGCTGCATAGCGAGCATCTGTCGCTGCATCTCAAAGTGACGCTCCTCTGACTGTCGCTGCATCGTATCCTGTCGATGCTGGACCTGTGTAACTGAAGTGACGAGAGAACTCTGCTGCTCATTCATTCTGTCAAGGAGCTTGAGCATCATCGTCTCGGTGGCAGAGGCAGAGCCGCCAGCCTCAATGTCGTGAGCCCGTGGGGGCATCTGTGGAACTGGCTGGAAATCGGCGTCTGAGCTGTCTGAAGTATCCTCAGGAGTCACATCAGCTCCAGTATCTAGTCCATGGAGCTCCTGCTGTTCAATACCGCGAATCGCCTCATCCTGAGCATCAACCTCTGCTCTGTTAGCTGGTGTTGTCCTCTCTCTAACAAGTCGGAGGACCCGGTTTCCAAACCGGCTATCAAACGACCTCAGGACTCTATAAGCTAGAAAAGAAGTCGGCGACTGATCCAATAGAGCGCGGAGTCCAGGGTTCGCTCCCTCAAGCTCAATAGCAATGATCGAAGAAATCCAATGAGCATAGAGAAACTGACGACGGGCCCTCATGCCATCTGCTATCACGTCCTCAATCTCTGACACAAGAAAATCTGCAACATCGAACGGTGTCTGAGATACCAGGGCCTGAAGGAGAAGCTGCTGCATGTTGGTTAGGCCTTCCTTGTAACCCGTGCGAGGAAGCAGAGTACGACGGAGGACCTCATTCAACCTGTGAACGGTGGGTCTGAGCTCTACTGGGCTACGCCTGGAGCCCTCGGAGAAAGGTGGCTTGAAGAGGGGAGCCACCTCCTGCACTGACACTGTACGACCATCTCGAGCTCTGCGAGGCACTGAGGCTCCTTGATAGCACTCATAGTGTAAGTCAAGCTCACCACCCTACTGACGGAGGCGAAAGATCTCTCTGAGTCTGGTCAAGTATAACCGGTATCGCTCGCCTCTGAACGTATACTGCACAAACTTGTGCTCCGGATCCACCCATACTGAAGCATAGAATTCTCTGACCCATCTCTCTATGTAGTTACCGGAACGCCCGAGTAAATCGGCGAGTCCCGGTAGGTAAGTAAGGAACGGTCTGATCTCCTCACTAGCTAGCTCAACGATGCTCTCTAAGGAGCAGACCCTATGCGGTTGAATCTGAATGATGGTCAGCTGAGCTGCTCTGTAGTAATCCTCCATGAGAGGTGTATGCCATCCTGGTGAGGCTCTGGGGTCTCTCTGATCCGGGCACCACTTCTCCAAAGCAACAAACCGTAGCTTCTTCACCTGCTTTGCTGTGAGATTCCTCAGATCGAGGTGAACTGAAGCTGAAGTTGCTGTCGGTGCTGCTGACTGGGGTGACTAAGCTGACTGGGAACATGTGGAACGCCCCCAGGAACTAGGTGCCAACGGAGTCCCAAGAGCTTCAGTGACAAGCTCTGGCTCCTCTGGAGCATCCTCTGTCTGTGACCCAGCTGGAGGAGTGGAAGGAAGATCCCGCGGAGGGGTGCCAAGTCTCACAGTACCTCGGCGACCGCCTCGCTTTGCGCGGTCCGCTGCATCAGCCACTGCCTCGGCTTTCTCAGCCTCTGTGAGCTTGCGCTTCTTCTTCTTTGCTTTCTCAACAACGGGCTTCTTGCCCTTATCTCTGGGAAGACGTGGAGGAGGTGGTGAATCATCATCTGACCCAACGGCGCGAGCACGAGTACTGCAAGTCATCTCTGAATCAACCAAAGAACCACTGCTCACTGACAATCACAAGATCTACTGCCAACTGTCAGAACCACTGATCAAAGTACCACTGCCCTCTAGAAGTAGCAACTGTCAACTGATCAAACAGAGCACAACTGTCAGAGGGGCCTCCAAGCCACTGGACTGAACCTCTGAGGCTTTGCCTCAATCCGTACTCGCAAGCTTTGCCCCGAGTTCAACTGCCACTGACTGCTGCTGGATAGAATAGACAGGGTATACATAAGCATATATAAAATCTAGAGATAAGAATCCGTATAGAAGCAAGCATCTAGATAAGTGATAGAATGAAGTCTGACATGATACCTGAGGTAAGAAAGCGTATCTATTCAGAGCAATGTCAAGTACCAAACCACACTCCGAACGAGATTTACCAGCTGCGAATTACAATTGGCAATTGATTTAATGAATTGGATTGAATATGGATTAAAGATTTTCAAGGAATAAACCTAGGGCATAACTCAATTGACGACTCGACAAAATGCGATATCGATGAATGAAACCATACCCTAGCGAGAAGTGGCAGAGTCGACGACGACGGATTGGAATACGGTCGAGAACGAAGACATCGAAGATGATGACGACGAAGGAGTTCGTTTGAGGATGAACGCGTCGAAACCACTTAGGGTTAGTGCAAACCCTAGCCTCTTGATTTTGCAGGGCAAAGGAGGGAAGTGAAACCCTAGGGTTGTACTAGCTCGAGCTAGCAAGGAGGTGGTGGAGTAGAGCAATTCGCCGACGGCGAGGTGGAGGAGGCAGGGCGGCAGCGCTGCTGAGCGGGAGGAGCAGCTGCGCAGTGAGGAGTGGTGGTGGAGAGAGGAGGCGGCTGCGCTAGCGGTGGTTGGCGGCGGAGCAGGTGGTGGAGCTCACCGGCAGCACAGGGGAGTAGGGGAGCTCGGCGGTGGAGCAGGGACAGAGCGGCGAGGCGGCGGCGTACGGACGAAGACTGAAGGACACGGACGAAACAGAACCGCTCGTGGGGGTGTATCCGCAAATTTTCAAAGCGTCGGACCACTCCGCTTGGTCCGGTGGCTGGTCCGACGGGTGGTCCGATGGTACCAGAGAGGGGAACACAGTGAGCAACCGACCACCGGACCAGGGCGTCGGACGACACACCGGACTGGTCCGATGGAGCACCGGACTGGTCCGACGGTGCAAGGATGGGATTGACAGAGGCACCGGACAACTTGTCATTGGTCCAGTGGAGCGTCGGACACTGGTCTGACGGTTTCTTTGGCTGGAAAAGATTTATGCAGTGAGGGACAGGGCGTCGGACCACTGCGTCGGACCAAAGCAGAGTGGTCCGGAGGGTGGTCCGGTGCTCAATTTTGCTCTGAATTTTCCTATTTTTCTCTCCAATCTTTTCTCTTAGCCATGTACTAACACAAAAGAGCAAAGAGGAACACTTGTTGGACTTAACATAAGAACCATCTCTCAAACCCTCAATTTTAGAAGTAGTTTGCCATAGGCTAGGATTAGTTTTCGTAAGAAAATAGTTCAATAAAGCTCCAAGGGTCACCTTAGGGGCACAAGAGGGGTATTAGCTGAAGCTAGAGCGTTGAATTGCTCCCCCTAAGTGTTGAACCTAATGATGACTAATAAACTTAACCGAAAAGGAACGAAGAAGCAACACTTATGCATATGCAATGCAAAACAGAATTTGAATCTAGGTTGCTTGTAAGTTTAAACCACGGTTAAGCTTTGTCACACGCTTTGAGGGCGGTTATCTTAACCGCGTTAGCCAAGCCTATGTGCATTACCAAATTAAACATGTTATATTACATATGAATGCATGATTCACACAAGCTCATCTTTTAGTGAAGTTAGAGTGATCAAGCACATTCAACTCGCTTCTCAACCTACAAAAGGTTGTTTCATCGAGTGGTTTAGTGAAGATATCTGCCAATTGATCTTCGCTCTTAACTCCAACTAGTGTGATGTCTTTCCTAGCCACATGATCTCTAAGAAAGTGATGGCGAATATCAATGTGCTTGGTGCGAGAGTGTTGAACCGGGTTGTTAGCGAGCTTTACGGCGCTTTTATTATCACACAAAAGTGGAACTTCTTTTAAAAACACGCCATAATCAAAGAGTGTTTGGGTCATGTATAAGATTTGTGTACAACTTGCTCCCATGGCAATGTATTCCACCTCGGCGGTTGACAATGCCACACTGTTTTGCTTCTTTGAGGACCAAGAAACAAGTGATCTTCCTAGCATATGGCACCCGCCGGAGGTACTCTTCCTATCAACCTTGCACCCGGCATAATCCGAATCGGAATAGCCAACTAGTTGGAAGGGAGCTCCTTTGGGATACCAAAGACCCATGCTAGGGGTGTGCCTTAAGTACCTAAGGATTCTTTTAACCGCACAAAAATGCGACTCCTTAGGGTTTGCTTGAAACCTAGCACACATACACACACTAAACATGATATCCGGCCTAGATGCGGTGAGGTAAAGTAAACTACCGATCATAGAGCGATAGAGAGTTTGGTCAATTGGTTTACCTCCCTCATCGAGATCGAGATGCCCATTAGTAGGCATTGGGGTCTTGATTGGCTTGCAATCCTCCATCTTGAACTTCTTAAGTAGATCATAAGTGTACTTTTCTTGAGAGATGAAGGTCCCTTCTCTCATTTGCTTCACTTGAAAGCCGAGGAAGAAGGTTAGCTCACCAATCATTGACATCTCGAACTCCTTGCAATGGTCTTGGTTTGTTGACCCAAATATAATGTCATCGACATATACTTGGCAAACAAAGATCTCTCCATTAAGCTTCTTGGTGAATAGTGTAGTGTCGACGATCTCGATCTTGAAGTCCTTCTTGATTAGGAAATCCCTTAGCCTCTCATACCAAGCTCTTGGAGCTTGCTTCAATCCGTAGAGTGCCTTGGACAACCTATACACATGATTAGGCAAGTTTGGGTCTTTAAACCCGGGAGGTTGAGACATAGACAAGTTCATTAATGAAACCATTTAAGAAGGCGCTCTTCACATCCATTTGAAAGAGTTTCATTTTGTGATGTGAAGCATACGCCAAAAGGATACAGATGGCTTCAAGTCTTGCAACTGGAGCAAAGGTTTCTCCAAAATCGAGTCCTTCTACTTGAGAGAACCCCTTTGCCACCAATCTTGCTTTGTTCCTCACAACCATGCCTTGATCATCTTGCTTGTTCCTAAACACCCACTTGGTGCCAATGATTCTTGCATCCTTTGGCTTCTCTTCAAGTGTGCACACTTGGTTCCGGGTGAAGTTGTTGAGTTCTTCATGCATGGCATTCACCCAATCCGGATCCGCAAGTGCTTCTTCTACACTAGTAGGCTCAACAAAGGAAACAAACGAGTGATGTTCAACATAAGATGCAAGTCTAGAGCAAGTCATTACTCCCTTTGATGGACTCCCTATGATTTGATCATGGGGGTGAGCTTGAAGGATGGATGTTGATTTTCTATTTGTCTCTTGAGGAGGAGGATGCAGTGCTTCAACATTGCTTGCTTCGGCCTCGGCTTGATCTTGAGGAATGTGAGTGTCTTCTTGAGCTTCTCTCACTTGATCTCCTTCATCAACTTGAGGCGTGTGGGGTGGAGAAGGATCTTGGTTTGCTTCATCTTCAACTTCTTCCACCTCTTGCGGGTTGATAGCACCAATTGGTATATTCTTCATTGCCTCCCTCAAGGGTTCATCACCTACATCAATATCCTCAAGCGCTCCTTGGGAGCCATTAGTTTCATCAAACTCCAAGTCATACGTTTCTTCAACTAAGCCGGTGGCTTTGTTAAATACACGGTATGCCTTGGATTTAAGTGAATAACCAACAAGGAAACCAATGTCACACCGCCGTTGAAATTTACCCAAGTGTTGGCGCTTCTTGTAGATGTACACCTTGCAACCAAACACCCGGAAGAATGAAATATCTGGCTTCTTCCCATTGACAAGCTCATAGGGGGTCTTCTTTAATAGCATTTGGACGAAGAGACGGTTTGCCGCATAGCACGCGGTGTTGATTGCCTCCGCCCAAAACTTCTCGGGAGTGTTGTACTCATCAAGCATAGACCTTGCTAAAGTTATGAGTGTCTGGTTCTTCCTCTCTACGACACCATTTTGTTGAGGAGTATATGTGGCAGACACCTCATGCTTGATCCCAACTTCATCACAATAATCTTCAATCTTTGTGTTCACAAATTCGGTGCCATTGTCACTTCTAATCTTCTTGATCTTCACATCAAATTCATTTTGAGCTCTTGTAGCAAACTTCTTGAAGATGCCTTGTGTCTCTCCCTTGTCTTGAAGAAAGAACACCCAAGTGTACCGAGAGTAGTCATCCACTACCACTAAGCAATAGATATTTCCTCCAAGACTAGCATAGGTGGTAGGGCCAAATAGGTCCATGTGTAGCAACTCTAGGACTCTTGAGGTTGACATGAAAGCTTTGGTTGGATGAGTGTTTGCCACTTGCTTGCCGGCTTGACATGCACTACAAAGTTTGTCCTTCTCAAACACCACATCCTTGATTCCTCTAACCATTTCCTTCTTGTCAAGTTTCTTCAAGGTTGACATGCCCACATGAGCTAATCTTCTATGCCATAGCCAACCCAAAGATTTCTTGGAGAATAGACACGCTTACAAGTTTGCTTCATTGGAAGTGAAGTCCACTAAGTAGAGGTTGTTGTGCCGGAACCCTTTGAATATCATTGATGAATCTTCAATCTTGGTCATAATCACCTCATTTGGTGTGAAGAGACAATGAAACCCGAGATCACAAAGTTGACCAACCGATAGCAAGTTGAAGCTCAATGATTGTACTAGCAAAACATTTGAGATTGATTGATCTTGGGAGATAGCCACTTTGCCTAAGCCTTGAACTTTGCCCTTTGAATTATCCCCAAAAGTAATCTTGTCTTGATTTGCACAATCCTCATCAAGTGTGGTGAACATCCGGGGGTCACCGGTCATGTGTTGAGTGCAACCACTATCAATTACCCAATGGCTCCCACCGGTCTTGTAGTTCACCTACACACAAGCAACTTGGAGTTAAGCTTGTTGTTTGGGAACCCCCTTAGTGCGGGGCCCCATTGCCTTGTCAACCAACTCCTTAGCAACCCAAAGAACCCTAGGCTTGTTCTTCATTGGTGGTCCAAGAAACACCACAAGTGGTCTACCCTTGGAATCTTTTTTGATGACATAGTGAGCATCATGAGCAAATGGCCTAGTGTGCTTGGGCAAGGTCTTGGGAAGTGGAGTCTTCATTGAAATGATAGATGACCAATTTGTCCACATCCAAAACACCTCTTAGGCTTGGGCTTTGGCTTCTCTTGATTGTAGCCATTGTACTTGTTCTTGTAGTAGTTCTTGGCTTCAATCTTGACCTTGGCCTTCATCACTTGGTTCTCCTTGTACCCAATACTGGTCTTGTCACTCTTCATGACGGTGCTCATTAGAAGCTCACTTTGGAGATTATGGCCCTTGGTGAACTTTTCAAGGCCACTTGTAAGCTTGGTCTTGTCATTCTTGAGCTTGGCAATTTCTTCTCGAAGAGAGTTGATCAAAGTGATAGCATCCTTGTCTTCTTCTTGAGCCGGCTTGATGGTGAAGGGCTTGTTTGCCTTGAGATTGATTAGCTCTTCCTTGAGCTTTGAGTTCTCTTCACTCATCTTCATATAATCATCATACTTGTCGGCTTCTACAACTCTCTTGCCCTTGCACTTTGCACTTTGCTCAAGAGCCACATCATCAAGCTCGATATCACAAGAGGTAGCACTTGCACACTTAGCACACAGGTTAGTAGCAACATGTGTAAGATCTTGAGTAAGTAATTCATTTGCTACCACTAGTGTGCCATGATCACTTTTCACTTGGTTGTAGTCATCTTTTAGCAAGTTAAACCTTGTGAGGAGCTCTTGGGATGACCTCTCAAGATTATCATGTTTCTCATTGGCTTGCTTAAGAGAGGCTTTGAGCTCCCTAGTGCTAGATGTGAGAGAGTTAATCTCAAGCTTCAAATCATCATTAGCACTAGACAAGTTATCAAGCTTATCATGCAAGTTTTCCTTGATTTCAAGAAGTTTGTCATTTTTACTCTTGTACTTCCTTATGATGCTAGCATGCTTGTTGCAAATTTTAATTAGTTCATTATAGGAAGGTGCTTCTTCATCATCACTATCATCACTAGAGAGGTCATCACCATCATCCTCTTTTTGTACCTTCTTGTCACCTTTAGCCATAAGGCATATGTGTGTAGAGGATGAGCCCGACGATGAAGGAGGAGGTGGCGGTGGAATAGAAGAACCAATCACCAATGCGGCCACCTTCTCTTTTTCACTCTCATCATCGGAGGAGTCACTTGAATCATCAATATCGGTGAGCCAATCACCCACAATGTAAGCCTTGCCATCCTTCTTCTTCTTGTGGAAGTTGAAGTTCTTCTTCTTCTTGTATGGCTTGTCTTGCTTCTTGTTATCATCACTTGAGTCATCATTGCCGCCCTTGTTCTTCTTGAAGTTCTTGAACTTGTTGTTCTTGAACTTGTCTTTCTTCTCTTCGGGACACGCATGGTCTAGATGACTGAGAGTGCCGCAATTGTAGCACTTCATTTGGGAGATTGGCTTCCTTGAGGAGCTTGTGAAGAATTTCTTCTTCTTTGAGTCAAACTTGACTCCATTCTTGTTTAGCCTCTTCAACATCTTGGCGGTCTTCTTCACCATGAGAGCGATGTTGTCTTCATCATCATCATCACTTGTACTCTCAACGACATATTGAATCTTGCACTTCTCCTTGGAAGATGCCTTGAGAGCCAAGTCCTTCTTTTCCTCCTTCTCTTTCTTCTTGGAGGATGATGAAGTTCCATCATTGATCTTCATGTACATCTCATGAGCATTGATCTTGCCCAACACTTGCGTTGGTGTAGTTGCAGAGAGATCGCCTTGATAAAGAACCGTGACGATGTGGCTATACTTGTCTATTGGAAGAACACAAAGTATCTTGCGCACCACATCGGCCGGTGTCATTTGAGAGAGTCCAAGGCCATTCAACTTCTCTACAAGCACATTCAAGCGAGAATACATTTCATTAGCATTTTCATGAGATAGCATGGTGAAAGCATTTAACTTAGCAATGATAAGGTGATAGCGCTCTTCTCTTTCACATTTAGTGCCCTCGTGTAGAGCACAAATGTTTGTCCAAATCTCATACGCGGTTTTGCAATTCCGCACACGGTTGAACACATCCTTGCAAATGCCACGGAAAAGAATGTTCTTTGCCTTGGCATTGTTCTTCTCAAAGTATGGGTCCTCGACGAACACCGATCCACCTTGGGTGGCGGCTTTGTGAACGCCGACATCCACAGCCTCAAGGTAGGCCTCCATCCGCACTTTCCAATAAGGAAAGTCATCCCCATCAAACATGGGTGGCGGTCCATCCCCATGGGACATCTTGCTCTAGGCGGTGAAGCCTAATTTAGAGCAACCTTGCTCTGATACCAATTGAAAGGATCAAGATGCCCAAGAGGGGGGGTGAATTGGGCTTGTTTTAAATTTCTAAAGCAAATAAAAAAACCTATCAAATGACAATCACCCCCTAGTGCCTACCGTCCGTGTGTCCTAGCTAGAAAGCGGTAGCAGTTCATAGGAATTAAAAAACGACCTAAGCAATTCTAGTAGGAAATGTAAAAACAAGACGGAAAGTAATGCGGAAATGTAAAGAGCTAGTGAAAAGAAAATCTCATTGACGCAGCGATTTTTTCCCGAGGTATCGAGGTGTCGACACACCCCCCAGTCCTCGTTGGAGCACCTCGCAAGGTATCGCTCCCCCTCTACCCGCGCAAGGGTAGAGTGCTCTCTACGGGCTGATTCTTCGCCACTCCGGCTCGGTGAATCGCCCACAACCGATCACAAGAAGCTTGGAGAAGAGCCGCCAACAATCTCCCGGTGGTCACTTCCTCCGAACACCACCAAACCGTCTAGGTGCTATCGAACACCAAGAGTAACAAGCACAAGACCTTCACTTGACCCACTCAAGGCTAGGAAGGTGGATGGATGCACACAAGTCACTCCTAATCACTCTAGGAGGGAAGAACAAGATGAACTCTCTCTAATCTCTCCCTCACTAGCCTCTTGGCTCTCCAAAAGATTTCTCAAGGTGTCACCAGCTGAAACAATGGCCAAGAGTCCCTCTAAGGACCAAGGGGGCAACTATAAATAGTCCCCACCTCCAAAACTAGCCGTTTTTTACTTTTTCTTCTCTCTGCGAAGCCACCGGACTAGTCCGGAACTCATACCACCGGACCATGCACACTGGTCCGGAGCTCACTCTCGTTTCAAACTCAGGCACCGTCGGACAACTCTGCTTGGTCCGACGCACTGGTCCGGAGCCTCGGTGCTCTCTGAGTGAAAAACTTCTTCTCTTTTTCATATCACCAGACCACTCTACTTGGTCCGGTGCCCTGGTCCGACGCTCTGGTCCGGAGCCAGGGAGCTCTCTGCATAGACCCAAACTCCTGTCTTGAGGTGTCGGACTAGCCGTCGGACTAACCGTCGGACTAGTCCGGAGCCTTCTATCTCTCTGAACCAAGCCACCGGACCACTCTCCTATGGTCCGGTGCTTTCCAGACAGGTGGTCCGGAGCTCCTCGAGCTGAGAATCTGCCTAAGTCAGGGACCGTCGGACCACTCTCCTATGGTCCGACGCCCACTAAGCAGAGTGGTCCGGAGCCTCTGTCTCCCTCTTTTTCAACCGTTTTCGCTGAGGTTTCTTAAGGGATTTTGCTCCTACCATTTCTAGGGTTTATCAAGGGCTGAAAGCAAGGTCTCTAGGACTAGTTGTGACAAGTGTGCATATACCCACTTTCCTAAACTCTCTTAGGTCAAGCTACTAATCTCATACCCCCCTTTATAGTACGGTCAAAGGAAAAACAAAAGCCCTAGCTATACTTAGTGCCCTTCTCAACCTTACGGCACTAAGAACTAGCCTAGTCTTCAACTTGTATCACCATCCTTTGCAACCGAAACAAATTCCATCTTGGGGGCATGAATACCCATTAAGCCCATTCAAAATGCATCACTCATGACCTAACATAAATGACTTTGTCTCTGCAAAACACACGTTAGTCATAGTGATCTAGTATTGTCGTTAATCGCCTAAACACAAGGGTCCATGATTCTACAACGTGTGAGGATAAGGAAGATGTGATGAATCCCTTATGCTGAACGTGTCAGATTTAAGGTTAGAGGGAAAGTCCACAAATAGTGAGTAAAAATCTTCGACACACGAGATAATATTTAGATATAGAGATTCTCATAATAGGAGATGTCTACATATCACAGTGAATCAACTCGATGGGTTTAGTGGTGCGGGACATGCAGTTGGATAAAGGTAAACGACTGTAGCGACCTAATTGACAGTCATGACAAAGTGAGAACCTAATAGAAATATCTTTATTGGAACACAAATTTGAGAGAACTTGAACAACGGGATGTCTCAAACGTTGATACCTTGTAGTCTCCAGAGCAACAAGTAGCGCACGAGGAGTAGAGGTGGATGCTAGGATGAACAGATAAAGATCTCCAGAGTTGTCACATCGGTGGAGCATTGACTTAGTTTGTAGGTCCTTCACAGATAAACCAAAAGTATCAACTTCAACCGAGCAAGAGTTATCTCTAGTGAATTTTTGAATATAAATAAGATTAGTTATAAGCTCTGGAGACAAAAGAACATTAGGAAGATGTAAAGACCAAGTAGGGGTTAGGGAAGGAGATGTGAGTCTTTACATTGACGGTGGCGAGCACTGAGGCCAAGCTTGGGGCAGCAGGAGGAGGAAGGGCAGCCATGGCGACACCGCAGCTTGGGCGTCAACATCCATGGTGAGAAGAGGAAGCGTTTGGGAGATAAAGGATTGGGTACATTTAGGCTGATACCATGTGAGAATGTGATAGTGGAGATAATGGAAAACCTCAATTCATATCATTTGTCAATACAATATGTAGGTTACATATGATTAATCATTACACATGACTGATCACGTCGTCTTCTGAGTGTTTCCTATTCTAATAATCGTCAACCCTATATTTAACCACAAGACCATTCGATAGGCATAGAGTGCTAGTGTTTTTCAGCACGTCTATGTTTTGGTATTTTAGACATATTTCCTTGCTCCTTGAACTTTTATTTTGATGATCTTATACTACATGAAAATCATGTGAAATGCTTTACAAGATTCTGCAAAAAATATCTGCAATTTGAACTATTGGACAAACAAAAAAAGGTGCCGAATCAACTGTGTTCACAAAGTTTAGCCTTTTATTGATTGTCTGGTTCTCATATTTTTCCACCACTAGACAGTGTTCGTACTATAGTAATTTCAGCTCTAAGATGATCCTCTTTGTCTGGTACTAACTCGTTTATAGTTCATTCAAAATCTAAACAGTGGGACCATTTGTTTCTCGTATTTTTTTGTGTTTGTTCTTTGCTTTGGTTACTTTTTAGATTTTGCATCACTCATGTTCCCTTACATTTCTAGGAACAAAATAAGCAATCATGTGAATCACATATAAGCACAAATATTAGTTCAGCTGAACATGTTGTCACCTTAATTCTCAAAACCACAAAGTACATGACATATTTAACATGTTATGCATAACTAAATTTGATGTGATTGCACTTGTAGCTCATTTGATGTGTTAGAAAATAAGCTACACCAATTGGAGTATTTGATCCTTTCTCTGTTGTTTGGCCTTGGTAGAAAATAAAAAAGAATGTCCCTACATGAGTGATGGTCTAGTCTACTGATTGATAGAGGTGCTCTAGCGATGGTTTTTTTTGTTTCTTTCTTTGGGCTGTGTGCCTTTTAGAGGCAAAGACCCCGAGAATTTCAAGATGATGTATCACCAATGATGTAACATTCTTGAAATTAATAAAGCTTTCCTTTACTAAAAGAAAAAAGGAGGATTATCATAAGAGACATACTTACATGTTCTTTTCTTGTTTGTTCTTTTCTTGGAAGATTACCGTAAGAGACGACGTATATCTATAGTTGCTATCCGATTAGGGTAATGCTATTAGGAGGTAATAACTTAAATAAATCTGAGCTATTAATTTTTTAAAATTTTCAAATTAATTAACCAATTAATTAATAAAATATATAGCAAATCCCTTCATCGTGGCAGCATGGAAGCAAGCCCGGGTTCCCTTCTTTTTTTGCACTTCCTTTCTGTGTGTATTTGCGTCTCAATGTTTTAATAAATTCACTATGTCTATATCTATATCTATATCTATATCTATATCTATATCTATACCTAATAATAAAGAGGCAAAATTTTAGCCTTTTTTTTCGTCCATCCATTCTTTTTAGATCCGTCTCTCTCTAACTAACTTTGTGAATGTGAAATTGTTTTGTCCTTCTCTTTATATATATGAACTAGCTATTATTACGAATTGTAAACAAGTAGGAGTCCTAATCCAAATAGAACTAGCTATTTTTTATGGAAACAAAATCACCTTCCGTTTTTCCTTTTCCTTTTTTTTTGACCACGTTGCAATAATAATAAAACGGGATTGTTGTCGGAAGAATAAAAAGAAAACAACCCACAACTCCGAGTCGAGGAGCGTACGTGTCTAAATCAGATGAGTTCCAAAGTACGGCCCACTAACTCCAGCTGCCCACCCCTATATACTTTATATTATAAATAATCTATATCTATATCTATTGTGTCTCTTTTTTATAGCCTCCTTTGTTTAGCATGATACAGAGCCCGAATCCAAAATTTATTGGATCATGTATGTGATCCGAACTCGAAAACAACCGACTTTCCATACAAATTCTATTCCATCATGACTCGTGCCGGAAGATAAATATATTATATTTCTCACCGATTCATCTAAACAAATATTTCTAATTTGAATCATATTCCAATATGCATGACTCATGATGGTAGATATATAACAGGAAAAATATATATGTAAAGAAAAAAAAGTTATGGACTCAGTGATAGAATTTCTCCTTTACACTAAGATGCGTATAAAAAATAGAAAAAAAGCAATGGAACCATATATGGAAATAGAATAAGAATAAAAAAATAGTAGAAAAAAAGCAATGGAACCATATATGGAAATAGAATAAGAATAAAAAAATAGCAATGGAGTCCTTCAGGGACTCTTTTGGTTTGTAGTGAAAAAATAATGACATATATTATAGAGAAAGAAATAGAAAGAAAAATAAATAGTAATGGACTCCATCACAAACTAATTCGAGACTATGAAAAGACCACATAAAGAAAACAAGTAAAATATGAATAAATATGACTTTTGTCTGTGTTTTCACTAACATTTGATTTTTTTTCTCCCGTTGCAACGTATGGACATGTTTGCTAGTAATAATAAAGAGACAAAATTTCATCCTCTTTTTTAGTCTGTCAATTCATTTAGACCCAATTCGCGAAACTTGCGACCCAATCCAGCAACTTGAACCTCGTGTCGGCCTAACTCGCAGCATATACAGCACAATCCAGCCATCTGGGCAGTCTGCCCAATTCACTTATGGCCCTATTGAAGCCACCTGAGCCGAAAAACCAAAAACGGACCAATTCGCAGCACTTGTGGCCCAATCCAGCCACCTGAGTAGAAAAACTAAAAAAAATGCTTTGCTTGCTACAGGATTTGAACCTAGATCTGCATCTGCTGGTTCAAAATTAGAAGGACTTACCACCACACCACATGATCTCTTGTAATAATTAGTGAAACTTTATTTATTTAGAGTTTCTAACAACTTCAAACATTTCATATAACCATCAAGGTTAGCAAGTCAAATAAATAAATAAATATAGAAAATGTATGAATAAATAAATATAGAACAAATATTCATATGCTAACACCCTCACATGACAAGAAAAATAAATAAATATATGAAAATATGGAATTGCATATATTAGAACAAATAAAATAAATAAAACTATGAAACTTTTCATATGTTAACACCCTCAAGGTTGGCAAGACAAATAAATAAATAAAGTGTACACAAATGTGGAATTACATATATTAGAACAAATAAATTTCATATGGTAACACCCTCAAGGTTGGCAAGACAAATAAATAAATAAATGAAAAATATGGAATTACATATATTAGAACAGATAAATTTATATGCTGGCATCCTCATGGTTGGCAACACAAGTAAATAAATAAATATATCAAAATATGGGATTGCATATATTAGAACATATAAAATAAATAAAGCTATAAAAATGTGGGATTGTATATATTGGAACAAACAAATAAATAAAATTATAAAATTATGGTATTGCATATATTAGACGAAGGTTGAAGACAAGTCCTTTTTTTTTTGCTTCTTATAGCCACTAGCCTTCGATCATAATTTATTGGATCTGGTATCTGCTTGGGTGCTGGCCCATGTTATGACTCACCCAAGAGATCACACGATCACTCATAATTTAGCGGTGAGAACTATTATTAGTCAATATATTAGGGAATGTTCAATGATTTAAAGAACACTCATGTACTCATTTTTTTATTAACGTTGATATTTTTTTCTCCCATTGCAACACATGAGCATATTTACTAGTTATTAATAAAGTAGTCAAATATATTAAGTCATGTCAAGTCGTACACTACTTGTTACTTATGTTATATACTGAGTTTAAAAAATATATTACATATATGAAAACTATCAACAACTAATATATTAGTTGAGCCATGAACTTTTCTGCCGATCTATAATTAATATGTTACAAGCTAACATATCACATAATTGAGTGTATATGTTAGACAAGTTCATTGATACGTAGACAAGGTTTCATGTACGTGCATGTTAGACAAGTTTATTGGCAGGTACGTACGCGGGCACGTGATGGCACGGGTTACACTTTGCAAAATAAAAAAAGTTTATCATATTCAATAGATCACGCTTGTATTACTTTGACAAAAAAAAGAGATTCTTCCAATCAATACTTTCCTTATTTATCATATTTTACCAAAATAACAATTAATTAATTAAATATATCACCTATTACCTCACTAGAGGTGAGATAATTAATTCTAACCATTCGATCTATTTAAATGAATGACTCATAGTTATTTAGAGGTATCATAACAAATCTCATCTATTTACCATTGTATTTTACCCGGCTTATTTTATTTCTTATACCATACCACAATCCATCTATAAAGATAAAGATTCCTCTTGTGTCAGTACAAGCCGTTATAGCGACCTAAGGTCAGCCGGTATAGTCTATGACGACTCTTCCTACGTGTCACTGATAGTAGTGTCGGTATATAGTTATATCAACCAACCACTTGTATCGATCGAATGTTGGACTCTATTGCATAGATATACAGACTAATAGTTTGAGGCCTATTGTAAACTAGGAATACCAATGGATCGTCTATTAGAAATCTTTACCCACGCTGATTGTCCGTTGGTATTTTGGAACTTTAATCGACTCATGGCGCTACTTTTTTGGCTGTGCTATAATGTCATCATGGTCACTACAGGTAAGGGGGGAAAATTCACCATAACATATATATGGATAGAGACACTTTGTACCATTTGCATGCGTTTTTTAAATGCAAAACTCAGTATCCCAGCTTCCTCCCTCGACTCGATACAACCGCAAAACATTTCTTACAACATGTGTTTGAGGGTAAAAAACAAACACAAAGAACGGAGGGAGCATAATGCAAGCGGAAGCTCCTACAAAAGAGCATCACCCTGTGACCCCCTCAAGAATTACTGAACTCCTGTTTATGCCGAGCACCATAACGTTTGCAAAATGAATATACAAATATGCCAGCTACCTGCTATATATGGCTTATCGGCTTCCACCGTCATGCATTGTACTCAAACTTTAATTATCCTTACTATAAAGATGCAGGTCTCCTGTCAAAAAATATATATGTCAGCTTTGTATAAGGTTCAGTTCAACATGAAATTATTGCAATTGGTTAAAAATGCTCAAAGGAGTTTAGCAATCCATCTCAAGGACCAATAAAGTAACCCATGGAGCTGGCGCAACCTAGGACTGCATTTCCAGTGTCACAACTACAGATGGGCAAGTGTAAAAACATCCCTATTTGGGTGAACATGCACACCAAATTCTCAGTCACACTCACACCAAATTTCTCAGCCACGCATGGCCATATGGGAGACTTTTTTTAAGATAATGAAACCAAATGTTCTGGCCTCAACTTCTCACGAAAGAGAAGCATCAGGTCAAGCTTATTACAAACTCACTCCAAACTAAACTCACAGGTACAAACTAATTCCCAAGGCGATAACTAAAGTTTGAATCATTTGAAACAAAAATAAATATGAATATTGACTCTAAATTTCTGTATGCATCTTGGATAAACACCCTATGTTCATCCGATTATTACAATGAGCCCAAAGCCAAAGCCAGCATGTTGCCCTGAAGAGTACATGGAAAAAAAAATATTGGTTGACATTTATTAAAACACCAAACCATTCCTTGTGAGTGAGATAACTCAACAAATTGCCGCTACACCTGTCAATAATAAGAAATTGTGTTTTTATTGACCCAAATTTAGACCAACCTCCAAACATATGGGCTACGTTCCTCGGCGGTCTCAAACCAAAAACCCAGTGAACCATACACAATAGAGCATTAGTGACAATACAATTAAAGAATAAAGGATTTATGGTTTCCAGCCTACTCCAAAAGCAAACCTTACTACCATTCCAATTTCTTTTGACCAGGTTATCCTTTGTGGCTATAACCCATTTTTTAGAATCACAAGAAATTCTTGATTTTCAAAGGAGTTTCATTCATCAAATTTCTTGTGTAACCTTAACCCCATTATTGACAAGGTGATTGTACACTAAGTGAACTGAAAAGGATCCACTTTTATGGAATTGCCAGACATATTTGTCTAATTCCTCGCCCGGGTTGATGTGTAACTAGTTCATGCCATTGTGATATATAGTTTATTCTCATTAAAGCCTTTTTTTAATGAAACATTTAGGGGAGTAGACTGCAAAACCTCAGCAACCATTGCATTCTTTGTATTTACAATACTATAAAGATCTAGATATTGAGTTTTAAAAGCTTGGTTTCCTAAGAAAATATCCTCCCAGAAATTAATAAGATGCACATATATTAATGTTCATGTCATGTCCTAGAACAACCCTAGCTGCCAATGATTTTCATCGAGTTTTGACCTCCTACAAAGTGATGAGAGTCTAACATGGGGTATGTCAAGTCCTTAAGAAAGATATAGTAGACCAAATGATCCCATGACCGACTCTCCAAGTCGCTCGGGACTATACCCATCGAGTATGCTCACGTGTACACTATGGAGAAATAAGATGTCTTGGTAGCTCGTGGATTTCCCTCCCATGAGGGCCCCCACAATGATAGAAGGATGACCATGAGTGAGCTAGGCAGCCATTGCTTAGGGCTTTGGGGCTCGATCATGGTGTCAGGATTCCCGACCATCGAGGAGCCTAGGAGGAGCCCTCGCTCTAGAGACCGCCCGAACCTTATATTAGAAACCATCAACATAAGAATCTAATCGATGCCCATATCCTAATAGGCATAGAAGCACTGCACTATATGTCCATTCCAGGGTCATGAGGTAGTGTTGACCACTCCCTCGGAACGGTCATGCAATGGAGATCACATGTCAAGACAAGAAACTCCCCAAGTCTGAGAGCCGAAGGGGTAAAAGCGCCTGCTCATCAGCCCCTTTTGGCAGAAGGAGGATCCTAGGCAAGGCCATGCTATAGTAGACTCCTAGAGCGATGTCAGGAGGTGGTTGTGACATTGTCGATCCCTCCTCCAAGACAAAGGAGTCTCTGGTGACAAGGACATCAGGAGGTGGTTGCAACATTGTTATCCCGCTGCTACACAACAAAGGAGTACCCAATGACACCAAGATGAAGGAATTGGAAGCACCAGGACGAGAAGCCCTAGGACTCGTTTTTGTACCCTATGCACTCCTCAGTATATAACGGTGGCATGGGATCCTATAGAAGGGATAAAAACATAGACAATCACCTTGAATGATCCATAAATCGATCAGCACAAGGTAGACACCGAACCCAATAACCCTTGGATAGCACCACATAATCCCCTACCAAATTCTCTCAATTCTTTCGTTGTAAGAACCCCTAATTGGGGATTCCTAACATGATGAACACCATATTGTTGTATGTAGGGCTTAGAACCCTAAACCAAGATAAAACTGCATGTATCTCTTTGTGTTTTGAGTGTTCGAGCCACCACAGAGCCATACACCAACCTTCGATAAACAAACTTGATGCTTGTTGCATTGCTGAACCTGCTACACTAAGAATCAAAATAAATTGGTACCTTAACTACGCATGGCTACAAGGCTAAGAGGCAAAGATGATCATCATGGGCATCCAAGTCATAACAGATGTCTAGTCCAACTCAAGTTGTAATCCACTTCAAACTCCAGGAGTAGTCCCAGTTAAAAATGTCACCCATGACACATGCAAACTCCATTTTTGACATTATACCATATCTATGGACATAAAGCTAAGGAGATAACCTTGTATTTTGGGTTAATGGAAATCACAGAAACAAGTGGGCATCCCCTATCTGTCTAGGTGTTGTGTCATCGTATTTTGGGTTTTTGGCCAATGAATCAAATTGAAGCCCATAAGGAGGCATCTAGGGTTATGTGCGTCATAAGATATATTAATTTGTGTTTTGTTGAGTTTTATTTTTTCTTGTGAAACAAACATTCTTCAGAGCACTCGTAACATTAAGTTTGAGCACAGTGAATCAATGGTCCCATTCTTTTTCTTATTTGATTGTGTCGATTAGTCCTTTTGATTGAAGACTTGAACCGATCAGTTTGATAAACTTCATCTCTATTTGCAATATTAGATTGCGTCCTTTATGTTCTCGATTCCCTTGTAGGCCAAAAAAGTCTTCTCGACAAGGACAGTCATTCTATGCATGGTTGATAACCATAGTACAAGTGGTGTATTAGTTGAAGGGATCCAAATCATACTTGATTAGAAATCTAGAACATGAATATTGTGTTCTCCAACAATAGAATTCAACCTACCTATCGGAAGATTGAGCCAAGTCTCCATCACCCCCATCTTCTCCCTCATCTAGTGCATTTTGAGATTGGCCTCGCAATTGTCTCCATAGCCAACTATCGACGAAATATGCGTCGCAGTCTACCTAGGGGGTACCCTACGGTAGTAGATTGTAGGCGGAGGTGTGGCGACGGCGATCAAGAGTAACACAGAGAGCGTAGACAAGGCGATTTAGACAGGTTCGGGCCGACAAATCACCGTAATACCCTACGTCCTGTGTTCTGGTGGATGGATTGATCTGAGTACTAGGTTACAAGATCTGTAGATGATCTGAGAGAGAGGTTTTTGGAGGCGGTCCCTTCTCGCCTTATATAACCGGGGAGCAGGGTTACAATTTCCATATCCTAACAGATTACGATCGGTCCCTTAAGGTAAGGGATCCGAGTCTATCTACTAGGATCTTTCTTGGCGAGCAAGACTTCTTTGGAGTCCTTGGCGAGCACGACAGGCTGGTCGCGTGTTGCAAGGCCTCGTGGGCTAGCACGTCTTCTGGACGGTAGGCCCATAAGGTCCCTGGGGATATGCCGAGGTAATATCCCCAACAAGTCCCCGAGCACGTTGGATTTTTCTAGCGAGCTCGCAGCATCGTCCTTGGAGGTGTTCAGCTGGTCGCCATCATGCGTCGTGGTCATCGTGAAGCCCCGACCAGGCTCCCTGGTCACAGTGCTGATCGGAGAAGCCTCTCGACCAGGTCGGGCTGGTCGAGAGTATCATAGCGTGATGGACGAGCTGGTCGCCTCGTCGGGTGTTGCGGCTGCTTGTTGGAAGGATGTGACGTGCTGAAGAAGAAGAAAAAACTTTTGAAAAGTCCTTCCCTGGTGAAGTGTACCCACTTAGGCTCTGCAAAAACAACATCAAAAACAGCAGAGCTCTATCGAGAAGAAAATCAGTACATTCACCGCAAGGTGAAGTGTACCCACCTAGTTCCCGAGCATGGTAGCAGGTGAAGTATGCACGTGATGCCATGCTTATAAAGAAGATGGATAATATATTGAAGCATGAGTTTGGTAAAACGACTACGAATACCCATAGTCCCCGAGCCTGATGTAAGAAACCGGAAGTTTCTTGTATCAGGATCATGTATCTGAAAATTGAAATACTAAAATATGAGTTTAATGAGAAATGACTGCAAATACCCATAGTCCCCGAGCCTGATGTAAAAAACTAGAAGCTTCTTGTATCAGGATTATGTTGTTTGATTCGCAGTCCCTGGGCGTCAGTCCCCGGGTGTTTGTCCTTCAGCGCCATGGTCGTAGTCCCAGAGCCTTGCTTGGTATGACTTTGGACGAAGTCTCCGAGTCTGGCCGGGAATGCGACCAGACAGCCGAGTCATGGTTGCTGTCGACGGAGTCCCCTAGTCATGGTTGCTGTCGACGGAGTCCCCGACCATACTACTGTAGTCATGTTATTGTAGCTGCACGAAATAGATTGTAACAAGATTATATTTCCAGTCCCCGGGACTGTAGCGTTAGTGATATTCAAAAAATCATTAGCTGTAAATTGATGGAATTATCTGGAAGTAAATATGTAAGGGAGAACAGAAAGGAAGTAAATGGGCCGAATTAACCGCGCAGTTAGCGGCCCAAGTCGCGGCGAAGAAGGTGGGCGTGGCGATTCCTCATTTGATCGTTGCGGTTTCCCAAAAACCCTAGAAGGGGAAGCGTCATGCTGTTTGGTATAAAGGGAAAGCAGCAGCAACGGCGATTTCACATCTTCGCACTTGTATTGTAGTATCTCACATTCTTCGATCTGCCTTGCTTCCTGCTCCATGCGCCACTGCGAATCTTACTTCTTTTCCGTTCTATCCTGGCAATGGCTCCTCGGAGGAAACCAAATACTCGTTCGTCAATGAAGAAGGGCGGAAAGTCCTTGCAGATGGTGGATGTTCTTCCAGATTGGATCAAGTATTAGGCCAAATGCACCCTAAAGGAGGAGGATATCCAACTTCTCGTTACCGCTAGTGTGCTTCAGGATAAGTCCCTTGTGGACTGGAGGCCAGCGACCGGAGAGGAGTTCCCGACTCCTAACACCGGTGAGCTTGTCGTCTTTGAGCCTTTATCTGGCGTGGATTCAGGGTTCCCGTTCACCCCTTTCTTCGTAGTCTCTTGGAATTTTATGAGATTGCGTTGTGCAACCTGCACCCCAATTCAGTACTGCACATCGCAGTTTTTGTATATTTTTGCGAGGCGTATTTGGGGATTGAGCCGCATTTCGAGTTGTTTCGCTATTTCTTCCGCCTCAAGCTGAATGGGACCGCCTCATCCCGGGTTGTAGGCTCTATGTATCTTCAGCTCCGGGGAGGGTATGGCAGATGTGTATCTTGCTACTCCGCAACCTTCCAAGGTAGCAGAGTACAAATCCCGCTGGTTCTACATTCCTCAGGAGAAGCCGTATGCGCGAGGTGATCCGACGGAAATTCCAGTGTCGAGACCTAGTTGGTCGGAGACTCCTTCGCTAGCGGCGATGGAGCAACTGAGGGAGCTGTTGGCGCTTGTGGATCGGTCGTCACTTGATGCAGTTTCGGTTGGTTGAAACTTCGTTATGAGGCGTTGTCAGCCTTGCAAGGACAGGGTTCATCCTACCTTTCTTTATACTGGTCGTCGCGACCCGACCCGGGAGACGCTGCATGGAATGGAGCCAGAAGAAGGTTTTGATCGACGTGTTGCAATCTTTGATCTTAGTCTTCCGTATATGGAGAATCCGTGGGATTCGTTCCATGCTGGCGTACCCCCACCACCGGTGAGTTCTATCTTTGCTTTTGTAGCGATCTTCTAGCTTTTGTTTTTTGGCTTCCTTACTAATCCTCTTTTTCAGGATCGTGCTGTCTTTGTTTCCCAAGTTCCTTCGACGTTGTGGCCTCCTGGCGTGGATCGGGCAAGGAGAGTGCAAACTGTCTCGGGTGAAGGTGGTCGCGAATCTTCTAGTGAGCGAGTGGTTCATGAGCCCCGTGCTGAGAAGCGCCAGGTGCGTGGTGATTGGATGGGGAAACGCCCAGCTGATCCTCCCCGGAAGAAAGTGAAGCTGTCAGTTGGTACCGGGGGCAAGTTTGTTATTAATGAGGGCGCAGCTCGTCCTTCGTCGTCGATATCTGGTTGGACTAATGAGGGGTCAGACGAGGATGATGCGCCGGCCATGAACCTGGACGGAGAAGGGTGTTCCGGCTCAAGTGCCAAAGTACGGAAGACATCCCCTGCTCCACCGCGCCCCCTTCGGTGGCCGCCGGGAGTGCCTTTGTGGAGGAACGGTCTGCCCCGTCAGTGGAGCATCTACCTGCGGATGTGCCGCCGAGTTTTATGGGGGGTCTTTCTGGTCGGAGGTTTGTGAGGGTGCGCCGAAAGTCAGACTTGTAAGTACTTCACCTTGCTTTTGTTTGGGTCTTGATTGCCTTGCTTATGATGCGGTTTTTTGGTAGAGCGCCAGAGTCCGAGGATCCGCCAGTTCCTCATGGTGACATGTCGGGCATTGCTGGGGATGCACATGGTGAGTTTGGCTCGAGAGGATGCGGCTCTCCTATGCCTGCAGATTCCTCAACTTGTGAGGGGGATCCCATTGTTGTTGAGGCTCCTAGTGGTGGGGTGACGTTTGTTGATGCTGCTTCTCGTTCCGCGACAGAGGATGCTCCCGCCGATCCGGTGTGTGATGATGCGCCGAATCTGTTGACAGCCTCAGCGCCAAGTCTAAGGCCGGAGAAAAGGAAAAGGGCTGCGGTGCTGCTTGATGAGCCGGAGTTAGTGGAGGAGATTCCTCGTGTAGGAGGCGAGCCAAGGCCGACGCCGGTCCGGACCTTTCGCCGTGCTGGTGAGGACTTCGTTGTTGTCGAGGATGACGAGGCCGAGGAGGAGGCGGCGGCCTTCCTTAATGATGCGAGCGACCTGTTCGGGTGAGTCAAGGTAACTGTGATACCTCTACAGTTTTGGTATTGCCTCCACGTTTCCTTTGTTCAAGGTGTCGTCGCGTGATTGTAGGGGCTTTTAAGTCCGGAAGGGAGCGTAAAGCGATGGCCAACCAGCTTGCTAAGCTAACTGCTGATAACGAGCATCTGCGCGGTGACGTTGCTCATGTTGAGGGTCAGTTTGCAGGATTGGAGGAAAGCTTGGAGGCAACACATCAGCGTGCATAGGTGTTACAGGCCGCAATCCGAGATCAAGAGCGTGAAAACGCGGAGCTTCAGTCGCATATTGAGAAAGTCGACGAGCTTTCCGCTCGTGAGTCTTTGTTGTTCTCTGGTTGTAGGAGTTGTTGCCTCAGTCTTGTGATGAAATTTCTTGTTCGTTGTGTAGAACTGTTCGATGCTAAAGATGCAAAAGGTCTTGCAGAGGAGAATGTCGATGTTGCCGAACGAGAGATTTACAAGATGCGAGCGATGCACAAAGGTAGCATTTTACTATCTGTCGCTTTGCTTGTAAGGCTTCCTTACTTGGTGTCTTGCTATTTCCGTAGCTTACCGGGGCAATGTTCGACTTCAATTTGCAGACCTGCAGGCAAAGGTGGATTCTTACTACAATAACTTCTGGTCATTGGCACGGGAGATAGCCCTTGTGGTGGAGTGTGTCGATGGCTGGGTGTTCATCCCTAAGCTTGTAGATCAAGCGACCATGGAGGGCGTGCTAACAAGCGTTCGCGGTCTGTGGACCAGACTTCGGTCCTTTACAAGTTCAGCCGCGCAAAGTGTGGCTACTCATGGCCTGGCTATGTTGCAGTCACACTACCCGAAGCTTGACCTTGGTCGGGTAGCGGCTGGGTTTGCATCAGGAACGTCGGATGAGGAGGCGGACCGTCTAGAGGTTGATGCTGAACGCGTGGCGGAGATTGTAGCTAAGGATGTTGATCTATTCAGTGCTGGACAACAGTAGTTTGTATCCCAGATACAAGGATTCAGACGCGTAAGTGAAAACTACAAAGCTGTATTATATCCGGACGGTGAGCTTTTGTTTCACTTGTATGTCCTGTCGTGCCTGCTAAGTCGTGAGCCGTAGCAATGAATCGTTCGGCCCTGGGTTCCCTATGGCCCGGATCGTAGAGCCCAGAGCTTCTGCACGCATAGGTACCATAGGGATTACCAAGTAGGTTCATTGCTGGCAACCCGCGGTGCAGAGGGTGAACAACTCATGCACGCTTAGGGAGATGTCAGGGATAGGACCTTTTTCCGAGAGGCTCGATCGTGGCGTGACTAGGGCCTGTGGACACCGTTCCTGCAGATGCTGGGCGCAAAGCCATGCTGCTTGTAGAGTCGTCGACCGTTCCGTGGTCGTATACAGATTCTGGGCACACGACCTCGTGGCCTTCAACACAAATGATGCCTCTCGGTTGATGGAGAGATATCATTTGAGAGGTCTATCGATATGATCATAGCGTATAGGGTAGCTACTTCTATGCGCTATGCAATTGATAGGCCAGATTTGAAGGCTTCCGGTCGTGGCCAGGCTGTTTGGAGACAATGCCATAATACGTTTTGGAGAGGTCGTCAAACACTATGGGAGTGTTTTGGAGATGTCGCTGGACGTCGTAGGCCTTTTATCGTGGTCACCGAACGCCGTGAGCGTCTTGTAAACGTTGAATTGTGTATGCGAAGTATAAAAAGCATAGTATTTTATTTATGTATTGAGATGTAGATAGTACAATCATTTGTTGGGATACTCTAAGCCTTGGAACTTTTCGCAGTGCTGAGGCCGAGGGTCTTCACGTGTAACTGCGGGAGGGATCGAAGCCGATCGTTGCTGCTTTTGCTTCCTTTGGTCTCTTGGTGGCGGGCATGTCGTTGGTGCTGGAGTTGTACTTGTCCTCTGTATGGGGTTTCTCGGCGGCGTTGATTGTCTGCTACTTGCATTCATATGCGACTTTCAGGTCGGTGCAGAGGCTAAGGATGCCTTGTTGCGTCGTGATCTTCAGCACCATGTACGTGTAGTGCGGGACTGCCATGAGCTTAGCTAGCGCCGGACGACCGAGGATCGCATGGTAGGCTATTTTGAATTCGGGGATGATGAAGTTGATGTTCTCGATCCTGAAGTGGCTCTGGTCGCCGAACTATACGGGAAGTGTAATCTATCCTATTGGTGTGGATGCCTTGTCTGGGATGATACCCCAGAAAGGGAAGTTCGCCGATAGGAGGTCCTTCTTCGAGTAGTCGAGTTGGCGGAAAGCGTCTATGAAGATGATATTGAGGGCACTGCCACCGTCGACCAGCACCTTCCTGAAGTGACACATGGCGATGGTTGGATCCACGATGAGTGGGAAGCGGCCGGGGTATCTATAATCCGTGCACTCATCTTCTCCGGAGAAGCTAATTGGTTGTTCCGACCAGTCGAGGTAGCGAGCATTGGCTGAATCATCTCCAGTTGCTGAGACCGAGTGGACATCCTTGCGAACTTGGCGGCGTCGCCTCTCTCCTTCCACAACCACGCTGCCCCCGAAGATGGAGTATGTCATTGAAGCTGGTCGGAACTCTGGGGCCAGTGGTTCTTGGTCTTTGCCCTTGTTGGAGTCATCTCTCTTCGCTCTCTTGTCGCTTCTTGCCTTCACTACAGACTCAAGGAGATAGCAATTGCACATGGATTGTTTGGAGTTTTTGTGTATAGGGCACGAGCCTTCGAGGATCTTCTCGTAGCTGGCGTCATAGTTCTTCTTTGGTCGGGCGTTTGTGTTGGCGACGTAGCGGTTGTCGCGCCTGTAGTCATACCTCTGCGGGTAGCGCTCGGAGTTGCCCGATCAGTAGTCCCGGTGGTCGCCGGCCCTCCCCTCGCTGTGGTAGTCTGGTCGGCGATCGTTATCCCTTGTATGTTCCAGAGATCGAGAGTAGCGCCGCCTGTTCTCCCTGCTGCGGGTGGCGTCATCTTGGTTGGCGTAGGGATTGGCGATCGTCATGAGCTCTTCTATGGTTGTTATGCTTTTCCGCGTCGGCTTGTTTCGGAGGTCGTCCGCCCGCAGGCCATTGGAGAAGATGGCGATGACCTCTGGGTCGGAGATCTCTGCGATGCTCATCCGCTTGTCGGAGAAACGCCTGATGTACTCCCGGAGGCTCTCGTTGCTCCTCTGGCGGATGCTTTCCAAGTCGTACCTCGTCCCAGGCTGGACACATGTGGCCTTGTACGTCTTGATGAAGATTTCCTTGAGTTGTTCCCAGGTGTCGATGGTGCCTTCTGGGATCTTCTGGAGCCAACTGTTGGTGGAGGTCGACAACATCACCGGGAGGTAGTTAGCCATTATATCTTGATTTCCTCCGGCGGCGTAGACGGCTATCTCATAGGTGGACGCCCATTTCTCTGGGTTTTCCTTGCTGTCATAATTTTCCACCGACGTAACTCTGAAGTTCGGGGGCCACTGGACGGTGCGGGAGGCGTGCGGAGAAGGGGAGCAGTCCCCGATTGCTCTTTGCGCTGGTGGTGGTGTCCGACCATGGCGGAGGTTGTCATCATTGTACCGTGGGGATCTGTTTCGACATTCCCTCGGGGGGCTCCGGCGTGCCGGAGGTGGTGACCTGTCGCGCCGGGCTCTTTCACGCTCGCCGCCGTTGTGAGGTGGTGATCCTCGCCTTTGCTCCCTCAGAGGGCTTTGGCGCGGCGGTGAAGGTGCTCGATCGTGCCGGGGCCCATTGAGTTCTTAGTCGTCGCGGCGTGGGGATCCCCGCCTGGGCTCCCTTGGCGGGCTTCGTGGGTGGTTCCTGCTATGAGACTGGTCGGAGAATTCGGGTGGAGGACCTGCCTTGTTGACCTGGACTACCGCCGCCATGATGTGGGCTTCTATCTTTTCGATCTTTGGGGTGGGGGGAGCTTGGAGAGCTCGCAGGCGGCTACCGCTAGATTGGCGCTAGGGGTTGGGTAAACCGGAACGTCACCCACCTTATTGAAGTCCTGCTGGAGGTTGCGCTGTGGCGGGCGATCACGATTCCTCTGCTCCAGCTCACGCTGTTCTCATGCGAGTCGTTCCTGCTCATGGCGCTCCTCTTCGTGCCTCCGCGCTCGCTCGACATTGTGCTGTTCTCTTGCGGTCCAGTCGGCGTCTGTCTCATTGTCGGGGGCGACGCTGTCTATGGAGACTTGAAAAATTAACCCTCCGAAGCCCAGAGGGAAATCCGGCAAACTGATGGTCGATCCGGAGGAATCGGTGATCTCTGTCCCTGCGGCGGTGGCTGAACCCAATGAGATTGTGCCATCGAGGGACACTGCCTGGTCGGAGTCACTTGGGACCGCGAAGATGACGACAGTGTTTACGATGGGGGCTGCTGGGATCTGGTCAGAGACTGATCGATACATTTGGCGCTGGAAAACTGTCGCTTGGTTGCTAAGTCCATGAGGCATCATCGGAAGAGGGCGAGTGTCCCTAGTCGTCGCGGCCATCGTCTTCGGCGGGGATCGAAGGTGGCGTGGTCGGCGGCCGTGGTGGCCGGAGAGTCGGCGTCGTGCCACCTGCACGAGGTCGAGGCAATCCATAATACCGCTGCTGGAGCGATCGATGGTGTCGACCAGGTCATCGATGTCGATCTTCTTTCGCGGGTGGTATATCGGCGCAGCGGAGTGACGCACGGGCGGTGGCGCGTCCGCGCCGTGTACAGTAGATCCGACGGTCTAAGACATAGATCCGATCTAGAGCACGGTACCAGTTGCCGGGAGGACCATCGAATCCGGGAAAGTAACCGCTTGACGAGCCATGAAGTCGATGCACACACCCCCTACCTGGCGTGCCAACTGTCGACGAAATATGCGTCGCAGTCTACCTAGGGGGTACCCTACGGTAGTAGATTGTAGGCGGAGGTGTGGCGACGGCGATCAAGCGTAACATAGAGAGCGTAGACACGGCAATTTAGACAGGTTCGGGCCGACAAATCACCATAATACCCTACGTCCTATGTTCTGGTGGCTGGATTGATCTGAGTACTAGGTTACAAGATCTGTAGATGATCTGAGAGAGAGGTTTTTGGAGGGGGTCCCTACTCGCCTTATATAGCCAGGGAGCAGGGTTACAATTTCCATATCCTAACAGATTACGATCGGTCCCTTAAGGTAAGGGATCCGAGTCTATCTACTAGGATCTTCCTTGGCAAGCAAGACTTCTTTGGAGTCCTTGGCGAGCACGACGGGCTGGTCGCGTGCCGGAAGGCCTCGCGGGCTGGGCCATCTTCTGGTCGGTAGGCCCATAAGGTCCCTGGGGATATGCCGAAGTAATATCCCCAACACCAACAGTGCTCCATGGCGTGGTTGTGCCCTTTCACTCTTTATCTACATGCAGACTAGTAGTGGAAACTTGAGTCAGTGTAGCTAGGGGCTTTTGTCGAGTTTAGACATAGCAAGTCTCCTTTGTCCCGACATCTCTTTAGTAACAAGCAAGGGACTATCTATGATAGCACACTAGTATGAGGTGGTACAAAAGCTAGTATGCTGGAAATAGTTATTGGAAGGTGACAATGGGGAAGAGGGAGGCTACTACAAAAAAACTTTTATTGGAGATGGGCACTTTTTATTTACCGAGGTAGGCATCACAACTGTCTAGGTTCAAAGGTTACCATAAATCATTTTTTCACTGAGGCAATTGTACTTCCCACCTCAGTAAATCATTTTAAAAATAAAAAATGAAAGCCCATCGGCGACCATGTTTTGGAGCCCACCTGCTCCGCGCGGCCCCACTACTGCTGGCGCCAACTCCCTGCGTGCCACCAACGCCAGCATTCGATGCCCCCATGTCATGCCACTGTCGAATCAGGCGTCTCCATGGCACGCAGCCGCTAGAGGGAGGAAGAAGGGGCTCGATCCCCTGTGCCACCACCATATATGGCTGGGGGAGGAGACCTCATCCCCTACATCGCCGACATCAGGACTAGATCTAGGGAGCCACCAAGCCACAAGAGGAGGCCCCGTCCATCGTGCTCCTTGCTCACTTGATTGAAAGGAACCTTGTGAGCATGGCTGCCATTGGTAGGCCCTTGCATGTGCGCCTACCAACGGAAGGGCACCCACACACACCACCACCAATAGGAGAGCCCCCACGTCGCGACGCGCTTGCTCGCCCACTAGAAGGATGCAGATGCAGAGGCGAATGGGAGATGTGAGAGAGTGTGGGAGGTGTGACTATAGGGATATGAGGAAGCTATGCTAGCTCGAAAACAAAAATTTTGATCCCATAAACCAGGAACTACTGCTACTTATAGATCACGAATAGACGCGCAGGTGCAGCAGAAGCGACTCGATGTAGTCATACGCGTCACAACAGTGTCATGCAGTGTGAGGTAGTCCATCCGTTCGTCCTCTTCGTGCGGTTCATCCTTGTGCTCTAGATGCAGCACCTCCGAGGTATCCCACACGTATATGGAGGAAGCATTATGCCTCCAGACTGCCAAGTCCACAAGGAGCAGTAGGTACAAAGGTGGGGAGGCGACAGCGGGCGCCAAAAGGTGTGAGATCGATTTAGCCCTACGCCTACCCCTTACTTATATAGGCATCCTAACGAGCTCCTACGTTGGAGGCCCATTAGTAACACTAAACCTAGTCTAATTTAGGTCCAACCCGAATTAGGCTTCCAGCCCCTTAATCTTGCGACCCTATGGGCTCATGCACACATAGACATGGCACGAGTACTTCTACTTGACCAATAGTTGATAGTACCTCTAGCAAGGCGTTCCAACTACTATGCATACGCAAAGATCATATTAGACGAACCACCATAAAATCACATACATGTTATTTCCTTGCCTTGCGATATATGGTCCAACTCATAAGTTAAGATTTAACCCAAGCACGGTCATGCATTTCTTGATCCAATCATTTAAGTGGTCCAGTGATATCTCTCTCATATAGAGAGTGACAAATTCCATCTTGATTGACTATGTTTCACACCATATTTCCTGACAAACCTGAAAGCCACCTTTATAACTATCCAGTCACGAAGTAGCGTTTGGTAGTCCCTGAGTAGGTCATTTCACATCTTGAATACATACAACAATCGCAGGTGGTACGAACATAACATAAATAATGTGTATAGAGACAATCTCACATTGGATCAGTCCAGCTCCATGTCACACATGTGCCCACATTATTAGTTTGACATTTCTATATCAATGACTTGTGAAACATAGTCATCAACTAATAATGTGCTGATCTAATATTCATGTGCGTCCTCACACGAACTCCGATCATGGACAACTTTAGAATAACCATACAAGTAAAAGAGTTTCACAAATAATTCACATAATTAATAATTGATACAGGTTGCCTTTAATGAATATTCAATGAACTCATAATATGAATTGGATACAAGGAAATACAATCATCTCTATGATCACCTATAGGGCATAGTCCCACCAGTGACGTGGGCTGCCTATTGTGGATGAGGGGAAGGGTGAGGCACTGCCAGAGACGGGAGCGGAAGGGTGGGGCACGACTGCTAGCTATGAAAGGGAGGGAGTGGCTATTGGAGAGGGAGTGCATGGCAAGGAGAGAGGACTTGGGAGAGTGAGCTAACCCTAAGTCTTGGCAATACATAATCCTGATAGAATAATATATATGGGCTTTGCTTGGGCCGGGAGTTGGGCCAATATTTTTGGAGGCAGGCTTTATAGTGTGCCTACCATGGAAAATAGTTTTACGGAGGCGAGCACCTTATGACGACCACGTCTGAAAATAAAGCTTTTTTGGAGGCGTAAATCCATTTCAAAGACATGCATTTTCCAAGTGCCTCTGTAAATAAAATGACCGCCAATGTAAAAACAATTTAACGAGAGGTCATTTTTTTGTACCTCGGTAAATAGAAAGATCGCCTCCATTAATCACCAGGCATTAACCAAGGCGGTTGGATTTTGCAAACAGTTCATTTAATATTTGGGCAGTGCATCACAAAATCATCGAGGGATTGTGAGAGATGGAGCATATATATGATAGGCAGGCACAAGCTACTTGCAAACCACCAAAACCAGACCAAGGGGTTAAAATGGATTGATATTACTAGTTAAGTTGTGTTGACGCCAAAAATGAGTCTTGACATCAACACTGCACAAAGCTCTGCAGAGACCGTCGTGGAAGCAGAATCCTGGTCTCCTAAACCTCTGATGGCAAGGCCACGTCGGTTGATTCGATCTCGAGGCGTGCCAGTCAATTTGACCTACAATTGACAAGGAAACAAAGTGTCAAATTATGGAACCTGCCAATTGTTGTCAGATAGTTCCATGAATGTATGGCTCTCAAATAGCCGATGGTCAAAGGAAATTGACTAGAGAGTCAACTCCTAGCAGTGTAAAGCATGGTAATAAGATTCGAACAGCTATTCATGATATACAGTTAATAAAGCATATAACTAGCCAATCTTATCAATGTAGATAGTAAAGATGCGACACATGCAATATTTACTAATCCAAGCTACCAGATCTATTAACTTACCGAATAAAGATTAACCATCAATAGAGGTGTGTTCCCATGCAACCATGATGACAATTAACCCGATAACTTAACTTATTCACTAGCATTGGGGTGTTTCCATGCAACCATAATAATAAACAAACTAAATCACGTCTAGTACACTTAACACATCTGATCGTGTTCGAAGTAGCAAAAGCACATGCATCGTATGAAGAAAGTGCAACCAGATCGGCAATTTAGCTGATATGGGGTCCGTGAAGCGTAAACAAGATCTACTTACCCAATTACAGCTAGATCTAAAATCAAACAGACGTAACCTAACATACTTGCCAGTGAGGTCCGATAGATGCAGCCATAACAAGCATGTTAAATCAAATTCTCCCATTCTTAGATCAATCTATAACTAGGTAAATATCTTGAACCCACAACACGTAGCAATCACGATTGATAAGATCTTAGATCTATTGTTTTGACGAGTATAAGAATGGATGTGCATGAAATGATAGATCCAGATGAAATTGAATCTTAGTCTAATCTGTTGATTGAGATTAGACAAGATATTGTTGTAATAAATAAACAATGCATAACAAATAATATCGATAACTTAATGAATCTATTAGATTACCAATCTAATAGAGCTGATAACTAGCTTGAAATAATGACTCATGTGAGATTGAAGCAATGCAGCCCATGAACATAGATACAAACCTATAACTAGCTCAAATCGAGCTTGCACGAGTTATACAATACAACCGTACAAACGAGACATGAACCGTGGCTAGACTTATAAGCAAACCGAAGGTCGATCTAGTCGATGCAGCCTTGTTCGTCGAACGTTTCACCGAAATCTACTCTACTCCTACTCTTAGGATTTTTGGCCGGGGCCGAAGGGTTTGTGTTTGATTTGATTGAATGTCCTTTACAATACCTTGACTTCGAATATGCTCTTTATAGACCATAGCATATACCCTAACCGACCAACTAAATATAAGGAAATGACAGATAACTTGGGTCTCAATCTTCCCCTTCACCAAGGCCCGACGTGTACACTACGTCAAAATCGAGCTTCCACAACATTGTCTAAAAGCCCTTCGTGGCGGACACTAATTTTGCCCGCTGCGAAAAATCTCCTAATGTATCACAATGGCCATTTTTTTATTTACCGTGGCGGGCTTTTTTGTCCGTTGCGGTAAATAGGGTATTTACCGCAGCGGACGTCTTAAGATGTCCGCTGCGGTAAATCGATTTACCGCAGCGGGCATCTTAAGACGTCCGCTGCGGTAAATCGATTTACTGCAGCGGGCAGCTTATGAGGCCCGCCACGGGAAAGACTGAGGCCCAACTAGCCCAAAGTCAGTCCATCGTCATATATATACACGAGATTAGGGTTTTCAGCCACTCCATCCCTATCTCATTCAGCAGAGCGGCGGCTCACCACGCCACCTCCCGGGCGCGGGGTCGCGGCGGCGGAGCGCGGCGCGGGCTCGCGGCCTCCTCGGCGCGGGCCTCCACGGAGCGGGCGCGGGGTCACGGCGCGGCGGCGCAAGCTCACGACCTCCTCGTCGCGGCGGCGCGGCGACGCGTGCACGGGCCGGAGGCGGCGCTTGCACGCGGTGGAGGCGGCGCGTGAGCGGGGCGGGATGGGCTTGGCGGCACTAGGGTTTCGGCAGGATCCAGGCCCATATGGGTTTTTCTCTTTTTTTGTTTTTTCGAAATATTTACCGCAGCGGGCGTTCTAATGTGCCCGTTGCGGTAAATCATTTTACCACAGCGGACGTTCTAATGTGCCCGCTGCGCAGCGGGCAAACATGCCCGCCGCGGGAAGGCCACGATTTACCGTGACCTTACCATCACAGTGGACGTGTTTGCCCGCTGCAGAAAACTGTTTTCGCCCGCCGCAGTTAAGCATTTTTGACGTAGTGGTATGCTCTATTGCAACCGACAGAATAATCCTCTTGCCGTGATCTCCTCGATTAGTTACCTTAGCCGATCCTTCGGGTCCATCCAAATGGCGCTCTTCGAAGCCTGTCACGAGGGCCCATACATGGGTATCCGGACGCGCCAAAATATGGTGTTAACAAGCTGCCAAATTTATCGCGTTCTATAGCTTGGGGTTAAAATTAGACACATTTAAGACCTAAGACCTAAGGGGCCAAAACCAAACTTGTTCCTATATCAAACATGATAAATTGTCTTGAATATCTACACATGTTTTATTTCCCAATGGTGGTCATGTTATCTACAGTACTATCAGAAAAGACAAGGGCCTGGTATGTTTAATATTTTAATTTATACCCGTTTCTGGCAATACTACAATTAGTGATTCATAATTTTCCATCAGACTTGTATTAATTAGCTAAGAAAAATGGGACTAGCTAGCTAGTACCTTTGGTTGAAGTGAGCCTTAGTTAAGATGGCTGGTTGCTTAAGGAATCTTGGGTGTTTGCACATAAACATTGTCATATTATAATAATAACGTGTTACACATGTGCATAATTGAGGAACGCACAATCTTATCGGATCATGTCCTTAGCGTCCGATGCTACAACTTGCATATCAGAGCAAAGCTTAGATATACTATACTAGTAGGACTAGTCTTTTTTCGGTGGAAGAACTAGGACTGGGCAGAGGTAAACATCCCTCTTTGGGCGAACATCGACACCAAACTTCTCATCCATGTCTACCTCATCGGGTGTGACCCCCGGTGGGAGCTGCCAGTCGAAGTGATACAGGAGTGTCGCGAGTGCCAACTCAATGTTGGCATGGGCCAGCATTATGCCCGGGCACATCCTTCTTCCTCCACCGAACGGTAAGAACTGGAAGTCCGTGCCACGGAAATCAACGGCAGTTCCTTCGAACCGCTCTGGCTTGAAAACCTCGGCGTCATCCCAGTATTTTGGGTCCCTGTTAATCGCCCACACATTCATCACCATGAGCATGCCTTTGGGCACATCATACCCAAGGACCTTGCAAGATTCCTGACTCGCTTTTGGGAAGAGCACGCATATTGCTGGGTGCAACCGTAGTGTTTCTTTGATCACAAGCTTTAGGTACTTGAGGTTCGTCAGGTCGTCCTCTGATACTACCCGTGACTTGCAGCATCCCATGGCATGGCGTATCTCTTGTTGCACTTTCTGCATCACTTTTGGATTCTTCATCAGCTCTAGCATGGCCCATTGGATCGTTGTCGATGTTGTACTGCTTCCAGTCCCGAACATGTCCTGCAGAGATGTGTCGCGTAAAGATTCATGAGTTCATATAAACAAAATAATAAAATCTTGCCTCATGTTGCCAATGTTGATACTAGTATCGTAGTACTACCAGGATGACAGCTTTCATGGTCGCCATGGTGAGGGGGCAGTCGAGATCATCATCGTGTTCCTGCAGCCTCAGAAGCACATCGAGCAATGCATCGTTTGCGCCGTCTTCGGCAGCCGCTCCTGCCTTCCTCTCGCGGCTCTGGTCGATGGCGCGATCAACCAGCTCGAACAGCTTGGCGTTCAGCGCCTTGGACTCGTTCACCGTGCCGTTGATGGCTCGCAGGAGCCTCGACGACGGGAACAGGTCCTCGGCGCTGAACTCGGCGCCCCTCGTCATGGCCCTGGACAGCGTGGCCGTGAACTCGTCCCGCCACCTGAACCGCTCGCCCATGATGGCGCGCAGAACGGCGTCGGACACGAACCGAGACACCAGCTCGCTGACGTTGACCAACTGACGACGACGCTCGCCGCCGGAGCGCGCGTACTCCGTGGCGATGGCGCGGGCGAGGTGCGCGGCCTCGTCCTCGCGGATGGAGCGGAAGGATCGAACGCGCCTTGCGCTCAGGAGCTCCGTCGTGCAGATCCTGCGGAGCCTCCGCCACATGGCGCCGTGGGGCGACAGGACCAGCCCCACCTTGTCTCCGATGGTGGCTCTGACGGTCGCGGTCATGGTCCGGGTGGCGAAGTTGGTGTCGTTCTCCCTGATGACTTCGCGTGCGGCGTCGGCCGACGAGACGACGACGGCGTGCAGCTCCCCTAGCCGGACGTACATCACGGGGGCGTCCCAGCGGCGTGCGAGGACGGCCAACGCACGGTGCACGAGCCGTGGGTTCTTCATGGTCATTAGGTGATGGAGGGTGCCAATTACAGGGAGCCGCCATGGTCCCGGCGGCAACCTTGTCCCTGGCGCAGAAGCTGGAGTCCATAGACAATGCAGACCCAAGAGTACTAGAGCTAGGAGGACGAATATCACAATAATAATTATATACATGCTGTACCAAGGGAGTAGTAGCTGCATGCCTGTGCTCCCCAGTTCCAATTGAACGAGCTCTCACTCACATTTTATAACAAGCGAATGACTCCGACTATACGTCCCGACCACACGTACGCTTTATTGAGACATGAGTTGGAATAAAGGAGAAAAAAAGTAGTAGGTTATCTCAGCATTCATTGCCCTTGTGTCTGAAAAATATTACCAAAATTGTCATCGACTCCACCCGTGTCTCCTATATCCGGTTCACACCCTCTGGTTCACGACAGCCGAACACATAGTACATCCCTTCGCCAGCACCGCGGTCACCACCATGGGTGAGCCCTCACCAGAATGCGAGGCAGGAAGGGAAGCAAATAGATAGAGAATCATAGAAGACGATCCAATCCGTTCATCGACAACACTCTTTTCTACTCTTCTCGCATAGGCAGGAGGTGGTCCATCAGCTAGAGCTTCTTGCATCTGGCGGGTCCCTGTCTGCTGGCACGTCATTTGCTAGCAGGACGTCGTCTATCGGCGATAGCCTTGGTTGTCAGCAATGGAGCGCTAGTGCAACGACTCTTTTCAATCCTGACTGGAGGGAGACGAGGACGCCGACCGCATTGAAATAGTGGGCTCTGCTGCTCGTAACCGTGGTGGCCGAGGTGGCCGAGGTTGAGGTGGACACTCACAAAAGCCTCCTATTATTCCTGCTGCCCCCACACCGGACACTGTCGATCTTAGACTCTACTTGTTTCATTAGGCCTAAAATTTAGCCCTGCTATATCGGATATGTGGACATCAATTTAAAATATTAAATATACACTGATTATGAAACTCATTACTCAGATTGAGGCTAATTTACGAGACAAATCCGTTAAGTTTAATTAGTCCGTGATTTAACAATGTGATGCTACAGTAAACATTTGCTAATAATGGGTTATTACTTTTGTATCACTAATTTGTCCACTTATATGTAATTAGTTTTATAATTACCTCATATTTAGTCATTCTAGTGACCATATCTCGGTCTACCCACCCTCATTCAGTAAACCAATAGGATTGCACCAAACGTTCGATGTGATACAGACTAAACATTAGCCTCCGTATCGAAACACCCTCTTACTAATTCAAGGTAATCACTGATTCAAGTTGATTTGTATTACTCATATGGTTAAAAGTTCTACTGTTTAATCCATGCACTGGTAATTCCTTTTGATCTATTTGATAATGCAATTTGTACTTGAGGCAAAATAATTTTATTCCAAGAAGATAGCACTATTTTCTTATTTGTTGCGTTTTCAGTAAGTGCTATGTATCTTTAAGCTATGTATCATTAAGCACTATTATCAGCATTGTTATCCTACTGCTAAAACAAATGATCAGCATTTTTATCCAGTCTGCTAGGCACTATTATCCAGTCTCCTACACTATTATCCAGCCTCCTTTTATTTTGCAACTCATTTTGATAGTGGTTCAGTGAGTTAAGTATTTTACTAGATTTTTACTGAACTTGGATTGTCTCAATTTTTTTGACTGAACTCATTTTTAGCTCTATGAATTTCGCTCACATTACATGCTGCAACATATTAGTGCAGCAGCCTGATCTAGCTTGTCTACAGGAAAGATACACTAGTATCTGGTCTGAGATCAGCCCCAACCACTCTACATGGTTCATGTTAGGCCTATTATTGCCATAGTATCTGCAGTAGGGAGAGGCAAGGAAAAGAAAGCAAGGAATTGACATGGTTCCTTACATTAGGATATTTGTATGATTGATGCCTTGTTTACATGCATTTAAAATCCCAAAACTTTACAAGATTTCTCATCACATCGACTCTTTAGATATAGATAAAAAATAATTAATTGCACAGTTTACCTGTAATTTACGGGACATATTTTTTTAGCGTAGTTACTCTATGGTTGGACAATAATCACCAAATAAATATGAAAGGGTTACGGTGTCCGAATTCTAAAAGTTTTTTCATCTAAACACCCTCTGAGTTTGCATGATTTTAAAAATGCAGTTGTCTTGCCGACCGTGAACCATGCATGGAGAGAGGGGGACAGACGCAAAATGGGAATTCCTGGATTATTTAATTTGCATACATGATCATTATGTAGTTTGTTTTTCATGCATATGCTAGTTAAGTTCATTAGTACAAAATAGCTCTATGCTGGCAATGTGCACTAATTTGTACATACGATTTCTCTTAACGTGCACTGGTAAAATCGATTTGTATAGACGGTTTTCTTAAGAAATCCGCCAATAGAGATCATGAATTTCTATATGCGGATTTCTTAAGAAAACCGGTACTAGAAATGAGATTTCTACAGGATGTTTCTTAAGAAATCCGCCACTAAAAATCAAGTATTTTTACAAGCGGATTTCTTAAGAAATTGACTACTAGTGGAGGTTTTCTTAAAAATCCCCCACTAGAAATAATTGGACACATGTTTTTTTAGTTTTCGAACGATTTTGGATGGGAAAACGACCCAAATGAAAGTTGTATATCTTGAAAAGTTATGAAACTTTGAAGTTCATAACTTTTTCATTTGAAATCATCTTGTCATCGAAAACTACGTTCGAATTTGTCAAATTTAAAATTCAAATTTTGTAAACAACCTCAGATGGAGGAACAACCAAAATAAAAGTTGTAGATCTTGAAAAGCTATGAAACTTTATAGTTGACAACCTTCTCATTTGAATTCATTTAGGGCCTCAAACAATCAATATACACTCGGTTTAGTATAATATGAGGGGAACCAAAACAGTATCTAGACACAACTAAGTGATGGGTAGAGTGATAGAGGAGGTTATGTGTGAGGGTGAGATCGTGAGTTTAAATCTCACCGGCTGTGTAGCACGTAATTTTACATGAAAAAGAGTGTGACTTGTCTTCATCGGGCGGGCGTCTCAGTGGTGGGTCTTTCCAATAATTTTTTTTTTCTATTTTAAAAGCTCGATTTACATTTTTCTAGACAACCATTTCTATTGGCGGTTGTCTTAACTGAACCGCCTGTATAGTGGCTCCATTTTTATTGGCTTCAGCGCCGACAATATTGAAAACGCTAGTGGAAATGTGTTACCAACCGTCTGTATAATGCTTCTGTGTACCGGTGGTTGTTTCTCTGTTTGTGATCCCTACTGCCGGGATTTCGTCAACCTGTGAATGTTTCAAATGAAGTTCACTGTGCTAATGCTTCAACTAGAGTTGGTATGCTCTGATATCTTGTCTCAGCAAAGGGTGCATTTGACTTCATTGTTTATGATCACTGTATTCTTGGAGGATTTATTTACCTATCGGCATTCCATCAGTTACCGTTGTGATTATATGCCTTACTGCCTTATACTGTTAGCTAGGATATTTACTTACTGATAGCTAGGAGGACGAACAGTAGAATAATAATCATATAGATGCACCAAGGGAGTAGTAGCTCCATGGCTTTGCTCCACTAATGTTAATGATGGTGCAAACAAAACGAGGAACTGGCCTAATATAACGAGCGTGTAAATTCAGCCTCAGCCTATATATTTATAGATAGAGTTGTAACGTTTGGAGGAAATAGATACTGATAGTATCCTAAATGCCTTTTTAATCCATGTTTTTTTACTAATATTGGGAAAAAATAGGAGCACTAAATCACAAACACTCTCCATTTTATAGGGCTCCTACCCGCTTTAGTTTTTCTAGCATATTCATTATTCATATACTCTCTCCATTTCAATTTATAATTCGTTTAACTTTTTTGACCTCAACTTTGACCACCACTCGTCTTATTCAAAAAATTTATGCAAACATAGTCAAATTTAAGTCATTCATGTAGACTATTTATTAAATAAGTAAGTCATATCCTTTTGCACAAAAATTTAAATAAGATGAGTGATCAAACTTAGAGTTGAAAAAGTCAAACGCACTATAATTTGAAACGGATTAAGTACTATTTATAAAGCTGTTTTTATCTTCTCTCTTCTCATCTCACTCACAGAACCGGTAAAACACGTGAAGTTAAAAGAATTAGAAAAATTGGCTTGTTCTATTCCTACTGACTCTGTAGATAAAAGATAAAACAACTTGTTAAACAATGTATGAACAATAAATGTGGGTATAGAAATTGAAGCCGGTAAAACAAACAAGCCATCACTGTATTTATATCGGGCTAATAATATTCGGACAAGTGCATGTGCGACGCTCACCCTCTCCATGTGCCCGCTCAGCCACTTATTTCCAACTGATTGAGGTGACTGCTGACGTATAGTAGAAAAAAAACAAAAATATTTATCTCAATATGATATAACTGAATTGTGTACTCATTTTTAATTCAGTTTGTACCGGTGTGCTTTATGTGACAAGACCAATAAAACTAGATCCCACTTGTATGTGTTTCGAATTTTTTTCCATAGCAATTTATGTGTACTAACTTATAACGTGTAACTTTTTTTTGATAAAGTATATCTGTATTAATTAATAGAAAAACATGTCCAAATACAAGTACACCAAAAAAGATACGAAGGACAGCTGTCCAACCTATATTCTACGAGAAAGTAAACCGGCTGCAATCGCTGCCGACGAAGACCGCCGACACCAGCCGACGCCGCCAAACCTGAATCACCAGAAGCCGGAGGAAACCACCATCGTTGAGGTGGACTGCAGCAGACGCTCGATCTCGCAGAAGCGAAGAAGTCTTTGAGCGCTCATCCGTTAGGATCACAATCCAGATTGAAACGACGAGAGTGGTGCTGACGATGACATCCGTCGTCGCGGTGAAGCCAAGCTCGCTCAATCCCGATCCATGCCGTCGGTAGATCGCGTTCGATCCACTGCACTCCATCCTGCCGCCATGTAACTTTTGTGAAAACTTAAAAACTCAAGAGTTATACTACACCACTTATATATAAAGATTTATTAAAAATAAAAGAGCGAATTAACTTATAACTTATGCCAAAACTTGTAAACATAAAATTTACAAACACACACACACAAAGAAACGATTAACTTGTAACTTATACCAAAACTTATGTACATAAGGTATTCAATACAAGTTGTGTGCATAAGTTGTAAGTTATAAATTATATATTATAATTATTACACATAACTATTAGAAAAAAAATATTCAAAACATATGTAAGTAGGTCTAATTTTGATTGCCTCGTTACACAGAACACACCTGAAATTAAAAATGAATACACCATGTAGAAGTTAGAATATTTTAACAATAAATGGCTTGGTTTTTTTAGTGTGACGCAAGCAGTAGAGAAGGATGGTGGGTGGTCAGCTCTAATTCCATTCTAGTGGTCGTTCACTGGATTTAAATCTAGCGAACAATCTATTGCTTCTGCCACTTTTCTTTTTTAGAAAAAATAATACCCATAACTTTTTACTTTTGAAAGTAACTAAGTTATACATATATGTTATGGAACATATTTTATTTCTGTAACTTATACTTGCAATTTTGATAATATAACATTATGCAAAACATAACTTATCATTATAACTTTTTTATACATAATTTAATAGATAAATAAGTTATACAATATAGTTATTTTTGTACATAGTTTTTTTAGCTATATTAATATGTTATGATATTAATTTGTACATCTAAATTCTTAAATATAACTTATACATTCAACTTTACATCTAAGTCATTCATTAATTATATATCTAAGTTATACAAATAAATTATACATAAATGGTTTGTATATAACTTTTATAGATTTCTAAGAAATTATGTTGATAAGTTTGATTTTCAATATATTATACATAAAAATATATGTACAATATAGATAGTCATTAGCGACAAATAAATTGCTGCTCAATCGGCCTGGCAAGCGTCCGCGCTCTCGTGTATTTTATGAGGTTTGGACACTTTATTTTCTGTCCATCTGATTTGACACATATTGCTCTCTCTCTCGCATTTTATTTGCTGCGTACGAGTGAATCCAGCCATTGTTGTGGTTGAGAGCTGTGTTTACAGCTATATGTTCCACGCTGGTGATTAGACTTTGAGAGCATAGACTAGAGGCCATGCGAAGCATTGAATGCTGATTTCATTATGCATGTGAATGTTAACCTCTTCATGCATGGAAATTGCAGTCCTAAAATATCCCTAGGCACACTTGTTGTTTACTCTAAACGACGATGGATCCTATAAGGAGAAGTTTGCCATACTATATTTTATTAAACTATATTTTGCTATTTATGTTTAGAGGTAAGTTTTGCATTTAGTTAGTATAAATTGATTATTCATAAATAATAATAGTCTAATTATTTGAACAGTTATCTATTTTTTTATTTTTTATGTTATGTTTTGTTTCCTTTGAAATCTTCTGGTTTGTTTTCCATATGAATAATCTTGATTTTTTGTTTTGTTTATTTAATATTTTTCTGTTTTTTATAAGTTTTATTTGATTCATTTGATCAAGATCCTATGGTCATGACATGAGTGCTTATGGTTACAAAATCGTGTGTTTATCGTCGTTATAGCACTATTTACGGTAGTATATGATATTGGATATTTGTGTCTGATCCAATAACCAAGTGTCTGAGGCTCAAGAAACACTATCGATAGCTACATAGACACATCCCAAAAGATGTTTGTGTCTAACCAACAACCAAGGGTCAGAGGGTCAAGAAACACTATCAACTGCTATATAGACACATTTCAAAAGAAAATGTTGTTCATATTATATCTTAAAATAAAATGATTCTTAGCATGGTTCATTTTTTTTCATGATGTTAACTGTTCATTACTTTCTATTTTCTTTTTTTTTTCTCTTTACCATGGAGTTTTCCTTCTTCCAGAAAGGCAGAACCCGGTGCAGTGCACCATAATAAAAGTTAACTTATGAGTTACATGACAACAACTCATACAATGATATAATAGTTGTCTCATAATTCTAAATATTAGATTATGAGGTGGTTGTTTCGTGAAACATCGACCTATTTCTCTCACATTCCTCTTTCCTCCACGTAAATAAAAATTCTATGTAGCATTACATAAAATAGGGTATGAGACCGCTGACCTATGAATGTACTTACCCATCCCCTATGTCACTATGCTTAAATAAATTTGATGCTATGCTTAAATAAATTTGATGCCGAAAGCTACATTGTTGAAGCCCTGCCAAGATGCCGCAGCAGGCCGGAGAGTGGCTGTGCCCGCTTCTGCTGTGATAAATATAATAATTACTGACCACTCTGACGGTATGCTCAAAAAAATTGATGCCAAAAGCCATGTTATTGAAGCCAAAGCGCTAATATTTGATGCCGAGAGCCACGTTGTTGAAGCCAAAGCGAAGATGCGACAGGAGATTGTGGGGGCACCCGCAGCTGTTGTAAGTTTAATTTCGTTCCTTGGCTCTCTTAATTTAAATTTTGAATGGTCATGTGCATTTTATGGTTGATTTGTGGTTCACAATGCTTCTCATATCTGTTTTTTTTTCTTTTGACAAGTTGCTTCTCATATCTGTTGGAGCCACTTCTGCTTCAAATAGCTGATGGGAGACCTTGTCACCACGCTATGGAACAATCACCTAGTGATAGGCTAATCTTAGGCAGTTAGGCCTACTACCCATGCTACTCTGCGTGGCATGCGCATCAGGGAATTGACATGCCAACTGCAAGTAAAATTTCATCAAAAGAATGGTTACAGACAAGGACAAAGAGTGTTAGCCAATTCAATATGAGCTCGTTAAATATCATGATTTCCCCAATTGGTAATACCCTGTTCTGTTAAGCTCAAACTTGCCACGTAGAACTTTCGTCAACTGTGGCAGCAAGAGAAAGTGTGGCGAAAAAAACCAAAGCCAAACTTGTGACACATTTTGGCAAGAAATAAGTCAATAACGTGTGAAACAGAGTGCTAAGAAAGTTTGACATACCATAGTTACAGGAGTGAACCAAACACATCTTTAAGAAACAACCAACACCAGATTCCCTGCTTCGGCGACTTGGCAGCTTATTACAATTTCAAGAACTGACTGCCAGACTAAGTTCTATTATGTTCTTTTCCTAAACTCCGATGATAGAATAAAGTACTAAATAGTTAGTTGTTACAGTGTTTAGTGTTTACTAGATTCCTTATATGCGCGCCTTGCCATGGTTGAGTTGTTCCGTTTTGTTTGCACCAAATTTTGGATTTGGTTAGCGGAAGCACAGAGACATTATTTTTCAAAGTCAATTAAGTGCTGACATCAACTGGTTTATATGAGATCGGTTGTTCCCTTCAGAATCAGCTATTTACCGTGGATCAGATATTTTTCAAGATTTGGTGAGGTCTACGACTTAACTATAGTTTTAAAGGGATTCACGCCTAAAGATGACGTGAGAGGTGTCGGAGTCTACGAGGAAGGAGATAGTAGAGTTCAAGTTATCTACTATTATAGAATTTTTAGTTTCTTTTTCGATATTTGGTAATAAGTCTTCATATTTTACTAAGACTTAATTTAAGCTCAGGGTATAAATATGAAACCTGGCTATTGTGATCAGGATATCATTTAATCAATCAATACAATCTGGCTTGATACCAAAACCCTAGGAGTAGGAGTACTGTAGATTCCGACGAGTTTCTTCATCAAGTTAGGCTGCAATGACTTGGATCCATCTCTACCTTGCTGTAAGTGTAGAAACACCGCACACCCTAATCAGGGGGTGACCTTCATTATATAGTCGGTTAAGGCTTGTAGTACATGTACAATTACCAGTACGGTACTAATCTTAGACAGACTATGCTATGATTACAATATACAAGGCCAATGGGCCGAATGCCCATGTGGGCTATTACAATTATATTCTAACACCCTCCCTCAGTCTAAGCTAAGGCTGGACGAAAAGCTCGTGGCTCGGTAGCTCGCTCGACTCGGCTCGTTATTGGCTCGGCTCGACTCGGCTCGTTTATATTTTTCAACGAGCTAAGCCAACACTTTAGCTCGTTTAGTTAATGAGCCAGCTCGTGAGCCGGCTCGAGCTGGCTCGTGAGCCTAATGACCTAAAGTTATTGACCTTAAACTTTATTAGTTTTATGAGACTTCATGTTTTATATTTTGAAATTAGCTGATTATTAGACTTTGACTTTATAAATTTAAGATTATATGATTTTATTGTTTTTAAATGGATGTATGGATAATCAATAACTGATTATGGATACATTATATATGATATAAAGTATGGATATAGTGTACTACTATAATATATTGATACATATTAATTTTTATTTGATTGAAGACTCATGAATAAATAAATTTTACATTATTATTATTCTCAAAATTTCAAAAAAAAAATCGTCTGGCTCGCGAGCCTAACGAGCCAGCTCGAGTTCGTAAACGAGCCGAGCCGAGCTGGCTTCCTGGCTCGCTAAGATAACGAGCCAAGCTATAACTCGTTATTTTAACGAGCCAGAACGAGCCGGACCAGCCTCTAAGCGGGAGTGTCACGAACACAAAGACTGGACATAAAGTCAGCGAACAGCTGTACAGGTAACCCTTTGGTCATAATGTTCGCGAACTGATGAGACGATGGAACATGGAGCACCCGAACCTGTCCCAAAGCAACCTTCTCACGGACGAAGTGTATATCTATCTCAATATGCTTCGTGCGGCGATGATGAACTAGAATGGCAGTCATGTAGACAACACTGACATTGTCGCAGTAGACAATCGTCGCCGAAGAGATGGGTGCATGAAGCTCCTGAAGTAGCTGACGAAGCCAACAAGTCTCAGCCACAGCGTGCGCAACAGCACGATACTCAGCCTCCGCACTCGAACGAGAAACCGTAGTTTGTCGCTTATAGGACCAAGAGACTAAGTTGTCGCCGAGGAAGACACAGTAGCCAGAAGTGGAGCGCCGAGAGTCGGGACAACCAGCCCAATCAGCATCGGAGTAGGCAGTCAAGCTGGTGATGCTGCCTATGTCGATGTGAAGCCCAGTGGAGAGGGTGCCCTTGACGTACCGCAGGACACGCTTGAGCATCGCCAGATGAGGCTCGCGTGGGTCGTGCATGAAGAGGCAAACCTGTTGAACGGCATAGGCGAGGTCCGGACGAGTCAGCGTGAGATACTGCAGTGCACCGACGAGGCTGCGGTACTGAGTGACATCTGCCACCGGAGCGTCGTCCGTGGCAGAGAGCTTGGCCTGAGTGTCAACATGAGTCGCTGTAGAATGACACTCAGCCATGTCGGTGCGCTGGAGCAGATCCACAGTGTACTAGCGTTGAGACAGGAAGAGGCCGTCAGCAGAACACGTGACAGAGATCCCGAGGAAGTGATGAAGATCCCCGAGATCTATCATGGCGAACTCGGAGTGAAGGAGCTCAGTGATGCGACGAAGAAGCTGGGTCGACGAGGCTGTCAGGATGATGTCGTCGACGTAGAGCAGTAAGTAGGTGATGTCTACACCCGCTTTGTAAACAAAGAGGGATGTATCAGAGGTTGAAGTAGTGAAGCCGGACCGCTGGACGAAGCCGGAGAACCTCTGGTGCCACGCCCTGGGCACCTGCTTGAGTCCGTACAGAGACTTTTGCAGGAGGCAGACGTGGTCGGGGGCTGCCGGGTCGACGAAGCCGGGCGGCTGCTGGCAGTAGACGGTCTCATTCAGATGACCGTGAAGAATGGCGTTCTTCACGTCCAGCTAATGAATCGGCCACGAGCGAGAGGCGGCGATGCTGAGAACAGCCCGGATGGTGGCCCGTTTGACAACCAGGCTGAACGTCTCGTCGTAGTCGATGACGTACTGCTGCGAGAACCCACGAACGAACGACGCATCTGGCTTTATGACGAGCCAGAGAGCCATCAGCATGATACTTGTGCTTGAAGATCCACTTGCCGGTGATGACGTTGGCTCGAGGCGGTCGAGGAACGAGACGCCAGGTGCCATTGTCCATGAGCGCCTTGTATTCTTTAGCCATCGCCGCACGCCAATTCGCATCGACGAGCGCGGCGCGAGAGTTGCCTGGCAACGGAGAAGCCAGACTGGAGGCCGCCACGGTGAAGCCGTATCGCTGCATGGGCGGCGGCAGGGAACCCGTCTGGGAACGAGTCGCCCGCGCAGGAGGCTCCTGCGGTGCTGGAGCCGGGGGCACCACTACTTGCTGCAGTGGGGCCGAAGGTGCCGGCGGCGGCTGAGGAGCCGGCGGCGGAGCTGGACGACGACCGTAGTGGATGCCGAACCGCTGCCGGGCAGGGGCAGGGGCGACAACATCTGTTGGCGGAGGAGGTGTGAGAGCCACGGCCTGCCGAGAAGCCGAGGGCAGCCGATGAGCAGCGTCATGCCACAGGATGGCAGGGTCGAGTCCGACGGGGTCACCGGCATCGCCAGCGTCGTCTAAACCTGACGAGGCGGGCGCCACCGAGGTCCGCGAGTGCCGAACGTCTGAGGTAGACGGGGCAGGTGCCGGAAGTAAGTCCTGTAACAAAAAATCAAGAGAATCCGGTCGAGGCTTGAAGGCCGCAAATGGGAAGTGAGTCTCATAAAAAACAACGTGTCGCGAGATGATGATCTTGCGAGTGGAGAGGTCAAGACACCGGTAACCCTTCTGTGATGGAGGGTAACCGAGGAAGACACATGTCATGGAGCGAGGAGACAATTTATGGCGAGTCGTGGCACTAAGGTTGGGGTAGCATAGGCAATCGAAAACCCTAAGGATGGAGTAGTCTGGCATCTTGTGGTGGAGGAGATGATATGGTATACCATTATTTTTGGACGAGGATGGCCGCCGGTTCGTGAGGAATACGGCGGTGGAGAGAGCTTCGACCCAATAGGATGGAGGCATGGCGACATGAATCAGAAGCGTGCGAACACCATTGTTCAGAGTCCGGAGCATGCGCTCAGCCTTGCCATTCTGAGCGGATGTGTAGGGGCACGAGGTGCGAAGGAGAATGCCACGGCCAACCAAGAAGGTGGCGGTGGCATTGTTGAGGAACTCGGTGCCATTATCTGCATGAAAACAGCGGACAGCAAAACTGAACTGTGCGTGAGCGTAAGCAACAAATTAAACAATGTGTTCATGAACTTCAGATTTATGACGAAGAGGGAACGCCCAGAAATAATGTGTATAATCATCAACTAACACCAGATAAAATTTATAACCAGAAATACTCACAACTGGAGAGGTCCAAACATCACAATGAACAAGTTCAAACGGTGTTGATGTATTAGAGACCGAACTAGTAAAAGGTAGCCTAATATGTTTACCGAGCTAGCAAGCATGACAAATGCGGCGAGCCGCTTTATTACACTGGATAACTGATAGCCTATTTAGAGTAGCGACGACAGCAGGTGCAGGATGACCAAGGCGGGAGTGCCACAACTTCGAGGAGACGACAGCGATGTGACAGCGAGGTGGCATGCGATGTGGAATGGTGTAGAGGTCCACGTTGCTATTGCACCGAAAGAAACCGTCTTGGTCTTGAGAACCTTAACAGAAAAACCAGAGGCGTCAAACTCAATTTAACAATTATTGTCGCGAGTAAGCTATCGAACAGATAACAGGTTACGGGTGAGTTGTGGAGCGACAAGAACATTATCAAGATGAAAGGAACGATCAGCTATTTGTAAGGAAGATGTGCCACGACTAAAGACAGGAATAGATTGCCTGTTACCAACCGTAATGGAGGATGGTGGTGACGGGAGACGGGAAAGAAGTATACCATCGTTGGAGGACATGTGGGATGTCGCTCCGCTGTCCATGACCCAGGGGGAAGACCCCTGAACCGCCATCTGATTGAGAGCGGCGATCAGGCTGGTCGCGTCCCAGGAGCCTTGCCCGTACCCTGGTGGCGCAGTGGAGTACTGGGCCAGCGCGAAGGCAGTGTGCGCCTGCGGAGGGGGCGGCGGCGGTGGAGAAGGCGCGGATGGTGCGCCCCACTGCTGCTGTTGAGGAGGCCACTGCTGGACGGCCCAAGGGTTATAGCAGACCTAAGGACCGGCCGGCTGAGGAGCCTGACGTCCGCCTGGAGCGCCCTGGTGGGCGCCATGCTGCTGGGTGCGCCTGCCGCCTCCGTTTTTGCCGTTGCCGCCACGCCCTCCTTTGCCCTTGCCCCCCTTGCCCTTGCCACCACCCCCACGGTTGGATGGTGCGGGAGTGGACCGGCAGGATAGCGAAGTGCAAGAGGAGGTGGAGGAGGCGACGAGTGCTGATGCCGAAGCCTCCTTGCCCTCGGAGCCGAGGCGAAGCTCCTTGACACGAAGCATGTTGGTGGCAGCCTTGAAGTCCGGGAGCGGCGACGTGTTGGCGATGATGTTGGCGGTGGTGGCGAAGCGAGTGTTGATGCCGCGCAGGAGGTTGAGCACAAGCTGCGCGGGGGAGATGGTGTGACCAACCTCCCGCAGGGCGTCAGCAGTATGCTTCATCTGCTGGGCGTAGGCATCGACCGAGAGATCACCTTGTAGCATGCTGTGGAACTCCTGCCCGAGGACGACAGCGCGAGGCTCCTTGTTCGCCTGGAACAGGGCCTCGATGGAGATGTACAGGGCACGCGCGTCTTGATCAGGCTCCATGGCGAGGTCGAGGACGGTGTCGTCGCAGGAGCCGTACATCCAGCCACGGATTCAAGCGTCGGGCTGAGACCACGCCGGGTCAGCCGGGCGCGCAGCCTCCGTGCCATCGATGTGGCCGAGCAGCCCGTACTTGGCGCAGAGGGCGGTGAAGAACGCCTTCCACTTGGAGTAGTTGGGGCGCTCGAGGCTGAGGGCGATCGGGACGTGCTACTTGACGTTGACGGCGGCATAGGCAGCGTAGAAGGCACGGGCGATCCCGTCCCCCATGGCGCCGGAGGTTCCCTAGCCGAGAACACCGGAGGTAGCAGAGGAAGTCGTCAAGGACGTCATGACGAAGCCGACGCGCGTGGCCTGTTCGCAAGAAGCAGGGGCGCGGGTGGGCAACGGCCTGTGCGGCGCGACTCGCGTCGGGCGGCAGAGGCGGCGGCCTGTAGGTGCGTCGCGCGGCGGAAGGCAGCAGCGAGCGGCGTGCGGCGCGACTCGCGTCGGGCGGCAGAGGCTGGCGGTGGCCTGCAGATGCGGCGCGCGGCGGAAGGCAGCGAGCGGCGCGGCCTGAGCGACGCGATGAATCGCGCGCGGAGGCGGTAGCGGCTGGAGCGGGCTAGCGCGGCAGCGGCTGGAGGGGCGCGGTGGCCGGTGCGACGCGATGGAAGTCGCGGGGCAGAGGCGGCGGCGGCCCTGTGGTGCTGGTGGCGCGTGCCCTCGAGGGAGGACACACGAGCAGCGGAAAAAGGAAGGGGAAATCCCAGGATCAGGCCCCCAGAACTCGTGATACCATGTAGAAATACCGCACACCCTAATCAGGGGGGTGACCTTCATTATATAGCCGGTTAAGGCTTGTAATACACGTACAATTACCAGTATGGTACTACTCCTAGAAATGTTATGTTATGGTTACAATATACAAGGCCAATGGGCCGGATGTCCATGTGGGCTGTTACAATTATATTCTAACAGTAAGTATCGTCGTGGCTCGTATTATCATTTTGTAAGGTTGTAACGACTTTGATCGATCTCTTATGATGCGTGTTATAAGCTAGTTATATTTGATCTTGTGTTAAATGAATTCATTATTTAATGTAATATTGATACTTATCAAATTTATCTAAATTGAGCTAAGTTTGCTTTGATTTAGTTATCATTATTGTTATAATTAATATTTCATTAATCATAACAATATTATTCAACAAAGATTGAGGTAGATCGGTCTTAAATCATATTGCTTGATCGTTTGCTATGTTCTCTCACATTTAATATTTGTTTGCACGATGATTAAACATGTTAGATCGATTGTTTTACCTCAATCTTACGTCTTGCATGGTACATATTTAAGGGTATGTTCAGCCTTATGTTTAAGGTTTATTAATCTCTTCTAGAGTTTCTATTACGGTTGTAGTGGCATTGACCGATCCCCATTGCTAGATTCATCTGGATTCAGACGATGTCGGTTAATAGATTTTATTCGTCATAATAAACATACATCTTATTTGTTTGTCATGTCGGTATTGGTTGTTTTAGCTGTTTGTCTATGGTTTAACAAATATAGCACGTGTTTTCTGAGAATACCAAATTATTTATGCATGTTGTTTTGATACTTGATTTGAAATACAAATAAATTTGTTAATCTTTTTTGGAGGCTTTGTCATGGCTATAACAATTTAGATCGATCATGTTTGTTAAAGTTATTTGGATTCGGACGATATCAGTTAATAGTTCTTATTTGCCATGAATATGATGGTGCTATTTGACATGCATACATTAATTGAATAGTCGATTTCCATACGCTGTAATATTTTACCCTGATTAAACACATGAGAATTAACTATATGATTGGTTTAATATAATGCATGATAAATATCTTTATTTGGGTGTGTTGTACTTGTTCTTGTCTTACATGATCGGATATCTATATTAAGCTTTCATTCACATAAAAAAATAGCCAAGTTTATACCCTACTTTTAAGATATTGACTATCTATTCGATAGCCTTCGAAACTAGCTGTTTGGGTTGTATATTTGGAACTGTCTAGGGCAACACCGCTACATTCTACCTTCTGTTACTGATTATTTCTTTCTTGTCAATTGCAGTGTCAAATTGACTGACACGTTTTGGGTCAAATCAAGTAAACCAGCCTCCCGAGAATTCTTGCTTTGGCCCTCTCGGTTTACGAGCATGTTGCTTCAATATTTATGCGTCAACACGTTTACTCCATGAGATGAGTACCTAACACATTTAAATGAGTTGTGGTTAATTATGTGCTTACAGTGTTACCCCTCAATTCAGTTAGTGAGAACCACGGCTAGTGTTGAGTGTCCATGACTTGGCCATACTCTGGAAAATATTCAGATTAGTACTTTGTACAATCATTATTTGTACTGCTCAGTATTAGTATTCAGTCAGTTCGTTTGGCTTATCAGCCACTAAAATAGTATTTTTCTTTCACAAGAAAACAACAAAAAAATAGCCACAACCAGCTTATCAGTCACCAAAACGACCAACCGAACAGGCCAATTAGCTATCATTATCATGTAAGAGTATGCAGGTCAATTTATTATCCGTGGCTCTTCCTATCTAAAAGATGATTCTTAAGGCCTTTTTATTTATGAATGACTAGTGTGTACGCCTACGGCCTACGTACCAGGGTGAAAAACAAACAGAAAGAACAAAGCGAGCATATCGCAAGGGAGGCATCTGAGATAACGGAATCGCCCTGTCTATCACAAAAGAAACATTGGCGGCACATCATCAGTACGATGTGAAAATTGTCTATCACAAGATTGTATATCCGCTTTGTCGTTTGAGGTTCATCATCAGTACGATGTGCAAATTGTCTCACTTGCTTGAAATTATTGATTGGAGTGAAGTAATCCACCTACTGTATATAAAGACGCGCTGGCACGAACATCAGCATTCAGAGCGATCAGTCTCACAAGCCACAAGCCCACAAAGCAGCAAACAGCCGTCAGAGGCCGCGTGGAACGCAAGCTGCCGAAAATGGCCACTGACATGCAGATGCAGGGCAGCTTCCCCAGGATCGACCTCACGGGCATGGACCCAGCCGCAGGCCCCCGCGACGCCCGGCGGTGGACCGCCGTGCGCGCGGCCGTCATGGACGCCCTCCTCGAGCACGGCTGCTTCGAGGCCGTCATGGATGGCCTCATCGCTCCGGAGCTCAGCGCGGCCGTTCTCGGGCCGGGCGGCGCGGTGGAGTCCCTCCTCTCGCTGCCTGTCAGCGCCAAGGCGCGCAACACCAGCGAGATGCCGTACCGCGGCTACGTCGGCTCGGTCCCGGGTTTGCCGTACGAGAGCCTGGCCATCGTAGACCCGCTCTCCCCCGACGCTGTCCGCGCCTTCGCCGGCCTCATGTGGCCCGACACCGGCAACAAATCCTTCTGGTGAACACTAAACAATCGATCAAAGTTCAAAATTGATCCTCCAAAAACATACTAGATATATAGATTGGAGGAAGTAATTGACTAACCGGCGAAAATTAATTATCTTGTTGCAGCGAGACGATGCACGCGTACACGGAGAAAGTGGCGGTGCTGGAGGCCGTGGTTCGGCGCATGGTGCTGGAGAGCGCGGGCGCAACCGCCGAGTACATCGAGGCGCAGGCCAAGGCGACGTCGTTCAAGCTCCGGATGACGGAGTACGTGGCGCCCGGCACGGCGCCGGATGGGAAGCAGAGGGTCCTCGGCCTCCCCGCGCACCGGGACACGAGCTTCCTCGCTGTGCTCACGCAGAACGACATCGACGGCGTGGAGGTGGAGTGTGGCCGCGGCGTCGGCGAGGGCGGCGGCTGGGCTCGCCCCGCGCTGTCCCCCGGCTCTTTCCTCGTCTTCGCCGGTGACACGTTCAAGGTACTGACCAACGGTCGGGTGTTCAACCCGCTGCACCGCGTGGTGATGTCCGGCGACAAGACCCGCTACTCCTCCATCTTCTTCTCCTCCCCCAAAGACGACGCCATCGTTCGCGCGATCGAGGAGGCGGTGGACGCCGAGCATCCCGCTGTCTACAGGCCCTTCCAGTACGGCGAGTACGTCGTTTTCTGCTACAAGCCGGAGATGCTTCGGCACCCGAACAAGCTGGACGCTTTCGCCGCCGTGCGCGTCGACGGATAGAGCCAGAGAGGCTTCCTTCTCACAAGTGCCCTCAATCAAAGAGCGACTCCATAGTTTGATAAAGAAAGGGAGCACGGATCATTTGAGTCATAAAAAATACATTTAAATGATGTCCTGAAATGATGTGGAAAAAATAACACATGTCGTGATGTACAGCGGATGATTACACATTCAGCTGCACTTTGTCCCTTTTCCCCACGCGTATGGTCGATTTTTTTTTTTTTTTGAAAAATTACGCGTGAATCTTTTTTTCGTGATACATGTTATTGGGCAGGCGCAATGTATATTGTCGAGGGTGTTAATAACGTGGGGGCCAAGGAGCGGTCGGCAGTAGGGATCAAATACCCACACAATGAGTGCGTTTGGTTGGGTAGTTTAGGGCCTATCCATTCTTATCTAATGTAGGCTTTGCGTGTTTAGATGGCTGGCTAGCCCCCGAGCTAGGCTTGTGTAAGCCAAAAAGAGGGTCTCAGCCTGCATTGCTAGAAACGCTCGGGTGCTCCGTTTCTAGCAAGCCTGACTTGTATTAGCACGGGACCCACACGAGGTGCAGACGAGGAAAGGCGCAGGGCACGGGAACAGTGCAGGCGAACCCGAACCTGACCTTGGCTCCGGCGGCGAGCTCGACTCGGCCCTGACCTTGGCTCCAGCGGCGCACCGGCAGTCGTGGCTCCCACTCCGGCGGCACTTCGGCGACTCCCACTCGGGCTTCTGCTGGCCTGGCTTGAAATTTAAGCTAGGCTAGGCTAACCCACACAACCAAACAAACTCAATATTTATGGGTGTGGGTGGCAAGGAGCAGGTGGCCTAGAAGCATGTGGTAGGTAGGCATAGTGCAGCACGAGCGGAAGGAAGCCCATGTGAGAGAGAATAAGAATTTTTACTCCTTGTTAGTAGGTAGTAGTGCTACCATCGGAGGTGGTTGTTTCTTTTTCTTCTTGTTTAGATCCAAAATAATTTGGATGTAAAATACTGTAGCGTTTCGTTTGTATTTAATAATTATTGTCCAATCATGGAGTATCAAGGTTCAAAAGATTCGTCTCAATACTGTAGCGTTTCGTTTGTATTTAATAATTATTGTCCAATCATGGAGTATCAAGGTTCAAAAGATTCGTCTCAGAAATTACAATCACATCGAATGTTTAGATGTATATATAGAACATTAAATATAGATAAAAAGATAATTAATTACACAGTTTATCTGTAATTTGCGAGACGAATCTATTGGAGATGGACTGTTTTTCTACTTGGCATATTGTTTTGGGAGTTGTTAAAATACAAGATTTGACAAGTGAAATATAGCAGACTCTTGAATATACTCCATTTTTGTTTCTATTGATCTTGTATGTCTGATGCTGAATGCTTGCATTGTGAACATAGAAATCAGTAAGCATAGCCTTGATTTTCGGACCTCTGTGTGTTTTTGACAAAAATGATTTTTCACAACGTTTCCTTTTTGCGAAGTTTTCTATTTTTAGCAAAAAAAACACAACTTTCCTTTTTTGTAAAGTTACATAGTTATACGTTTAACTTTGTATAACTTGTACACATAGCTTCGACGTATGCCTTGAACGCGACAAACTTACGTATAGAATTTATACATATGACTTACTAAGTGACCAATTGATATACATAAGTTTCATGTATAATATTTGCGAAACAAACTTATCAACATAATTTCTTAGAAAATTAAAAAAGCACAGAACTTTTATATAACTTATTATTTGTATAATTTAGATATATAATTAATGAATGACTTTGATATAAATTTGGGCATATATGTTATATACAAGAACTTACATTTACAAATTAATATTATAACATATTAGTATAAATAAGAAAACTATGTATAAAAATAACTATGTAGTATAACTTGTTTGTCTATTAAATTACTTAAAAATTGTATGAAAAGAGTTATGCATGATAAAAAATCATGATAATGGGTTCTGTTATGCAAAATGTTATATACAACTTCATATAGCTCCTAGATTCCGCTTAACCAGAAAGCTCGAGTTACTGTTTCATCTACTATTTACGCGCAATGAAAGTCTCGTGCCACTGTTTTGGATACTATTTACGAATCATGTGCAGCCACGTGGGGTCAAACTTCATATAGCTCCTGGATTCCGCTTAACCAGAAAGCTCGAGTTACTGTTTCATCTACTATTTAAGCGCAATGAAAGTCTCGTGCCACTGTTTTGGATATTATTTACGAATCATGTGCAGCCACGTGGGGTCGTGCGTGTTTATGCCTCGCTTTCGCGTCGCCCGGTTAATCGCCCTGCGCGTGCAGAGCCCCTCTCCCGTCATCAAAAGAAAAGGAAAAAAAAAGCACCCGGCGTCCCACCTCGCAGCCTTCGACTGCTCTTCTTCTTCCTTCCTCCTCTTCCTCTCCCCAAGCACCGGCGTCCGCGGATGCTTCCGCCCCTCATCCTGTACCACGGCGGCAAGACGAGGAGACCCACCACTGAAGCTACCTTCCCCCCTCTCCTCTATTTACTCTGGTCATAGCAGTCGCCTCCACCTTTCAAATAATCCCCAATCCTAAACCCTAAATAAATTCTAGATCTGCGCAGTAATCTATCCACCGTTTGGGTGGGACGGCGCAGGCGAGTACAAGGTGAGCACGAAGCAGCGGATGCAGCAGACCACAGGTTCAATCTCGCAGCCTGTCACGGCGCTGGACACAGAGAAGGCGTAAGCAAGAAAGGAAGATGGCGTATTTCTATTTTATGCTTTCATAGAGTAGATGACAAGTGGGACCGCTGTGTCGGTGAGCCAGTGAGCTATGTAATAATACCCTTGTATCTGAGTAGGGAACTCAACTATTTCATTTCAGACAATCTATCTATCGAAGCCAAGGCACGGGGGTTTGCCCGGCCTGCTTCTTCGTCGCAAATCCTTGTTGTTGTTCTATTGCACGAGCTCACGCCGGCGCCAGCGACGGGCGACGGCCACGGGGCGTGTCAATTGGCATCAGAGCAGTTACCGATCCACGGCGAAGAAACGACGTTCCGCAAGATCGTCACCACCTCCAGACCCGGCGGCGGCAAGTTCGTCGGTGAGCAAAACACCACACCACCACCACCACCACCACACATGCCTTTCCCGCATGGGTAGTCTTGTTCTGCCGACTAGAGTTGCAGCCCCGTAGCGGAACCGATTCATAAATCCTAGGGTGTCGGTGATCTCCTACTGCGCCCTTGAGGTGCTCGAGTGGAGGTCCCAAAAGGTTCACCTTGGGTCGATTTGAGTCCGCCTCGGCGTCCATGTAACCCTAGAAGGTCGACCAAGCACCGCCTTCTACCAAATTACACGGCTTTCCTCGAAAGTTTGCACTTTGGGTCTCGAACACTCTGGTCTGGGGTGGCAGCGAGACAGAGCAGTTCAAGCCCAACTTTTACCAGTTGGCCAGTAATTGGTCATGGCAAGGGTTGCGAAGAAAGTCTTCGTGTAAAATTCCGGAACCACGCGAGCTGATTACTGAGCGGAGAAGAAGGAGGGGGAAAGTCCAGAGCTTGAGGCATCAACCCTTCGGCTCTGCCTCTTTCCCAGGCGGTGGTGACAGTGCTAAGCAGCATTAAGGGGCGGTTGTACGCCAAACCGTCTGCCCAGCACATCTGGCGTCCTCAAGAAAAGCTCCGACCTTTCCATCAAATCAGACACAATTACTCTTAGAAGTGATGACTCAGCGTTCAAATGAGGAAAATTCCAAGTGGGAGCAACTCCAGAAAAACTTCGACACCATGTTCAGTCAGCTGACTGAAATGAGTTCAGCACAAAGGGACATGAAGGCTCAAATGGACTTGTATGGATCCATCATGGACGAATACAATAAGGAACAATACACAATTGCTAACCAAGTTCAAGCAAATGGTACTGCCATTAGAAGGGTCACTCTCAGGCAAATGGAACAAGAGGACAGAGTTGGTCAGTTACCCAAGTTTGATGTTGAACCAAGACTCAATGAAGCTGATGTGGATTCTTTACTCAATGAGCAGATATTTGAGAATATCTTTGCCCAAGATCCACCACCACCACCAAAAGCTACCACATCTCAACAGCTCAAAGCTGACTATCAATACTCAAACCAGCAGCACAGTAGGCATGATGATTTTCTTCAGGCTCCACACACTAGAAGACCAGCTCCCCAGTTCACAGCTAGACAGAATGGATGAGAAGGTGACCCAAACAGAGACCAACCAGTACCCAAACATCTCATATGCCCAAAATGGAGTTTCCTGACTTCTATGGGGAAGATCCCAAAGTGTGGCTTGACAAATGCAAAGATTATTTTGAGATGTACAAACTACCCGAGGGAATGTGGATTACTGCAGCTAGAGTCCATCTGAAGGATAAGGCAGCCAGATGGTACCAAGCTTTCAAGCAAACCAACACTTTCAGAAGCTGGACACACTTTTGTCATGAGATAGAACAGGAATTTAGAGCTGATGACTTTAGAACGGCCATGCATGATATTCTGCATCTCAGGCAAACCACATCTGTGGACGATTATACCTCCAAATTCCAGCATCTTCAATATGGTATACTCATGCATAATGCAGGCTATGATGATGTGTTTTTTACCCAGCAATATGTGAAGAACCTCAAAATAGAGATCAAGGCCATGGTGGAAGCTCAAATGCCCACTACTGTCCTCAAAGCATCTACCCTAGCCAAAGTATAGGAACAAGTCCTAGAGCAAACTCGGCCTAGGTATGGGCGTCAGCAGTATCCTCCCAGACAATACAACCAACATAAGCCTGAAACTCCACCACAACCATCTCCATCCCTATGAAGAGACAGGCAGCTCAGGGATTATAGAAAAAGCAACAACCTATGCTTCAACTGTGGAGAACCTTTTGTTCCTGGCCACATGGCAGTGTGTAAGCACAGAAACAAACCACAAGCCAATGCTCTTGTTGTCAATGATTTGGATTTACAGAGGGAGTTACCTGATGAGATCCTGAATGAGCTTGCCACTGAAGATGAGCTCCATGAGCAGTTCTGTCAGTTATCTCTGAATGCCCTCACCACCCAAGATACACTAGCTTGCCTCAAATTCAAAGCAAGAGTCAAGGACAAAACAATGTTGATTCTGCTGGACAGTGGAAGTTCCCATAGCTTTGTGAGTTAGCAGTTTGTGCAATTGGCCAAGGTTCCTTTAACACCAATCCTACCCAGGACAGTTCAGTTAGCAAATGGGGAATCTCTCACCACAGACTTTATGGCTAAGGACATGCAGTGGCTCTGTCAGGGGCATACCATATCTACTAACATGCTGGTCTTGGATATGCAACCATATGATGCCATCCTGGGTATGATTGGTTGAGTACACACACTCAGATGACCTTCGATTGGGCACAAAAGAAAATGACATTCACTCACAAGGGCAGCCAGATCACATTGCAAGGTATGCTCACCCCTCCAGCCAGCCTTCATCTAATCTCAGCTACAAAAACATACAAATCAACTCAAGGCAATGACATCTGGGCCTTTGTCATCCTTGACCACACCACTTCACTATCACCCTCTCCCCCAACCAGAGCACCACCTTACCCTGAACCCATCAACCACCTCATCACCCAGTACACAGACATCTTCCAAGATCCCAAAACCTTACCACCCCACAGAACCTATGACCATGATATACCCTTGATACGTGGTGCTATACCCGTAAACAGCAGGCCATACCATTATTCCCCCCACCACAAAACAGAGATTGAAAACCATGTGAGAGATCTCCTTACCTCAGGCCTTATCACACACAACCAGAGCCCATTTGCATCACCAGTCCTCCTGGTGAAGAAGAAAGATGGCTCCTGGAGACTCTGTGTCGATTACAGAAAGCTGAATGAGCTCACTATTAAGAATAGATTCCCTATGCCAGTTATTGAGGAAATCTTGGATGAACTAGCTGGAGCCAAGTTCTTTACAAAACTGGATATGAAGGCAGGGTACCATCAGGTCAGAATGAAGATAGAGGATGAATACAAAACAACTTTCAAGACTCACCAGGGTCATTACCAATACAAGGTGATGCCATTTGGTCTAACAAATGCACCAGCCACTTTCCAATGCCTCATGAACCAGATCCTTCAACCCTTCCTGAGAAAATCTGTTCTGGTATTCCTTGATGACATTCTTATATACAGTTCCTCCCTGTCTGAGCATGTTACTCACCTGCAAGCAGTCTTTGAACTCTTAAGGAAGCACCAACTCTATTTGAAAGAAAGTAAATGCTCTTTTGCCCAATCCAGTCTAGAGTATTTAGGGCACATCATCTCTGACCAAGGGGTCTCCACAGACCCAACCAAGATCAACAACATGCTCTCTTGGCCTCCTCCAACATCATTGACTGAGCTCAGAGGATTCTTAGGCCTCACTAGATACTATAGGAGATTTGTCAAAGGCTATGGACTTCTCACCAAGCCACTCACTTCCCTGCTCAAATGTAAGCAGTTTACTTGGGATTCCACAGCACAAACTGCATTTGATACAGTTAAAAAGGCTATGACAGAGACCCCTGTCCTCGCTCTCCCAAATTTCCAAGAGCCCTTTCAGGTTGAAACTGATGCTTGTCAAAGTGGCATTGAAGCAGTACTAAGTCAAAAGGGGCAGCCTATTGCTTATCTCAGCAAAGCTTTGGGGGGGGGGAGAAATCAAACATTATCCATCTATGAGAAAGAATTCTTAGCACTCATCATGGCTGTGGAAAGATGGAGGCATTACCTCCAAAGGGGCACCTTCACTATTGTGACTGATCACAAGTCTCTAGCTTATCTGAATGAGCAGAACCTACACTCTGAACTCCAAAGGAAAGCTATGACCAGATTGATGGGCTTAGATTTCAAAATCCTTTACCGCAAGGGCAAAGAGAATGCTGCTGCAGATGCACTATCTAGGGTGGCACATCTATTGGCACTCCAAGCAGTCTCCTCAATACAACCTGCCTGGATTCAAGAAGTCATCAACTCATATGCTACTGATTCCAAGGCACAACAACTCCTACAGCAGCTGGCAATAGCTAGCCCCAACAGTGAAGGCTATACCCTAGACAAAGGTATTATCAGACACAATGGCAAAGTCTGGATTGGTCACAACTCTGCTCTTCAAACCAAAATCATTGCTGCTTGCCACTCTAGTGCATAGGTGGTAATTCTGGCATTGCTGCCACATTCCACAAGCTGAAGCCCCACTTTGCATGGAAAGGTATGAAGACAGATGTGGAACACTTCATTAAGCAATGCACCATATGCCAACAAGCCAAACACAGCAACACCCACCCACTTGGCCTTCTCCAACCATTACCAATACCAGAAGGAGTATGGAAGGACATCTCTATGGATTTTATAGAGGGTCTTCCCAAGTCCAAGGGCTACAGTGTCATATTGGTCATAGTTGATAGGTTGATGAAATATGCACATTTCATTCCTCTCAAACACCCTTACACTACTGCAGCAATAGCACATGTCTTCATGGAGCACATTGTTAAACTCCATGGCCTGCCTTCTTCTATTGTCACAGACAGAGATACTATCTTCATGAGTCACTTCTGGAAACAAGTCTTCCAAGTATACAAAGTTGATCTTCATTTCACAACTTCTTATCACCCCCAGTCAGATGGTCAGACTGAAAGGGTGAATCAATGCGTGGAAATGTTCTTGAGATGCTCAGTACAACATGCACCACAAACTTGGCAGGAATGGCTTCCCATAGCTGAACTTTGGTACAACTCCTCCTACCACACATCTCTCGGTTGTTCCCCATTTAAGGCCCTGTATGGTTATGATCCCAATTTGGGGATGGTCCCTCATCTCTCCACTGACACACCGGCAGAAGTCCAGGAGATGGTGAAGGACCGAGAGCTCCATCTAACAGTGCTAAAGGAACACCTCGCGCGCGCGCTCAAAACAGAATGAAAATGGTGGCAGACAGGAAAAGAAGGGATTTTTGTTTCTCGGTAGGGGATCAAGTCTTACTCAAAATCCAACCATATACACAATCGTCAGTGGCTAACCGACCATACCCCAAGCTGGCCCTCAAGTACTACGGGCCATATACTGTCCTGGAAAGAATTGGAGCCGTGGCTTATAAACTGCAACTCCCAGCACATGCTCAGATCCAAAATGTTTTTCATATATCACAGGTAAAGCCGTTCATACCCAACTCCAGTCTAGTTACCACTGATCTCCAAGCAACTGATGCAGTACCGCATCGAATTGTTGACAGACGCCTCGTCCGCAAAGGTAATGCTGCCACTCCCCAAATCAAAGTTTCATGGACTGGTCTGCCATCCTCTGCAACAACTTGGGAAGATTACTATGTACTCAAAACGAGGTTTCCTGATGCACCCGCTTGGGGGCAAGCGGCAACTCAAGGAGGGGGAAGTGTCACGGCGCTGGACACAGAGAAGGCGTAAGCAAGAAAGGAAGATGGCGTATTTCTATTTTATGCTTTCATAGAGTAGATGACAAGTGGGACTGCTGTGTCGGTGACCCAGTGAGCTATGTAATAATACCCTTGTATCTGAGTGGGGAACTCAACTATTTCATTTCAGACAATCTATCGAAGCCAAGGCGCGGGGGTTTGCCCGGCCTGCTTCTTCGTCGCAAATCCTTGCTGTTGTTCTATTGCGCGAGCTCACGCCGGCGCCGGCGACGGGCGACGGCCACGGGGCGTGTCACAGCCCTTCCTGTATCTTCTTCCTATTTCGTTTTTTAGAATAAAAATTATTCCTACTTCGTTATCTGAGTCCCCTGCACCTGGTATTCTGATTTCTAAATCATGTCACATGTCCTTTTCCCTAAATCACAGGCCAAGTGTGTGCCATTGGATCTACTCTGCCTCCATCGTGCGCTGCTCACATGTTGTGCAGCATGCCCATGGTCGGAGATCTACCCACGAAGAAGCACATCTCCCCAACTCATGCCTGGGAGATCTCCTTGGCCACAGCCCTTTGTGCCTTCAACAGCTAGGATTTCCAAATGACCATGTGCTTTGATTCACTGGTTACAACAAATTAAGTTCTGCATCTACACACCAATGCTTAAGTTTGTGCCTTCTTCTTTACTTGAGTCTTCGTTCATTAGTTGTTTTGGTTCCGTTAAAAAAACTGAATACCATTGCCTTAGTTTAATCCACTCTGCATATGAGTGGTGATCTTGGTCACATCCTTAATTATCTTGGTTCAGTCTTCATCTGGATTTTAGAGGGAGCGGAGCAACAATTTAGTGGTTTCATCTTAGTGTTTTTTTAGAGATTTAGGGACAAGTCCAGAGTCTTTCAGCTAATAGCAAAAGATGGTTTAATTCATTACAACTAAAAGGATGGCTCCCCATCCTGAACCAAAAAGGCAACTCCGTGAAAAACTTTACAGCAGAGAACACAAAAGATTCCATCTTAGTTTCATGGCTAAGCTCTGCCAGTTTTAGTGACTCATTATAAATTTTTTTGTTTGAATTCTTTACTACAATCACCTAGCTGTGTTTTCTTCGCCATTTACACATACATATAGGCTTCACCCTACAAGCATGCTGATATGAAGCCACTTCAATTGTTCTGCATGACCTTACTGAAACTGCTTTTACCACTTACTGAATCACTAAGACATGAACTATAGCTACTTCTACCAGTACACATGTACAAATAATAATGTAAAATGTGTAGTCTCTGCATGCTCCATGATATCATTTACATTTGATCTGTTTATTACGCGCACTTGCTGCTTCCTTTACATAAGCCTTGCATTTGTTCACTTATAAATTTAAGTTGTTTGCACAAGCTTAAAAATCATACGTGCTTTCTCCTCATGAATTACCGATTCAAGTCTTATAACTATTGTTCTATGTTTTTTAGGCAAACTTTCACATGTTCAATTATTGATCCAAGTATATCATCGCATAGATTTCCTCCAAGTCTAGGTCATTCTATATTAGTGTCTCGGCAGGAGGCAAGGATATTTACAGAATTGAAGCCTGCCATCTAGATGGGTTGTTCCGTTTTCTTTGTTTGCCTTAAGATTTAGTCTGTGCAATGACACAACTTTAGTTTGTCATTGTTGTCCTGGTACTGGATTTAAAGATGCCATTGTCTTTTTCCTTTCAAACTTCGCACTGTTTTACTTTCCTTGCAGGTTCCTATCCATGCCATCTGCTACATCTATGGGTTCAACAAATCGTTATTCATTGATGATCACGACACCAACAGCCTCGCAACACACACCAATTGTAGAGGACATTGCGACCGTCAACTAGCTGTTGCTCACAGCGGCTACACAGTTGTTGACTTTGCTGCCTTATTGACACTAGCCACGCATGCCGGAGTTCCACCTGCCACCCTGCCTGACATTGTTAGTGCGCAACTATAGTGTCAGGTAATGACCTTGTGAATTTACTTTGCAAACTGACTAAAGCTATGACTTTTAGTGGTATGCAACAATATTTGGCCTGATCTGGCTCATTTATGCATTGCCTGTGTCATACTAAGATTATTGGAAAAGTTGTTTTTATGGCCAGTTCACCTATAGGTTTCTCTTGATGACATAGCATATTTTCCAATGCATTAACACTTCTGTAAATTTGTCTGTGTCAATTTGTCTGTATTCCTGCCACGTAAATTGAGACTTGAAGACATCTTATGCAGAAAACAGATATGATGCTATACACGTTATATGTGCAGTGATTTGGTAGGCGCTATCACATAATATACCATTTAGTGCTTGGTAGTGCTTCAAGCTAGGGTGGCTCATAGATGAAGGTTCTTAATTATTTACAAAGTATTTAGATATGGTCAATCTAATAGTTAAATTATGGATAGACATTTTGTGAACCAAACATATTTGACAGAGTAGTAACCTTCATTGATGGACTGTCTAAATAATTTTTTAGTTCATTATTTTTTATCACAGATTCATCCTGAATTTGTATAGCATAGACGTAATGTATACTGATGAACACTCACTAAACATTATCCATACTACGCTTTTTACCAGATCCGGCAGTGCTTATAGTTGTTTGTTGATATATACTTTCATGATTTATGCAGAATTGCAGGCATGTGGTGCTCATCTAAAGGTTGCCCGTCTTGCTAAAATAATATATACTTTCATGATTTATGCAGATAAATGTTACTGCTCCATCTAAAGACACTACAAATTTTGTTACTATATTGATGGTCTCACTGGATGTTTGTTACCAGAACTAAACGGACTATGTCATTCTATTCTATCTCCAAAACATTTGTGTTTTGTCTCCCCTCCATATCATCAAGTACAGGTTCGATCATAAAACTTGATGCATTTTTCTATTAAAAACAATTGTCTATGTGTTTCCATGCATGCATAGACAAAGTTAAATTTGATTCCTGTTCTTGTGCATTGATCCTGACGTACAGTGAGTGTCTACCTTGCTTTGGCTTCATGTTCAAAAATAGGTGGTCATGTCTCCAACACAACTGAGGTACTGAATTGATATATGATTGCAATTACATGCTCTTTGATTTGCCTTCTCAACCATCCTTTTCAGCTCATAACGATCTCTACAATTTTCCACACTATATGTGTGCAAAAAAGGTCTAAGAAAATATGCCAGGTTGCATTCAGCTTGATTTGCAAAAGGAAGTTTTATTTTGCTCCTTTGCTCATGAAGAAACTACACTCTCCAGTTTTTGGCCATCAGTTTGTTAGCTTTTGGCCTAGAGCCAAAGAAACTTTACATTATCCATGCATACTCCATTACAAATATTTTTTGGGTTTTGTATGTTCCACAACCTTTTGCATTTTTCTAATGTTTGGTTTGTAAATGGCTTGACATATGCGCTATGCTTAAGCTGATAATGCATGACAGTGTTAGTCCAGATGGTCGTGAGAGCACCATATATTGTTTGTGGTTTATTTCCAATTTAACTAAAAGAATCAATCAACTAATTAAATCGTGGAATTGTTTTCCAGGATGTGTGAAAGTTTTGCATTCAACGACTTCATTTTGTAATACTGCAACGTTTGTTACTCCCTGTTCAGAATGCCTGACAGAAAGTCTCACATTTCTTGCAGATTTTACTCAATGGTTTCTAATGACACGCCAAGTTTCTGCATCGAGATAGTCAAGTTTCTGCATTGAGATAACCTGTAGCGGATCATTTTTACTTGAAATGGAACTATTAATGTATGGCAAAACCACCATTCATTATGCCTTCTGTTAATATATGAGAAAGGACTGCCAGGTTTATTTTTTGCAAAATACAAATCCAAGTTCATGGTTTTCTTGCTCATACTAGCAGTTTATTGCCTAAGGGTAGCTAACTAAACAAATATATATGTGTGCGCGCTTAATAAACAGGCGCGGCGGAGCGCGCCTATTTTCCTAGTACATAACATATGTGCATAAGTTAGTTACTTTCTAAAATTTGAAAGTTGCAATATTTGTTTTTCCAAATAATGAAAGTTGCCGGAGCCCAGAACGAATGCCGGGCTTCCAAATACGTGTGCTACGTGGTATTGCCACGTTGGGCCTCTCCAGATTGAAAGTAAGTGGCCTTGGACTCATTGTTTAGTGAGGAAAAAAGTCTACTTTCCTCACTCAACTTTTGTGAAAGTCTATTTTTTTTCTCCATAAATTTCAAAAACGAACAAAACACCTCTCTCAAACTTTTAAAACCATGCGTTTTACCTCTTTTGTCCCGGTTATAAGACGTTTTAAAGACGGTTTTTGTCTTTTTTTCTTGTTATTTATTTCAGTTAAATCTTTGAAAAATCATAGTAGATTAGAGAAAAATAGAAAATAGAAAATCTAATTTTGTTGGGTTGCACATTAGTAGATTTACGCAATGAACAGATAATATGATATGCTTTAGTACAAAGTTTTTGTTATAAATTTAGATTTATTACTTTTGTAATTAATTGAAATAATTCATAACTGTAGTTACGGTTCAATTGTAGTGAAATTTTTATGGTAGCTTAATTATTGTATGCTTGAACTAAAAATTTAGTACTCACTTTAACTAATTTATACATCATCCAACGAGGGTTTATGCTTGTTAAATATAAATAAATCTATAACTAATTTATACATAATCGAATGAGTATAAAATTTTTACTACAGTTGAAGCATATAATATTTAGGGCACCATAAATTTTCGCCACCATTGGGTCATAGAAGCTGCAGTTATAAATTATTCCAATTAATTATAGAAAAATAGATATAAATCTACATAAAAAATTTATACTAAAGTATACTATATTATATGTTTCATGTGTAGATGTACTCATGTGGAGTCCAACAAAACTAGATTTTCTTTTTTATGAGTTTCCTATGATTTATAACAATTTTCCAAAGATTATGCCAAAATAAAATAAAAGATAAAACCACCTTCAAACCACTTATAACCAGGACGAGGAGGTAAATGCACGGTTTTAAAAATTAAAGAATGTGTTGTGTTCGGTTTAGAGTTCAAATAAGTTCAAAGAAGAATAACAGACTTTTGTAAAAGTTAAGAGAGGAAAAATAGACTTAGTTAGGGCTGATCCGCCACCGGTTCATTTTGAGCCTATCATTGCTGCTAGGCTTGGGCCACCAGCTAGCTATTAGCCTGACGGCATATGGAGAAGCAAAGACTAGATTTCTAGAGTTATGTTAAGTCAATTTTTTTGAAGTTTGACCCAATTTTTAGGAACAATTTTTTTAAAAGTTTGACCCAATTTTTGAAGTCAAATTAGTATCATTAGATTTACCATAGAATAAATTTCCATATGATGTTTATTTTATGTCATAGATGTTGTTATATTTTTCTATAAAGTTAGTCAAAGTTAAAAAAAAATAATAGCATGGATTCTAAGAATTGATTAATTCAGTACAGAGAGAGTATTGTCTAGTACTAATGGAGTAAAGTACATGACTAGTCCCTAATTATTATGGAGTTTTCATCCACGTCCTCGAATTAATAAACTGCAGTAATCTATTTTGGTGTGAAATCCCGATAAAAAATGCCACTCACATACATCTAGTGACTCATCTGGCACTTCACGTCAGTTCTAACCAAAAAATTGCCATCCGTTGTTAGGTGGGGATTTTGCAAATTGCCCGTATACTCCCCTTGCGTCATCTACTCTTCACTCCTTGCTCCTGCCTCCTCTGTTCCTTGTATAGAAATAACTTTTTTAGAAATTGGTGGTTTATAGAGACGGCCGTATACTCCCCTTGCGTCATCAACTCTCCACTCCTTGCTCCTGCCTCCTCTGTTCCTTGTATAGAAATAACTTTTTTAGAAATGGGTGGTTTATAGAGACGACTCAATCTACAGTTGTCTCTAGAGCCGCATCTAAAAATAGAAATTGGACATTAAGTTTTGAATTTTTCAAGCGACTTTGATAGAGAAACAATCAAAACCAAACCATCCATCCAAAGAAAATTATGTTTGAATTTCTCACATTTAAAACTCAAATTCAAATAATTTCAGATGTAAAAATGACCAAAACTAAAGTTGTAAATTTGAAGGTATCTACAACTTTGTATTTAAATTTTTTTATTTTAATTCATTTAGATTTTAAAATTAAATAAAGATAATACAAGGAGAACGAACATGTTGTATAAACAAAGTGCCTTTGGGGTATAGTGGTTAGAGAAATAACACTTGAGGCGTGAAGTTGAGGGCAGGGGCGTCGCCGGGCCTGTGCGAGCCGTGCAACCAAATTGGGCCTCCAAAAATCACGGGTCCCAAATTTACTAAATTTACTAATTTTTCTAAATATATGTTTTAATTAGTAAATTAACCATAGTTGTTTTCTTTGGCCTAAACAACGCCTAGTGGAGCACATAAGTCCATGATCCTAACCTACTTCCTTCCTCCAAAGATAGAGTCTGTGGTCAACGTCCACTTTTTTCACGTAACATCATAAACTCTTTGTTTGTTCCTCGTCCTCGTAGTGAGAGTGGAGACCTAGTCAAGTCGCAATTCCCAGGGCCATACCCAGATCAAAAACAGAGACGAAGATGGCCTGGTAAATTCCATGACCAACACCTATTTTATTTAGTTAATTTTTTGTGCATTGTCTTTAATTTGTACATGAACAGTGTAATTGTTCCAACTTACAAGCTATGTCTTTTTTAAATTGGATTAAAAGGAAATCAAAAGCGAATATTTGTAACTATTTTCTCATTTTGGCACTAGAAATTAGACGCCTATTTGTTTTTCTAACCGGGCCTCTTATTTTTTCCGGGACACACCTCGTTGAGGGTTCAATCCCTGTGGCCATGAAACACGCTTTTTCAAATGAAAAAAATGACTTGTGACCTTTTTTATTCGCTGCACGCAAAACCTTTAAGAGAGCTTATATTTCGAGAAGGTTGTGTTTTTTATTCGCTACACTAGAAAATTGTTTAGTTTGACAACTCTTCTCGAAATATAAGCTCTCTTAACTGTGTCGTGTTTTTATTTTGATGTATTGTGACAATGTAGCAAGATGGAACCGGGTGTCCATTTTGGCATGGAAAGATACATCCAATATTTGAAGGATAAGCTGAGAGAAAGGAGGAAGTCCCTAAAGATGGACATTTTTGTGCTAGGATGATGGAGCAAGCACATGGAGGCAGTGAACTCTCTGTTTTGATAGTCAAACTAAGAATTTTGTGTAACATCCTCAAAATATTAGAGGCCTAAGTAAGGTAACTAAAATATTGATTGTGCTTGATTATATTTCTAATGCATTTCAGAATCTTGCTAAGTTTTTTAAATCATTCTTTTTAACTAATCAGAGCAATAGCCCAGGCAACACCGGCACTCCAGCCAAGGCTCGATTTCAGTCACCTACGTCCACGCACTTGCCTGGTACAGGCTACTACCGAAGACAACGACCAAACGTACTCCAGACGAGGTCCACACAAGGTTCAAACCAGGCAAATCTGTCCCAGGGTTTAAACCAAACAAAGTCCTGGATCTGGATGCGCCAAACCTGGTGCACATCTCCTTGGCTTCCTACTATTTAGAAAAGGGAAATAACAATTACGTTCATTATGGACTGAAACGTATGAAATTTGACCTGTCTATTTTGCTTATTTTCCTTTCATGGCTAAAATGATTTGTTCTTGTTTAAGCCTACTCAGGCCTAATCCAACATGGTTATCTTCATATTCATCCTCCTGCATGCTTGCTCACTGTTGTTCATTGATAGTTCAACGTTGTTGTCATGCCAGTATGCCACACTATGCCTTAGGCCACGAGTTCCATTTCTTTCCGACTGTTTACACTGTCAGCTGTGCCTGGCCCTACGCCCTATTCATTTTGCTTATCAGCCGGTTTATCAGTCACCAAAATAGTGTTTTTCTCTCATAACAAAACACCAAAAACAGCATCAGCTGACTTGTCAGCCACCGAAACGATCAGGCGAACAAGACGCTATTCCTCGTGTGCAACTATCTCTGTTTTTAAAATGTGTGTTGTTTTCGTTTCCCCAGGCATAATTTTAACTAACTATATATTAAAATATATTAATATTTATGCTACATAATTAGTATTATTGGTGTCACCCCCGGTTTTAAGAACAAAACCAGATTTACACCATATGTGAGCCCAGGAAGTTAAATCTCACATATAGCCACAAATTAAGGAAGTATCAAAAGACAATACTTAAATACATAACATAGGTCAAAGGATAACCTCAACACAGCGAACAACGGGAAGACAACTCCGAACTTCAGGTGAACTGGTTGATCACAAGCCTAACTCCTTTAACTGTTGCTCTTTGCAATCTGATATGGTTGATAAGGCAAGGATGAGCACTTAAAGTACTCAGCAAGATTAACACAGGGTTATGAAGCTCAAAAGGCTGACACTGACTTACTTCGGTTGCTTTTAACTTGGTCAAGTTTTAACAACAATTAGCTTTAGTTATGCTTAACCCAGTTGGTAACCACATGATCATTAATGAAACAATCTCATATATCATATCTCCAAACTTACCATCATAAGTTGTTCAACAACATGAGTATCTAACACTGTGAGTTTTCCGAGCCGCTCGTGACCATGAGCACGGCTATCATGATAGATTTACACTCTGCAGAGGTTACGCACTTTACCCACAAGCCATGTAGCCCATATGCCCGGGACAGCCAATCCCAAAACACTACCAAGGTGAGCGGACAGGGTACACTATGAAGTCTTTCAAAAGCTCTTTCTAGTATGTAGCGGACCCTACGGACCCAATGCAAAGGGGTATATGGGACACCCCGATGGTACCACCCGCAGCGGTCCCCACACAAGCTATACCCCATAACCAGCTCGGCAAAGGTGCCTTTCACGAACCACAAGCATGCTAGTCCAAACTTCATACTTAACTAAAGCCAGAGCCATTATAGCACTCATGGTTGCATTTAAGTCCCAACTTTTGCCCTACAGTGGGGTCCTATTCCATGTTGTCATAAAAGCCAATTTTAATCAACGTTGCGTATATCCATTAGTCAATATTCAATTCAAGATTCTTCATGTTCAGCATAGCAAAACTACCCATATGCATAGTAACCCATTGGTGACAAGGTAAAAGGGGTAACAAAGCTATGATATAGATCTAATAGGAATCAGAATTAGACACATGCAATATGACTAGATTGATTAAGGTGAATAGGTAACAAGGATGATCCCATATTAAACTTGCCTTAAACTCTTAGATCCTTTCTTCACTTGATTCTCGATCTTCTGATGACCTCTTCTTGATCTCCACGTAAATCTCACTGATTGGACAAGATCATAAACACCACACAAGCATCTGAACAATCATACAAAGCATACAATATATCTACTTTAGAACAATACATCAATCAACGAAAAAGGTTTAAAAGAAACTACGTATTGCTACGCAGACGCGAGAATCACGCTAATCGGATCTATAATGAAAAGAAACGACTACCGAAAGATTTAGCTTTTAAAAGAAAACTAGACTTCGTTTATTTTATCTATAAAAAGCATGGTTAGGATATTTCAGAGAAATACCCAAATTAAATTAAGTCACATTATATTTGCTTGGAAAAAAACAAGATTAAACTAAATATATTTTATTTAGGAAAACATCGAGGTGAAAACATAGATTAGTTTTAATTGGAAAAGACCATTGCTTATAGATTAATCGATTATCATTTTATTTGAAAGAATAAAACATGTTTATTATTGTTACCAACATGTAGATCTTATTGTTACAAAACCAACGCAACTTGAACGGGCTAAAACGGATCTAAAACGAATAAATTATGAATTAAACATGATTTTCTATACAAGATTAAAGATTGAAACTGATTTTAAAACCATTAGATAAATAATTATTTTCAAAGTTGCAAAACATATATTATTGGGGGTTTAAAACATAGATCTTGATGAAACGAATGTAATGCAATTAGAGTGAAACGAAACGCATGTAAACCGATTAAATGGCGGGGATTAAAAGATTGAGTGACAAACATATAAATAGGTCGTCTTCTTCATTTGATCTTCTTTACGTGAACAGCAGAACAGACATGGCTGCCGCTATGCACTGGATTGCAGGAGAGAGATGGCGGCTCGGCTGAAGCTCGGCCATGGTCCTGGGCGGGCAGCATAGCAGCACGCAGCCCACACGCAGGGGCCACGAAGGCCAGGGTAGGGCCGGCCGGGCGGCCAGGGGACACCGGCGGCAACGACGCTGCTGCGTGCTACACGCAGCGATGACTGCTGCAGCACGCATGTGCTAGGCACGGCAGGGAGCTGTGGCGCTCAACCGTGCAGGGCGCAGGTACGGGTTGGGTCTGAGATGGCGACGCGGATGTGTAGCGAAACCAGAACAGCGACGGTTGGCCGGAGAACACGAACTCGCCGGAAAACGTTACCAGAAAGAAGGAAACAAACGGGTAAGGATCGATGATGGATCGGATAAAATAAAGATACTGCGGTGATGAGAAAAACAAGACGAACCTTATGGCGGTCTCGAAATTAGCGAAGGACGTCGAAGTTCATCGGAAAAGCTAGCCGGAGTTCACGATATGACAAGAAGAGAGAAAACAAAATATAATTTACTACATGAGAAATTTCCCAAACTAGGAGCTCCTCTTGCAGCAGATGTGATATGCTTTGGTAAGAAGCTGATAGGTATATATAGGGAGAAAAACTCCCTACAGATTCATCAACTCGCGATATGGTACTAATTGATGTTGCATCTCCATATATTTACTAATGAACCAACTAAACATCAAAGCCCATTAGTAAATAAATGTATGAACTTTTTGAGATTTATTAGAATTATTGCACATGGGCTTTGAGGGCTGTTGGGAAATTGAGATGTTTATTATTTATTTTCGGAATAAAATATTTTCGTGAATAAAATAATTCCAGAAAAGTCCAGAATTAATATTTAAGTCATGAAAAATACTCCGAAGTCTCCAAAAATTCTGGGAAAATTCTCGGAGACACTTTGGAATATTATGAACCCAAATAAAGTATTTGGAGCTCACGGAAAGATATTTTGGAGCATCTAAAAATTAGATTAAGCTCATAGAAAAATGAGAAAAGGTTCTGAAAAAGCTAGAAAAATTCCCCGAAAGATTTTAGAGATATTTTTATGAATGATGGACTCAAGAGAATGATTTAGGGTCAAAACAAGTTGGATGACAATTCTGAGAATAGATGGAACTATTTTCGAATAGAAATAAATAAGAAAATTCAGAATTATCTGTTGGACTGTACTGAGGGTTGAATAAGAAGAAACCAGGGGTCTCTTTAGCAAAGATTGATCGGCGAAGGGGTATCTTTGATCTGGAGCCGTTGGATCGGGGGTCAACGGTTCAGATTAGGAGATAACACAGAGAGAGAAGGGGGAGTCCGGTCGGCACAGTGAAGCCGACGGGCTATACGGCGGCGCCATGGCTAGGAGCTCTGCTCCTCGCCGGCGTAGGTGAATAGGACCCTCGGGGCCTCGGTTTGAACCGGGAGAAGGCCAGGGAGAGAGAGAAGAAGCTAGCGAACTCACCGGGGACAAAAGCGAAGGCCGAAGTGGCACGGTGGCGGCCGACCACGGAAGGGGGCGGACGACAAGAAGTTGCGGCTCGGTTCGTCCTGAAACGCGACGGCGAGCTCGGGTGAGCCAAAAGAAAGGCGAAAGAGAGAAGGGAGGGGATGGAAAGTGAATTTCCTTTTCTTTTTCTTAAACTCATCTTCAGAACCATTCCAAAGCATTTTTAAATTATTTTCTTTGAGTTTTTGAACAAAGCCACTCAACCAATAAAACAATGCACCAGCATGTATGCAAAAGCAAGTTTCTACCTTAAGAAATTTTTATTTGATGAAAATGTTTTTATTTACCTAAATTTTTATGAGCACAAAAATTCAAATTAAATCAAATTCAATCTATTTTCAAAATTCAAACTTTCAGGTGTTACAATTGGATATTGGATATATTTGAATCTAGTTTTTTAATAAATTTATTTAAAAATACAAATGTTACACGTATTTTCTATAAATTGAGTCAAATTTAGTGGCACGCAAATCGTGGCGAAAAACATTTATGGATGGAGAGAGTACCTATAGAGTAGCAGGAGTGTAGCTGAGACATTCACTGCCTCAAGTTACCATACAATGTTGAAAGGATCAAGATGCCCAAGAGTGGGGGGGTGAATTATGCTTCTTTTAAATTTTCTAAAGCAAATATTAAAACCTAACAAATGCCAATCACCCCCTAGTGCCTACCGGAAGTGTGTCCTAACTAGAAAGCGGTAGCAAAGCATAGAATTGAAGAACACCCTACACAATTCTAATTCCAAAGGTAAACACAAGATGGAATGTAAATGCGGAAATGTAAAGAGCTAGGGATTGTTTTGTTTAACCAAGCTTTCACTTGACGGTTAATTATTTAAATGGCATGCATTCACTAAAATTTATTAAAGGAGGGGTAATACACTTAATTTCTAAAATGGCACACATACATTTTTATGACCATTTTTTATGTCTAAGACAAATTTTAATCATTGTCTTTTTCAATATACTATTTGAATGCATCCGAATGACATGTGAATCTTCCTATGTTGAAACCACCATCATGTTGTTAACATGCAATTGACTTCTCAAAAGTCTTACAAATATTTTGTCCTAGAAGTCTTTATCTTCCTAGTACATTGTTTTACTAAAACATTTTAGGACAATGTTATCAAGTGGAGAGTATGAGAACCACCAATGTCATCCATGCCGTTATTTACTCTTTTTTTCCTTTTTTAGAACACATACTATATACTTGTATTTTTCAGTGTATTTATAAGCGAATTTATGTGGCTAAGTCCTTGTGAACTTCTAGATTAAAATCAAGTAGGCACCAAAACCTAACAGGAACATTACAGTTATGCTATGTGGCAGCGGTACCAACATGTCACGTCCCTAAATTGATGTTGCATGAATGGTTTGTGGTCTGTCATGGAGGTTTGAAAGAACCACACATTAACATACAGATAATAAAATACGAAAGAAGTTTCTAGCTAGATTCAATGAATGGGTATGTACCATATGCTCCAGCCATCATGCATGTTCATGGTGTATGATGTCCACGGCAACCCACCGATCGCCCATCCAAGCTAGAACATGATGATACGTTGCCCTCGGACGCCACGTACCACTTCCACCACAATATGGTCAAATATGCCAAGCATCCATGGGTAAATGTCAAATCTGTGTGCATCAGGGAATCCATCAGGGCATGCATGCATGCTACAAACATATAGTAGGCGTTAATTACCAGATCAATGCGGAGAAAGAGACCGAGCACAACGTGGAAGCTGATCGATCTGGTAACACGATGAACCATCTGTCATCGAGGCCGTCAACAATTAGTGATCTCTTATATATAGCGTTAGAATTTATCTCTAAAGTGGATTTGTTTGTTAAATAACCAACTGTACCATAACCTGTTCTTTAGAAATATTAGACTTGAATCAAGTAGTATATATAAACCTGATCAAGATATATAAACCATCTGTCATCGAGGTTTATAACCTGTTGATATTTGACCACACTTATTTTTTGACCATTTACCAGATCATCTATCAAACCTCCAAAGACAATGTGGTCGATCTCTTGATAAGTCTCTCGCTGCGAACCATTTCAGTAGTAATCTTCCAAGCATTCATAGTCTTGGCAAGAAGCTAGAGCTGTACGCACCTCGATCATCTTCAATGGAGGTCTTGATAAGATGATCAATGGATTGAACATCAAAGTTCGTCACCAAGTCTTTGAACATGATACTATATGTATCTCATACTGTAGATTACTTATGATTTCCATTTTATCTCTTTGTTCTGTAAGCCGTGCATCATATGCCTGAACAAGCTTCCTTAATATGTCTCTGAATACTCAGTATAACGGATGTTGCAGTTCACATCTGATTTCTGAATCAATTGTTCTTTCTGTTAGCCTTTCAGCTTCCTCTCGGGAGATACGATGCTCTTCTGAATCATAACAATGTAGCTTAGTCTGCTGCCTTCAGCACAAAGAAGGAAAAGATATGGAGAAATTCAGAAGAAGCTAGTTACCAGTGGGGCTAATGGAAGAAGCTGGGCTTCTGTGGGCCTCTAAACTCCGGTGGGCTGAACAAAGTGAAGGAAAAGCCCATGCCTAGCTATCCTCTGTTTTTTCTTCGTCGATGCAGCGCATAGCTAGCGTGGTGTGCGGCCGGTCGCTCTGGACTGTGGCTAGGACCACCGGCCTCTCCGAGGGAATTGAAGGAGCGCCCGCAGGGGCGATATCGCCGGTAGCTAGGGCGGTCGCCGTGGCTCCTCCTCGGGCCAGGCACTTCGTTGCTAGCTTTCAGAGGATCATATATGGAGCAGATCGATAGAGTAGCTAGAGAGCAGAGCAAAGCAGAGAAGATCGATCAAGATGAAGGTCGGCGCCATTGAGGATGGCTAGTTGAAGGTCGGTGCAGCAAGTCCAGGCACGCGCGCGCCCAGAGCTTTTGAGGTAGTCTGTTAGGAACGGCAGCTCGCCGCCCTAGGATCGTGCCGGCTCCGGCAATGCCCAGAGCTTGGTCACCAGGAAAACGAGAACGCGAGAGCACAGACAGAACACACAGAGTTCACTGCGAAATGGCGCAGCTTTTCCGATGCATTGCTTGTTCCTTTATTATAGGCTTGATCCGCATCCCCCGCCACAACCCACAGCTGCACCGTGCGCCCTTCTTCACGGAACGCCCGTGCGACATGCACGGCATGCGCGCTGCGGCGGGGATAGCCCTTAGGACGCGGTCGCGGCGTGGACTGGACAGTCTCCAGTTCACCCACGATTCTACGCTAACTCAGACATGATTGTTACAATCTAAAACGTCTAATGCATCTACGTGCTGGTACATAAACTGTTTGATACGATTACAAGATGAGATGCAATAATTCACCCCTTAATCTGTCAAACTCTGATCACGCCTAGCTGCCTCCTTAATTCTACAAACCGGATCCTTCCAAGTGGCTTTGTCAGAATGTCAGCCAACTGATCATCAGTACTTATGTGCTTTACTTCAATCACACCATCAGCCACACACTCCCTGATGTAATGGTACCTGGTGTCGATGTGTTTGGTCCTCTCATGGAACACTGGGTTCTTGCTCAGTTCCTCAGCAGATCTGTTATCAATGTAAAGCCTGAACTTCTTAACATCACAACAAGTTATGTCTGCCAGCAACCTGCTAAGCCATACTCCCTGACAAGCTCCAGTAGCCGCTGCAATGTACTCTGATTCACATGACGATAGTGAAACTACCTTCTGTTTCTGTGAAGTCCAAGACACTACATTTCCACCTAGGAAGAACAAAGAACCTGTTGTGCTCTTCCTCTTCTCTAGATCGCCTGTGTGATCGTTGTCAATGAACCCAATCAATTCTGAATGTGACCCCTTGACATACTTGCAACCTAGCTTGGCAGTGCCTGCAACATATCTGATTAGTCTCTTCATAGCCCACCAATGCTCTGAGTTTGGTGTCTCCATGAACCTGCTAATCATTCCCACAGAGAAGGCTAGATCAGGTCTAGAATTCACCAGATACCTTAAGCTTCCAACAAGGCTTCTGAACTTTGCTGCATTTGCCACCAGCTCTGGCTTGCCTGGTAACAGCTTTATGTGTTGTTCCATAGGTGTGTCAACTGGATTACACCCCTTCATTCCTGAGATCTCAACAATTTTCTCAGCATAAGCACTTTGACACACAGTGATATGCCCTGGACTTTGCTTCACCTCCAATCCCAAATAGTATGTCAGCAAGCCCAGATCACTCATGTCAAAATTGTTCTTCATCTGTTGCTTGAAGTCAGTTATACCTTTACTATCAGTCCCACATATGATAAGATCATCAACATAGACTCCAACTAGGATCAATGAACTGCCTGTACCTCTTCTATACATAGCATGTTCTTCAACACTCCTATTGAATCCCAACACTTTTAGCTCTTGATCAAGTCTTGCATTCCAGGCTCTAGGAGCTTGTTTGAGCCCATACAAAGCTTTCTTGAGTTTCAAAACCTTTCCAGAGTGCTTGGTATTAGAGAAACCAGATGGTTGGAGGACATAGACCTCCTCATTCAGATTGTCATTCAAGAAAGCCGACTTGACATTCATGTGATGTACTTGCCATTCATCCTGTGCAGCAAGAGCCAACAGCAACCTAACTGTCTCCATCCTTGCAACTGGGGCAAATACCTCATCATAATCAACTCCATGAATCTCTGCATACCCTTTAACCACCAGCCTGGCTTTGTATTTCACCACATTGCCAGCTGGGTCTCTTTTAACCTTGAACACCCATTTAAGACCTATAGCCTTGTGATCCCTTGGTAGATCTGCATAAACCCAAGTCTTGTTTTGCTCAATAGACTCTAATTCTGCCTTCATGGCCTCTTTCCAACAACTTTCCTCAAGAGCCACTTCCACACTTGCTGGTTCATCAGCAGCCAACATACAAACTCCACTGTAGTCGAAATCATGCATTTCATCAGTGTGTTCAAACAAGTCTGTCAGTGTTCTGACCCTCTGAGGCCCTTGATCAGTGCTTGCTGAACTCTGAGCTGATGGTGCTTGCCATCCTGAATCTTGTATGCCACTAGCTTGTGGAGTTACTAGTGAGCCTGCTTGTGGTGTTACTGGTGATCCTGGACCACCAATATCCTGAACTGCTGCAGCATCTGGTTCTTCTGCTGGTTCAACATTGTCTATTATCGGATTACCGTCAGCTTGTTCATAGTGAACAATGAAACTATCTGACAGTTGATCTGTATTGCCTGTTGTGTTTTCCCAATCCCAAGATATTTTTTCATCAAACATCACATCTCTCCCAACTACCAATCTTTCAGTAGCTGGGTTGTAGAACCTATAACCTTCGTTCCAGACTCATAGCCAATGAAAACCATCTTGACTAATCTGTCAACTAACTTAGTTAAACTGGTGAAGAATCATGGCCCTATTGATTTCGATGATTAACTACAATTAGAGATTATTATGGCTAATGTGTGTTTTGTAGAGACTATGCGTAGCTTAGCCATAGTGATCAACATGAATGAGCATCAATGGTTATCACTTAGCCCCCAAGATGGATATCATTTCGGATTTAAAAGAGACATGATGAAGACCCTAGAGTGATAGGCTAAGTGCCATAAGGAGATAAATGACACTTAGTATAGATAGGTCTTCATTTGATCTTTGATCGTACTATAAAGAGGGGTTGAGACTAGTAGCTTGACTTAGGAGAGCTTCATAACTTAGGTGTGGTGCACACTTGACTTCCTTAGCTCTAAGAAAGCCTATGGTGATCGTAAGATAGCTTAGAACAATTTCCATATTCATCGCGACAAAAACTAAAGTTGAGAGAGCCTTTCTCTGGGTGTCGGACGCTGAGTGCAGAGGCGATGGACGCTGTCCGTCATGCCAGACGTTGGCGTCGGACGCTAGGGTATGCACCCTGAGCGTCCGGCACGTTAACAGAGAGCTCCACAGACGCCCATTTTGCGACGGACGCGTCTGTCGCATGGGCGTCGGACGCTGTGGAGCATCCGAGAATATTTTCCCAGAAACCCGAGAGCAGCTATTTGGCGTCGGATGCTGAGGCGCAGCGTCCGTCGCCAAGTGTCGGATCATCCGACGCCTGCTGATATAAATAGGAACTAGCCGTTGGGGCTAGCGACGGAGCGTCCGTCGCCAACTTAAAACGCCTGTTTTTCTTAGCCCGAGGGCTGAGTGTGTGGGGGCTATAAATAGCCCAACCCTTTCTCTCCCACCTTGCCTTTGCTCATTTGAGTTGCTGAGATCTTTGAGAAGGTTGGGAAGAGAGCAAGAGCCCTAGAGAGAGAGAGAGAGTGATTCGCGAATCCATCCATCCTCTCCTCTAGTTCATCCAAGAGTTCAAGTGTGCATACACTCTAGTTGTGAAGCTTGAGTGAGTCAAGTGAAGATCAAGGCTTGTTACTCTTGGTGATCGACATCACCTAGACGGTCCGGTGGTGCTTGTGAGTAAGGTGATCGCCGGAGGATTGTTGGCGTCCCTTCTCCATCGACTTATGATCGGTTGTGGGTGGTTCACCGAGCCGAAGTGGCGAAGAACCAGCCCGTAGAGAGCACTCATCCCTTGCGCGGGATTGAGGGGGAGCAATACCTTGCGAGGTGCTCCAACTAGGACTAGGGGGGAGTGTCGACTACTCGATACCTCGGCAAAACATCATCATGTCAAGCTTTCTATCCCTAGCTCTTTCATACCGCATTACTTTCCGCTTTGTCCTTACTTTCATTGAATTGCTACCGCTTTCTAGCTAGGACACACAATCGGTAGGCACTAGGGGGTAATTGGCATTGCTAGGATTTCATATTGCTTTAGAAATTTGAAATAAGCCCAATTCACCCCCCCCCTCTTGGGCATCTTGATCCTTTCAATTGGTATCAGAGCAAGGTTGCTCTTAAATTAGGCTTTACCGCCTAGAGCAAGATGTCCCATGGGGATGGACCACCTCCCATGTTCGATGGAGATGACTTTCCTTATTGGAAAGTTCGTATGGAGACCTATCTAGAGGTCGTGGATGCGGGCGTGCTCAAAGCCGCCACAAAGGGGGGTTCTTACTTTGCGGAAGACCCCTACTTTGAGAAGCACAATGCCAAGGCGAAGAATATCCTCTTTCGCGGCATTTGCAAGGATGTCTTCAACCGAGTGCGTAATGCCAAAGACGCATTTGAGTTGTGGACCACTATTTGTGCTCTTCACGAAGGCACAAAGAGTGAGCGTGAGGAACGCTATCACTTGGTCATGGCAAAGCTCAATTCTTTTACTATGCTTGCTAATGAAAATGCAAATGAAATGTACTCACGTCTTAACATTCTTGTAGAAGAATTGAATGGGCTTGGCCTCAACCAAATGGCATCGGCCGATGTGGTGCGCAAGATTCTTTGTGTCCTGCCAATTGACAAGTATGGTCACATCGTCACGATTCTTCACCAAGGGGACCTCTCCGCCGCTACACCAACACAAGTATTAGGCAAGATAAATGCTCATGAGATGTACATGAAGATTGGTGATGGTGGCTCTTCATCCTCCTCCAAGAAGAAAGAAAAAGAGAAGGAGGAGAAGAAGGACTTGGCTCTCAAGGCATCCTCTTCGGAGAAGTGCAAGATGCAATTTGTGTATGAGAGTGCAAGTGATGATGAAGATGAAGAAAACATTGCCCTCATGGTGAAGAAGACCACCAATATGTTGAAGAGGCTAAACAAGAATGGAGTCAAGTTTGACTCAAAGAAGAAGAAATTCTTCACAAGCTCTTCAAGGAAGCCCATCTCCCAAATGAAGTGCTACAATTGTGGCATTCTTGGTCATCTAGCTCATGCTTGCACCGAAGAGAAGAAAGATAAGTTCAAGAACAAGAAGTTTAAGAACTACAAGAAGAAGGGTGCACAAGATGATTCTAGTGATGATGATAAGAAGCAAGACAAGCCTTACAAGAAGAAGAAGAACTTCGACTTCCACAAGAAGAAGAAGGATGGGAAGGCTTACATTATGGGTGATTGGCTCACCGACATTGAGGACTCAAGTGATTCCTCCGATGGTGATAGTGAAGATGAGAAGGTGGTCGCATTGGTGATTAGTTCTTCTACTCCACCGCCACCTCCTCCTTCATCACTGGGCTCATCCTCTACAACCTATGCCTCATGGCTAAAGGTGACAAGAAGGTACAAAAAGAAAATGAGGATGATAGTGGTGACTCTAGTGGTAGTGATAGTGATGATGATGACACACCATCCTATGATGAGCTAATTAAAATTTGCAACAAGTACTCTAGCATCATAAGGAGGTACAAAGGTAAAAGTTACAAACTCCAAGACATCAAAGATAACTTGCATGCTAAGCTTGATGCCTTGTCTAGTGCTAATGATGATTTGAAGCTTGAGAACAATTCTCTCACATCTAGCACTAGGGAGCTCAAAGCCTCACTCAAGCAAGCTAATGAGAAACATGATAAGCTTGAGAGGTCAACACAAGAGCTCCACACAAGGTATAACTTGCTAAAAGATGACTACAACCAAGTGAGAAATGAACATGGCACACTTGTGGTAGCTAATGAATTGCTTACAAATGATCTTGCTACACATGTTGCTATTAACCCGGTTGTTAAGTGTGATATAGCTACCTCTTGTGAGGACTTGCTTGATGAAGTTGCTAGTGAGAAAAATGCTAAGTGAAAGGGCAAGAAGGTAGTTGAGGCTGAAAAGTATGATGACTACATGAAGATGAGAGTGGAGAACTCAAAGCTCAAGGAAGAGCTCATCAACCTCAAGGCTAACAAGCCTCTCATCATCAAGCCGGTCAAGGAAGATGACAAGGATGCTATCACCTTGATCAACACACTTAAAGAAGAAAATGCAAAGCTCAAGATTGAGAAGAACAAGCTTGCAAGTGGGTTTGAGAAGTTCACCAAGGGCCACAACCTTCAAAGTGAACTTTTGATGAACACCGTAATGAAGACCGACAAGACCGGTATTGGGTTCAAGGAGAACCAACTCATGAAGGCCAAGATCAAGATTGAAGCAAAGAACTATTACAAGAACAAGGCCATGAGCATCAACTATGACAAGCCAAAGCCCAAGCCAAGAAGATGCTTTGAGTATGGTCAAGTTGGTCACTTTGCTTATGATTGCAAGACTCCACCTCCCAAGACCTTACCCAAGCACACAAGGCCATTTGCTCATGATGCACACTTCGTCATCAAGAAGGATTCCAAGGGTAGACTACTTGTGGTGTTTCTTAGACCCTAAATGAAGAAGAAGCCTAGAGTGCTTTGGGTAGCTAAGGATTTGGTTGACAAGGCTATGGGACCTCGCCAAGTGTGGGTTCCCAAACAACAAGCTTAACTCCAAGTTGCTTATGTGTAGGTGAACTACAAGACCGGTGGAAGTCATTGGGTGATTGATAGTGGTTGCACTCAACATATGACCGGTGACTCCCGGATGTTCACCACACTTGATGAAGATTGTGAAGGGCAAGACAAGATTACCTTTGGGGACAATTCAAAAGGAAAAGTACAAGGACTTGGCAAAGTGGCAATCTCCAATGATCAATCAATATCTAATGTCTTGCTAGTGCAATCTCTAAGCTTCAACCTGCTATCGGTTGGTCAACTTTGTGATCTTGGTTTCCAATGTCTCTTCACTCCAAGTGAGGTGGTTGTGTCCAAGATAGATGGCAAGTCATTGATATTCAAAGGGTTTCGGCACAACAACCTCTACTTAGTGGATTTCACCTCAAATGAAGCTAGTTTGCAAACATGTCTATTCTCCAAGAGTTCTTTGGGTTGGCTATGACATAGAAGATTAACACATGTGGGAATGTCAACCTTGAAGAATCTTGTCAAGAAGGAGATGGTTAGAGGTGTTAAGGATGTGGTGTTTGAGAAGGACAAACTTTGTAGTGCATGTCAAGCCGGCAAGCAAGTGGCAAACACTCATCCAACCAAAGCTTTCATGTCAACCTCAAGAGTCCTAGAGCTACTACACATGGACCTATTTGGACCTACCACCTATGCTAGCCTTGGAGGCAATCTCTTTTGCTTGGTGGTAGTTGATGACTACTCTAGGTACACTTGGGTGTTCTTTCTTCAAGACAAGAGTGAGACTCAAGGCATATTCAAGAAGTTTGCAACTAGAGCACAAAATGAGTTTGATGTGAAGATCAAGAAAATTATAAGTGACAATGGGACCGAGCTTGTGAACACCAAGATTGAAGACTATTGTGATGAAGTTGGCATCAAGCATGAAGTGTCCGCCACATATACTCCACAACAAAATGGTGTAGTTGAGAGGAAGAACCGGACTCTAATCACACTTGCTAGATCCATGCTTGATGAGTACAACACCCCCGAGAAGTTTTGGTCTGAAGCAATCAACACCGCATGCTATGCGGCCCACCGGCTATTTGTCCAAAGGCTTCTCAAGAAGACCCCCTATGAGCTTGTGAATGGGAAGAAACCGAATATCTCATTCTTCCGGGTGTTTGGATGCAAAGTCTACATCTACAAGAAGCGCCAACACTTGGGGAAGTTTCAAAGGCGTTGTGACATTGGTTTCCTTGTTGGTTATTCGCTTAAATCCAAGGCATATCGAGTATTTAACAAAGCCTCCAGCCTAGTTGAAGAAACATATGACTTGGATTTTGATGAAACTAATGGCTCTCAAGAAGAGCATGAGAATCTTGATGATGTAGGTGATGAACCCTTGAGGGAGGCTATGAAGAATATGTATGTTGGTGCCCTCAACCCACTAGAGGTGGAAGATGTTGAAGATGATGCAAATCAAGTACCCTCTCCACCTCACACGCCTCAAGTTGATGAAGAACAAGTGAGGGATGCACAAGAAGATTCCTTCATCCCTCATGAACAAGCCGAGGCTCAAGCTAGTGATGTTGGTGAACCACAATCTCCTCTCCAAGTGATTGATAGAAGATCTACACCTATGCTTCAAGCTCATCCACAATACCTCATCATAGGGAGTCCATCAAGGGGGGTAACAACTCGATCTAGACTTGCTTCTTATGTTAAGCATCACTCTTTTGTTTCCTTTGTTGAGCCTTCAAGTGTGGAGGATGCACTTGCAGATCCGGATTGGGTGAACGCCATGCATGAAGAGTTGAACAACTTCACCTGGAACGAAGTGTGGACACTAGTAGAAAAGCCCAAAGGAGCAAGAATCATTAGCACCAAGTGGGTGTTTAGGAACAAGAAAGATGATCAAGGCGTGGTTGTGAGGAACAAGGCAAGATTGGTGGCAAAGGGGTTCTCCCAAGTTGAAGGCTTGGATTTTGGGGAGACCTTTGCCCCGGTTGCAAGACTAGAAGCCATACGTATCCTTTTGGCATATGCTTCACATCACAAAATGAAACTATTTCAAATGGATGTGAAGAGTGCCTTCTTAGATGGTTTCATTAATGAACTTGTTTTTGTCTCACAACCTCCCGGGTTTGAAGACCCAAATTGTCCTAATCATGTGTATAGGTTATCCAAGGCTCTATATGGATTGAAGCAAGCTCCAAGAGCTTGGTATGAGAGGCTAAGGGACTTCCTACTCAAGAAGGGTTTCAAGATCGGGAAAGTGGATACCACACTCTTCACCAAGGTGCTAGATGGAGAAATCTTTGTTTGCCAAGTATATGTCGATGACATTATATTTAGGTCAACAAACCAAGATCATAGCAAGGAATTTGGTGCATTGATGTCCAAGGAGTTCGAGATGTCAATGATTGGCGAGCTAACCTTCTTTCTTGGCTTCCAAGTGAAGCAATTGAGGGATGACACCTTCATATCTCAAGAGAAGTACACTCATTATGTGCTCAAGAAATTCAAGATGGAGGATTGCAAGCCAATCAAGACACCAATGCCAACTAATGGGCATCTCGACCTTAATGAGGGAGGTAACCCGATCGACCAAACTCTCTATCGCTCGATGATCGGTAGTTTACTTTACCTCACCGCTTCTAGGCCGGATATCATGTTTAGTGTGTGTATGTGTGCAAGGTTCCAAGCTAATCCTAAGGAGTCGCACTTAAGTGCGGTAAAAAGAATCCTAAGGTACATAAGGCACACCCCTAGCATTGGCCTTTGGTATCCCAAAGGAGCTCCCTTCCAACTTGTTGGCTATTACGATTTGGACTATGTTGGGTGTAAGGTTGATAGGAAGAGTACCTCCGGTGGTTGCCATTTGCTAGGAAGATCACTTGTTTCTTGGTCCTCTAAGAAGCAAAATAGTGTGGCATTGTCTACCGCCGAGGCGGAATACATAGCCATGGGAGCAAGTTGTGCACAAATCTTACATATGACCCAAACACTTCTTGATTACGGCGTGTTTTTAAAAGATGTTCCACTCTTGTGTGATAATGAAAGCGTCGTAAAGCTTGCTAATAACCCGGTTCAACACTCTCGCACCAAGCACATAGATATTCGCCATCACTTTCTTAGAGATCATGTGGCTAGGAAAGACATATCACTAGTGGGAGTTTCTAGCGAAAATCAATTGGTGGATATCTTCACTAAACCACTCAATGAAGCAACCTTTTGTAGGTTGAGAAGCAAGTTGAATGTGCTTGATCACTCTAACTTCACTAAAATAATGATCTTTTGTGAACCAACCTTGCATCATGTGTAATATAATCATGTTAATTAGTAATGCACATAGGCTTGGCTAACATGGTTGGAATAACCGTTCTTGAAACGTGTGAAGAAGTCCAATCATGGTTTAAACTTGCAAGCAACCTAGATTCAAATTCTTGTAATGCATAGCATTTGCATGTGTTGCTTGCCGTTTCTTTTCGGTTAAGTTTGAGCATCCGCTGGGTTCGTCCACTTAGGTGGAGCATTCCAAGCTCAAGATATTTCTATACCCCTCTTGTGGCCCTATGATGTCTCCTTGGAGCTTCCATTCGAATATTCTAAGTAAAAACTAAAGTTAAAGCCTAAGGCAAAATATTTGAAAATGAGAGTTTGAGAGATGGTTCTCATACCAAGTCCAATCTTGGGTTTTTTGCATCTTATTAGGATTGGGACTTGGTTGGGAGAAAGAAACAAAAATCAGATTTGAAAAACTCAATTTCAAAAGGCGACGGACGCTGCCAACGGATGCTCGGCCTTCCATTCCTTAGCGTCTGTCGCGATCATCCGCAGATTAAAGCCGCTCAGCAAAAGGGCGTCGGACGCTTGCTAGCGTCCATCGCGGAGGCATCAGATGCGTCTGGCGCTCCATGGAGCTCTCTAGTCCTCTATGTTCGAAGCAACAGACGCTCTTTAGCGTCCGTCGCCTTGGCGTCAGACGCGTCTGTCGCCAGAGGGAGCTCTCTATTCCTTTCTGTTAGCTCGCCGGACGTTGTGACCTAGTGTCTGTCACCCCCGACGGAGTGTCCGTCGCGAACTAACCGAGCACATAAGATTTCGAAAATCCTCTCTTCCCCTCGGTCGGTTTCAATCTCTCATCCGTACACCGTGCTGCCTAACCGTCTCCTCCGTCGCCGCCGCCACTCACTCCTCCGTCCCTTCACGCTGCCGCTCACCGAAGGGCACTCGCCATCGGTGTGTCCTGTCTCAGCACCGCCGTAGCACCTCCTCCTCTGTCCTCGTGCGGTTTAGCCAAACAGAGGGGTTGTTCCCTGTCGTGGTGGGTGTTTCTCCAAAGGGGCTTCTCCAAGATCCTTTCCCCTTGGCTCCTCTGAGTCTTCGGCAGATCCACCTAGGTGAATGCTTAATCCCTATTTTCTTTTCTTGATCTAGGTGTTGATTCCCTTGCCCTGCCTTCAATCTACCTAGACCTAAATTGCTTTTCCCACATTCCTTGTTTTAGGTTGCGGCTTGAGATTGAACAATCGAGGATTCTCATCTTTTATTTTGTGTCACCTTGTTTAGAGGTAAAGGTCAAGGCAGAAACGATCTATTACTTATCTAATTCATGCTTCTCAATATAATTACTTCCCTCTAGCTATAGCTTAATTGTTATATATCCTACCTATCTATCGTACAGGTGTTTGCTTGACCAAAGACAGTGAACTCAGGGCAAAGCCCGTGAGTAAGGAATGAGGCAAAGCCTCGAGAGGACAGTCCAGGGCCGTTGTGCCACTCTAATCGTTCGTTGGTCAGTGGATTGTCTGGGATTGTTATTTTGATCAGTGACTTGCTTGGGGAGATTCTTGACAGTTGAGCTTACAGTGACAGTTGTTTCTTCTAGTGTCCATCAATGGCACAGACAAAGAATGTTGGCCCCGTCCCCGGTAGTGGTGGTGACCCTCCACCTCCATCGCGTCCACCCACCAACCGGGACAAGGGCAAGAAGAAGGTTGTGTCAAAGAAGAGGAAGTGACCACTGATGGATCCAGCATCAGTGGTGGCTCTAGCAGCAGCAGAGGCAGCAGAGATCGCCGAGTTGGGTGGACGTCGCGCCAGTCTGAGGATCTCTCCTCGCCGTGGAGCGCGTCGTGAGTCCCCCGCTCGTACTGAGACAGAGGACTCTCCAGAGCTTGAGACAGAGACTCCAGAGGGAGAGGAGACTGAGCAGGCTGACACTACATGTCACTCGTCAGTTCGGGAGCTTATGGCTCGACGTGTGACACACACTCGTGGCTCGGAGCCCCCTCCTAGGCCCGATGGTCCACGATGCAACGACAGACCTCCACCTCGGTCCAACTTGCCAGATCCAGTGAGGCATCAGGTCACCACACTTTCAGTGAAGCAGATGAGGTTTGCTGACTTCCAGACGTGGTTTCCACCACAGCGTGACCCCGTGCCGGTCCAGAGTTCTACACCACCGTGCACGAGGACTTCTACAGAGGGTATGTCAACACCCGTGCACCGCTTTGATCTCACCGGGTGTGTCCCCTTCAGTCTATTATTGAGGTCGGTGGTCCAAGCATAGCCCAGCATCTCGAGTATCTACAGGGGCTGACAGGTCTGATTGGCAGAGGTGGGAACTATCAGGAGGATTGGGTAAGACAGTTTTATGCCTCACTATGGGTTTCTCCGGATCATAAGTTCATCCATTTTGCCTTCAAGGGCAAGGATGTGAGGATCTATGACACTCGCTTCAGAGATATCTTCCACCTTGAGGAGTCAGATACGAGGATCCACAGCTTGTGCTACAGGGATCAGGAGGCTACTCAACGTCCTCACGAGGGGAATGTGCCGACAGTGGAGTTTGTTCGTCCTTGCTTCAAAGAGCCGTTCAGAGAGGGTTCCAGTTGTAGCGTACGTGACCCCACGCTGACTGCCCGGACTCTGAACAAGGTACTTCGACGGACTATTCTTCCTAGAGTAGGAGGTCGTGAGACACTGACTCGACTTCAGCTTTGGCTCCTAGCTCACATTGTCCAGATGGCAAAGTTTGACCTTTGGGATTTGATCGTCAGTAAGATGGAGGACATTATTGCTTCTGGGTTCAGAGGTCATTGGCAGCTGCAGTATGCTCACTGGATCTCTTTTCTGCTTGTGTCTCGTGGAGGGTTTCCTGGCCAGCTTATCACTCTCACACGCTCTGACACGGTCTTTCCTGAGTACAACATGAGTCAGCTTGTGAGTCATAGTGGCAGAGGTCGTCTGAGGCGTTAGGGTCCTCACACACGTCAGACAGGTGTTCCACCTGCGTCTGAGGAGCAACAGGATTCCACAGTTCAGGGGCTAGCAGAGGCAGAGCTTGCCGATCTAGATGCTCAGATAGATGTTGCAGCTGACGATGCATATTGTGATGATCTACCCTCTGACAATTCAGATGAGGACTACCGGCCGATGCCAGAGTACGCACCTCGGTCTCACGACCACGAGGCCGGTGGGTCTGATGCAACTTCAGCTCCAGCCTCCGGCACTTCACAGGCTACCATCCTTACTCTTCTGACCAACATGTAGCAGGAGCAGATCAGACAGGCAGAGGAGCAGAGGAGGTAGGCAAAGGAGGTCAGGAGACTTACTGCACAGCAGCTAGCAGCTCAGGCTCAGGCTCAGGCTCAGGCTCAGGCCAGCCAGGACGAGTTCCAGATGCAGTTTCTACTCTTCCAGAACCAGCAGGCCGAGTCTCAGAGACAGACGACCGAGTTGCTCAGTCGACTTCTTGGGTCGAGCTCAGGACCGTCAGTTACTCCTCAGTTTCAGCTACAGATTCCCGAGTCTTCCCAGCAGCAGCACTATACCTCTCAGCCACAACAGACACCAGTGCTTGTGCCAACTCCAGCGTTACCGTCCGGAGGACAGCAGAGTCAGGCACCAGTCTCTCCACTCTTCCAGGCACCAGTTTCTCCAGGGTGTCAGACACCGAGGACCCAGGTGTCCTCTTGGTTAGCTTCTCCCGGCGAGTTTCAGACAAGATTCACACCTATCCGGGGAACTACCATTGTAGAGGCTTCTCGCGAGCTCACGACCTCCTACAGGGAGAATACAGGAGAGGACTCTCTAGGAGCAGCTCAGCTTGTCACTCCCACTCCAGAGGTTCCTCCTCCGACGACGGGCACCCACCTGTCGTCAGTCGCTTCGTCAGAGGTTGCACTAGACTGTTCCACTCATACAGTGACTACTCCTCTGACTGCTGTTCAGACAGATGCTACCTCAGTCGCAGCAGAGGCAGTTGAGTCCGAGATACCAGCACAGCCAGAGAGTCAGTCTGTAGCTGATGCAGCAACAGTTACAGTGGCAGTGTCCTCACCTCAGCACTCTCAAGGTCAACCAGCAGAGCTTGTTATAGCAGTCAGCCTTGCAGCTCTGGCAGTGACACCTTCCCCCACGCCTTGTGTGTTCACTCGTCGGGCTTCTAGACTCGCTACTTCAAAGGCAGGACCGTCTGAGGCTCCAGCTCAGGATGCTACTCCTTCAGAGCCTCAGGGGGAGAAGGAGGGACAGCGACAGTTTCTGAGTCCGCCGCTCCAGTTTCAGAGGTTACCCCAGCCGAGCCTACATAGGCAGAGACAGAAGCAGATGATGCATCAGATGATTCAGATCTTCAAGACTTCATCTTGCTTGATCGCAAGGCTTCAGCTTCTTCGGCTCCACCCCCAGCTCCAGATGTTTAGTTTTTGGTGCTCGACGCCAAAGGGGGAGAGAGGGTCGAGTATTAGAGATAGGGGGAGGGATTTGGATCTTTGATGTGCTTTTAATTCCATGTACTCATTCATCATGTCTATCTTTATGCATTGTATATTTTCTTGTGTGTTGCTTGATGTTTGTGAAACTCCTGTGATTGTGGTTGTGTAACATACTCTTTTGATTCACTAATATATCTTGTGAGTTGTCACCTATTCATGATATATCTCTATGATCTAATGGTAATTGAGCTTCCGCGCCATACTCCGCCATACTCCGATACTTATATGAAAATATCATGAGGTACTCCGATTCTACTTCATATTCATGAGTACTAATGTTTGTGGCTTGGCTTGGATGAACAAGTATTATTCAGGGGGTGTTTAGTTCCACCCCAAAATCCAAAATATTTCAAGATTCCCCATTACATCGAATCTTTGGACACATGCATGGATGATTAAATGTAGATTAAAATAATAATTAATTACATAGTTCATCTGGAATTGGAGAGACGAATCTTTTGAGCCTAGTTACTTCATGATTGGACAATAATTACCAAATACAAACGAAAATGCTACAGTGTCATTTTGCATTTTGGTTTTGGATCTAAACACCCCCTCATTCTTATTTACTAACCCTTGCTCAACCCATCGAAGTCACTTGAAATCCTAACCTTTCACTCTTATATCTATACTCGAGGAGTTATTGTTGTCAATCACCAAAAAGGGGGAGATTGAAGAATCATGGCCCTATTGGTTTCGGTGATTAACGACAATTAGAGATTATTATGGGAATATGGCTAATGTGTGTTTTGCAGAGACTATGCGTAGCTTAGCCATAGTGATCAACATGAATGAGCATCAATGGTTATCACTTAGCCCCCAAGATGGATATCGTTTCGGATTTAAAGAGACATGATGAAGACCCTAGAGTGATAGGCTAAGTGCCATAAGGAGATGAAGGGCACTTAGTATAGATAGGTCTTTATTTGATCTTTGGTCATACTATAAAGAGGGGTTGAGACTAGTAACTTGACTTAGGAGAGCTTCATAACTTAGGTGTGGTGCACACTTGACTTCCTTAGCTCTAAGCAAGCCTGTGGTGACCGTAAGATAGCCTAGAACAACTTCCATATTCATCGCGACAAAAACCAAAGTTGAGAGAGCCTTTCTCTGGGCGTCGGACGCTGAGTGCAGAGGCGACGGATGCTGTCCGTCATGCCAGACGCTGGCGTTGGACACTAGGGTATGCACCCTGAGCGTCCGACGCGCTAACAAAGAGCTCCAGAGACGCTCATTTTGCGACGGACGCGTCTGTCGCATGGGCGTCAGACGCTGTGGAGCGTCCGGGAATATTTTCCCAGAAACCGGAGAGCAACTAGTTGGCGTCGGAAGGTGAGGCGTAGCGTCCGTCGCCAAGCGTCGGAGCGTCCGACGCCTGCTGATGTAAACAGGAACTAGTCGTTGGGGCTAGCGACGGAGCGTTCGTCGCCTAGCGACGGAACGTCTGTCGCCAACTTAAAACGCTTGTTTTTCTCAGCTTAAGGGTTGAGTGTGTGGGGGCTATAAATAGCCCAACCCTTTCTCTCCCACCTTGCCTTTGCTCATTTGAGTTGCTGAGATCTTTGAGAAGGTTGGGAAGGGAGCAAGAGCCCTAGAGAGTGAGAGAGTGATTCACGAATCCATCCATCCTCTCCTCTAGTTCATCCAAGAGTTCAAGTGTGCATCCACTCTAGTTGTGAAGCTTGAGTGAGTCAAGTGAAGATCAAGGCTTGTTACTCTTGGTGATCGACATCACCTAGATGGTCCGGTGGTGCTTGGGAGGAAGGTGATTGCCGGAGGATTGTCGGCGGCCCTTTTCCATCGACTTGTGATCGGTTGTGGACGGTTCACCGAGCCGGAGTGGCGAAGAACCAACCCATAGAGAGCACTCATCCCTTGCGTGGGATTGAGGGGGATCAATACCTTGCAAGGTTCTCCAACGAGGACTAGGGGGAGTGTCGACTCCTCGATACCTCGGCAAAACGTCGTCGTGTCAAGCTTTCTATCCCTAGCTCTTTCATACCGCATTACTTTCTACTTTGTCCTTACTTTCATTGAATTGCTACCGCTTTCTAGTTAGGACACACAATCAGTAGGCACTAGGGGGTAATTGGCATTGCTAGGATTTCATATTGCTTTAGAAATTTGAAATAAGCCCAATTCACCCCCCCCCCTCTTGGGCATCTTGATCCTTTCAACTGGGCCCAACCAACTTCACATAGGCAACACATCCAAATGTTCTCATGCGCTTCACACTGGGTTTTCTTCCATGCCAAGCTTCATATGGGGCCATGTTGTTTAGGCTTTTAGTGGGGCTCCTATTCAGCACATAGACAGCAGTGCACACTGCCTCTCCCCAGAACTCTGAAGGTACTGACATAGTCTTTAGCAAACACCTAACCATTTCAACCACACTCTGATTCCTCCTTTCAACCACTCCATTTGCTGTGGAGTATAAGGAGTAGTGGTGTAGTGCTTTATGCCACCTTCACTGCAGAAGATTGAGAAGAGGTTGGAGACAAATTCTCCCCCCTCTATCTGTTCTTAATGCTTTGAGCTTGCCATTACACTCGACTTCAGCTCTGTTCTTAATCTTTTTAAAACATTCCAGAGCCTGGTCCTTGGTATTGAGTAGCTCCACCCACATATACCTACTATGATCATCTACCACAAGTAGAAAGGAGTTCCATGTTGTTTCCCAAGAGCACACCCATCACATATATTGAGTAGCTCCACCCACATATACCTACTATGCCCCCCCAAATGTTTTCGGGGAGATATGACCACACAAGTCTGCATGTACAAGTTCCAAACATGCTCCTACTTTGTAGCTTGACACTTGAGGGAAAGGAGTTCTATGTTGTTTCCCAAGAGCACACCCATCACAAACTCTCTCTATCTTAGTTACTGTTGGCAGACCAATGACCATGTCCTTAGCTTTCAGTTTGTTCAGAGCTCTGAAATTTAAATGCCCAAATCTAGCATGCCATCTCCATGATGTATCTTCAGCTTGAGCTTGCAGACAAACAGGTGAGCCTAGGCCAAACTTAGCCAAATACAGTCTGTTTCCAACTCTTGGAGCAGAAATCAACAGTGTTTTATCTTGATCAAATACACACAACCTCCCATTCTCCCCAGCAAATTTGAAACCCTTTTCTTCCAGTTGACCCAAACTAACAATGTTACTCTTTAGTTCAGGTATGAAATACACATATGTGAGAACCTTATGACCATTCTGGCGATCTTGGATTACTACTGAACCCATTCCTTGAATCCTAACTCGAGATCCATCCCCAAAACTTACTGATCTCTTTACACCTTCATCTAGCTGTGACAGCATTGATCTGTCCCCAGTCATATGATTACTGGTGCCGGTGTCTAACACCCACACGCCATTAGGGACTAACATAGGTGTTACCTTTTTGGTCAGATGAATCTGAGTTGGGCCATGGGCGACGTCGCATGTTGCCAGCATCAGAGTGTCGCCTTGATCAGCATTGCCGATGGCGATGTTAGCCTCCGGTTGTGCCATCTCCTTCTTCCTCTCCTTCTTCGGCCGCTTGCAGTCCTCCGCCCAGTGGCCATATATGCCACAGTTCCGGCACCGGCCCTTCCTCCTTGGCGTGCCCTCGGAGGTCAGGTTGACCTGACCCCAGCTGCTCCAGCCGGAGTGCGCTGTCGCCTTGCCCTTTGGAGATCCTGCATTGCCACCGCCTCCCCCCGGCTTGGATCCGAAATGAAGACGGTTCTTGTGTTTCTCTAACCAATCCTCTTCGACGAGCAGGAGTCACCCCGCCTTGTCCACGATCTGGTCGACCTTGTCATCCAGTCGATCCTCAGCTGCGTGCAGATGACCCACAAGTTCATCCACGGTCATGGTCTTGAGGTCACAGAACATCTCGATGGAAACCACCATCTGCGTGAACCGGGCAGACGCGCAAGAATTTCTTGACGACGCGAACATCCTCCATAGTCTCACCTAGGGTTTTGAGGTTGCCCACGATATTGTTGATCCTCATGGCAAACTCCTCGATCGATTCCCCATCCTTGAACGTGATGTTCTCAAACTCCCTAAGGAGCCTCTGGGCGTTAACCTCTTTCACCCGATCTGCACCTAGCCGCATCACCTTCACCGCCTCCCACACCTCCTTCACCGTGTTGTGACGCCCAAGAGATTGCCACATCTCCTTCGGCACCGAGCGTAGTAGCGCACTCATGGCCTGTCAATCTTGCGACCGCTTGGGGTTGGTTCCTGGGTCGATCACCCCTAGATCTCCAACTCCTCGTAGTTACATTGCATCAACAAGGCCCACTCGGAGTAGTTGTCGCGTGTGACCATCAGCCACATCAACGACGACTCCTTGACGCCACCAGAGCTTGAGTTCTCACCCATGGCGATCACCGGTGGTTGACGACAGGGTATGATCCGCTTCTTGCGTACTGGCTCTCTCGGTGGACTCACTGTGCCGCTGTATTGCATTCACCCTCGCTTTGATACCACGTGTTAGGAACGGCGGCTCGCCGCCCTAGGATCGTGCCGGCTCCGACGATGCCCAGAGCTCGGTCACTAGGAAAACGAGAACACGAGAGCACAGACAGAACACACAGAGTTCACTGCGAAATGGCGCAGCTTTTCCGATGCATTGCTTGTTCCTTTATTACAGGCTTGATTCGCATCCCCCGCCACATCCCACAGCTGCACGGTGCGCCCTTCTTCACGGAACGCCCGTGCGACATGCATGGCATGCGCGCTGCGGCGGGGATAGCCCTTAGGACGCGATCGCGGCGTGGACTGGGCAGTCTCCAGTTCACCCACGATTCTATGCTAACTCAGACATGATTGTTACAGTCTAAAGCGTCTAATGCATCTACATGCTGGTACATAAACTGTTTGACACGATTACAAGATGAGATGCAACATAGTCCGTCGGGCAAGTCGGCGACGACGACGTCGACGTCGATAGCGGTGTAGCCGCATCGAGCTGCCCCCGCCTACGCCGTGCGGCGGGTAAAGACACGGTCGGGGCGTACCGTCGATGTCGTCCATCCGCGCTGCCGTGCGCGAGCCAATCGCTGCGCGGCCGCCAAGCTCGCTGTGGCTCATCCGTTCACAGACTCGTTTTTATCATAGCACGTCTATAATACTAAAAATACAGACACTTGTTCGTCTCTAGGTAGCTGGCGGATTTGCTGCTTTTTTACATAGTGTTGTCTGCCTACCACATCTACTTTAAATTTCCTGTTTCAATCATTTTCTGTGTTGAGATGTGTTACTTGAACTTATCAGCCCACAGTGCTTTTATCTAATAATAAAACACAGCAGCAGACTTACGAGTGATACTGTTTTGTTGCTGATAAATCGATTGATGCTATTTTGTTATGGGCTGGCTGATAAACCAGGCCGGTAAGTTCAAACGAGCCCAGCAGGTTAGCAAACAAACGAGCCGTCAAACGAGCCGTCCAACACCATACAGAACAAACCTAGTATATACTGCATCACACACGCATGTCCCAAAGCAACGCATAATTAAGATAGGCCTTATGGCGAGCACTGACCACAGATCAACTGCTAACCAGAGACTTTATTCGCCACGCACAGTTGACACTCAAGGAAACAGAGTTGGTTGCACGATAACACACAGCATCAAGTTAGTACAATTTCTAGGTAGCTGGCTAGTAGAATGAGGCTTGCAGGCCCAGGGTTTTTCAAACCGGTCCGTTTTTTTATTTTTTTTCAAACTTGTACGCGTCAAAATAAATAGCAAACGAATTCCAATTTGAAAAAAATTTGCATCATTCGACTTTATAAATCATGAACTATTTTTAGGAATTTTTTCAGCATTTTCGATTTTTTTTTTCAAATTTGAAATTTGGTTTGGGGCGGTACCCCCCAAACCGGACGGTAACCGGACCTAATTGACCGGTTACCGGTCCCAAACCGTTTGAACTACGCCGTTTGAATTCAAAATGCGAACCGTTCGGTTTAGGACCGGTTTAGGCGGTTACCGACGGTAACCGGCAAACCGCCGGCGAGCGGTTCCCGGCCACCGGTCGGTAACAAAAACCCGGCACAGGCCTCAATAGTGGCTGCCATATACGCAGCGCAAGTAGCAGCAGGCATACATAGAGCAACTGACAATTAAATTGAACAACCTAATAACGGCAGCACTGGCAGATTAAGTGGCACATGGTCCGTCGATTTTCTCAGCTTGGTGGTGCTCCCTCGGAGCTCACGCCACGGACCGATCTCCCCGGCTCAAGTTTCAACCGCCTTCGGAGCCTAACAAGGATAAATTCCAACTGTTAGTAGCGTGCAATAAGCAATCTCATTAGCAGGGACAACAGAACATAACACAAAAAGAAAAGAAAAAAAAAGCTTGCTATTTACACTTATTGAATTAGTAGTATAGTTTTTAAGCCGTTGGACAGGTATTCATGGAAGAACAGTTTACTATTCCCAATTAATAACGTAACTGAGTCAAACAACACAGCATACTGGACCATCCGTCCATCCCTCTGCTACCAACTACTACCTAACACTATCTGCTGCATTATGAGTAATTGAAATTTGGAAATTAACCATACGCGCTTGTAATAAAATATATAATAGCTGAAAGCCGCATGCTCATCAAGCCATTGTTCTACTTCCATTGCAGAGAATAAATATAACAACATGGATTGCAATGTTACTACTAACTACTAGTATAAGTTAACTATGAGTAAAAGAACGGCATCTCACCAGGCTTGCCTCGCCAAAAGCGTCGGTCGTCCGTTGCCTTTTCTGACGAAGATCTTGCTCGTCAGAAGAAGTGAGCTCCTCCCTTGGGTTCTTCTTTGGATTGAATCCGCTCTCTGCAATGGAGCCCTCTTGATCCAAATGCTCAGTTATCCCTTCACAAGAATATGCAAAACTTATCAGGATCACCAAGGTTTAGGCCACGATGCCCCTTCCATTGAACTTTACACCCGATGTTCTGTAACAGTGAGCTTTTAAAGAACCAAGAGATTTTGAAACCACTAGAAGATGCTCTTGGTGCATTATCATTAGATTCTCCCGTGATTTAAAACATTTTTAGCAGAATTCAAGTGTAGAACTGAGCATCATGTGCAGGTGGTTAGGCCACGATGCCCCTTCCATTGAACTTTACACCCGATGCTCTGTAACAGTGAGCTTTTAAAGGACCAAAAAAGACTTTGAAACAACTAGAAGATGATCTTGGTGATTATCATTAGATTCTCTCGCGACTTAAACATTTTCAGCAGAATTCAAGTGGTGTAGAACTGAGATGTGCAGGTGGTCAAGAATAAGGCACGTAGCATGCTTGCAGTATGGTACAGTACAAACTAGATTTCCATACGATAGTTTTAAGTAAAAAGGAATCATCATGGCTAGTTATCAACTAAATTAATTGTTGGAACATGGAAAACCAGATATTGTTGCCAGCATTGGATATAGTCACCTTAATAGTACATTTAGTGTTCATAATGTATAGCATGTAGTCATGTAAAGTTCTGTGTGCACGGAAATTTCTTGAGTGTGTTTGAATAATTTACCAGAGTTTTGAGAATGGCTTGCAAAGTTCATAGTCTGTGACTGCAGCAACATTAGGACCTGCAAAAAATTCTGGTGATTAGAAATGGCAACATGTAGTGTAGCCAGGTGTACAAATGATATGCAAGGATCCGATAATGGGTTGGAATGCAGTTTTAAATTGCCATGCACATAGGACAGGTGCGAAGTGTAGGAGTAACCAACAGGAGAATGACGATGGCAAGCTTGAGGAAAAAGAGCTTTTATCATGAATCAACTAAAGATAACTCGAACAAATAGGCATAACAAACACGATTCCATCTGGATGAAGAATTCAGATGATAGGTCATAGATAAGTCACAGGTAGGGTAGGTAATTATATTAGTTAAAACTCATATCACTGCCTCTACAAAGGTGAGAAACATGACATGATAGTAACTATGTCAAATTTTGAACCTTGTTGCTTGATGTTACATTTTGTGGAATTACAACTGTATGAAATGTCCAAAAGAGGCCTATGCTTTCTTCCAGTCAGTTCTGACTACTAACGAGGGTACAAGACATCAAAGCTACTGCGGCATCCATAGATAAAATGTTATTTACTTATGAATTAATGATATTGAAGCATGATGAATCAAATATTGTTATCAGTGATGCATCCCTCTGATACCAGGTAAGTTCGCAGGTAGGGTAGGTAATCATATTAGTTAAAACTCATATCACTGCCTCTACAAAGATGAGAAATATGACATGATAGTAACTATGTCAAATTTATTGCTGGATGTTGCATTTTGTGGAATTATAACTGTATGAAATGTCCAAAAGAGGCCTATGCTTTCTCCCAGTCAGTTCTGACTACTAACGAGGGTACAAGAAGACATCAAAGCTACTGCGGTATCCATAGATCAAATGTTATTTATTTATGAATTAATGATATTGAAGCATGATGGATCAAATATTGTTATCAGTGATGCATCCCTCTGATACCGGGTAAGTTCTAGTCCAAGCATCAACACGAACCTGAATTTATCATCAGTCGGACACCAGAGTTTTCAGGGCTTCTTGATATGCAACCAATGTCAGAAAGCAAGACTGGATCATCAGTCACTGAATATGGAGCACCAGGAGTCAGTGTGCGATTTTCTGATGTACCTGCATTTGTCACTGATCAGATACCAGAATTTCTAGTAGGGATTGTTTTAACGAAAATTGTCTCTGATACAGGGTAGGTTTTCTTAGCACCAGGCTAGCCAAATTACCTGCATTTGCCACTGACATCATCCCAAGGGTTTTAGCAGGATCTGTCAAGGTACCAAACATAGTCTGCGAGACTGGAGCAACAATAGCACCTATACAAAGTTGAACAGTTCAATTTAGCAGTAAAGAGCTACCTTATGAAGTGCAAGGTAACATGTCAAAACTTGATGAGGCTTTTACACTGAAGTGTTTTATGAATTATAATGCACATTAAACAGATGTAAGATCTGAGGCAAAACAAGAGAATAACAGAATGGAAAACATAAGCACCGTATATCTTTAATAGTAACTTATACAGAAAAAGTGGAATAATAAGCATATTATATAGGATAAGGGGTCACACAAAAAAAAAATCATGAAAAGGTGCTATGAAGTGCATAGGCCACAGGCTTTGGTTGAACAGAGGTGAACTTGAACAGAACACTTATTCTAGTTGCGAAAGGCTGAAAATTAGCATTGCCATAGGATTTAACTTCAAGAATGACACTGGATTGCCACATTATTGCATTCAAGAAACTATGCATTCCTATGGATAATCATGATACATTTAAGAAATAACTATTTTAGAGAGTACTAGTACATGGTCACTTAAATATAGTTTTTTCCTAAAACGCACAACACTACATGTCATTTCGTTGAGGAAAGACTCGTACGTACAAAACCCCAAGAACACAACACACTCACACCACCTCAACAAAAAAGAGCCACTGAACCCAAGAAAAACCCCAAGAACACAACACACTCACACCACCTCAACAAAAAAGAGCCACTGAACCCAAGAAAAAAAACGACCCAAAACAAAGAGTCTCTAGACATCAAGAAAGATTCCGGAGGCCACTCAAATATTACACTTTTCTCACAGCTAGAGGTTCCAGGGAACAATGGGCAGAAAAGAGTTTGTCCAAGATTAAAACATCTTGACAGTTCAGTAATTTACCAGAGTTTCCAGCATGGCTTGTGAAGTTCATCGTTAGCAAGTCAGGAGCACCTTGCAGTGAGTTCTGGCAATTAGATATGGAAATAGGTACCAGGTATACTGGTGAAGTGCAAAGGCCAGATGCGGTTACTGAGTGGGAGTGGACGGATTGGAAAATTTTATTGTGGTTAGAAAAAAATATGAGCCGTTCGTATGTAGGAATCAAACAGTGGAAAATAGGAGGTACTCATACCAAACTGATGAGACCAAAACCAAATATATGTGGGAGTAGTACTCAATTTAAATAATTAATTAATAAATTATTCTGATTGAAATTCTCAGATCAACGGTCTGAAAGTACCACCGCTACCTTCCAACAACAGTAAAAGAGCTCAGATAGTTTGTTTGATAATAAAGCACATGCAAATTGCTTTCTACGAGGAACCAGCAACCACAATCACAAGGTGCCTAGGAAGTAGACTATCAACTATCAACATAAGCTGCGAAACTGATAAGGATATGTGCAAATAAGAGGTAACCAACAGAACTGAAAACAATAGAAAGTTTGAGGACAGGAGTACCCAGCACTGAAGCTTAAGCTTGAAATAATGGTCCGAAAACCAATAACAACAGTAATGTATATACTAACTTGCAATAAAATGCAATTGCACTGATGGACTTCTGTGCTCAAATGAAATTGGGAGCGCTTTCAGTTAGCATACCTGCATCTGCCATGGAGGCGACACGAGAGTTTCCACAATGGCTTGACAAGCTACCAAAAAGACTCGGTGCGACTGGAGCACCCCTAGTCCCCAAGAATGGAGTAGCTGGTGTTGGGACATTGATTGACAATTTACCTGCATTTCACCATTTGTCACTCAGGTGTCATCGAAGTAACAAAAATAATCTGCAAGGGAGCATCAGGTATTCTTAGCACCCAATTTGTCAATTTACCTGCACTTGCTACTGATGGCCTCCCAGGGTTTTATAGTAGGGCCTGTGAAGCTACCAAATGCAGTCTGGGACACTGGAAAAGTAGTGGCACCTGTACGAAATAAACAGTTATAAAAGTGACAGCAGATAGCAAGGTACTTATTAGTTGCAGAGCAATTCGTCAAAACCTTGATTTGTCAAAACAGATACAAGACATTTAGCAACTGAAAAAGGGGTAACATAAATGCAATGTTAATCATAGTCATCTTTCAAAGATTAATTTTACAAATAAGGGTGACCGAAGTGCAAAAGAACCAAACAGAAGGTCTCTCAATACAATGTTTCGAGTTGAGGTGTTACAAAGAGCATCTAATTGGAGTCTATTACTTTATCCTGTCAACAAAAAGTAGGAAGTTTGCACGGTGGTGCTCTTTAATGCAGACCTTTTGGCAATTATTTTACCTATGAGCAAAATATATTGAACTATGATATTTCAAAAAAATATGGCTATGCATTCTTCGGTTAGTTGAATAAGTGTAACAAGTGTATTCGATAGTTCTTACAGCAAATGGGTAAGTTTCAGAAAGTAGATTCATTTGGTGAACAGCAGTCTGAATTATCAAAAGATGTGTCAACAAAAGATTGATGAATATTGTTCACATATAACCCCTAACCAAGGACCAGTTTATGAATTTCAAGGATTAAACGTGCAGATAGAGGTTTGTCCTGGTCTGACAGAGGTAGTTACAACTTGGTATACCTGGCAGCTCCAACTTGTGACTGAATGTTTGGTTCTCTCTAGCAACGAGCAATTTAAGTCTGCTTATGAAGTCTGGCAATGGTTTGGAATATTAGTTATTACCTGCTCCTCTCGCTGATGAGGTCACAGAGTTTGTAGCATGATCTATCGAGCTTCCAAACATACTCTTTGAGAGTGGCCTGTAAGGAGCACCTGAGATTGAATTGTAAGGAGCACCTGCAATGTGTTGTGCAATTAGAAATGACAGTAGGCAAACAACTAGCACTCAACTGAGAAAAGGTAAAGAACAGCATAAGCTGTTCCGCTGTGGATCCATCAATGTAAATTTTACAGGCAATGCAAACTATGTGTGCCAGAGTTTGTTGACATGTTTGGAGAGGACCTCCTGGAGCAGGCGGTCAAGGCAATAAGGTCTGCGACAAAGATGGGCAACAAGGACCTTTCCAAGGCCCTAGCTGCAATAGCAGTGGAATTGGGGATGGTCAAGATGGAGGTCCCATGATGGTGCTCTGTATAATTATTCAAGCAGTAGTCGGTGTCACATCAGGCAATTTAGGTCCCACCTCTATGCTGTGTCCCGTTGGTGCTGGGAGGGGCGTCATCCAGGAAGTCCCCTAATTGAGCAGATTCGGTGTGTTTGGGATCGGGATCATGTTGTCGTTCCATTGGGTCACACATGTGACATGTGTTACTTCGGGGTCAGTGAGTTCTAGGTTTCTGAAGAAAATGGCTGGTAGTAGGTTCGGTGTTTGAGAAGTTGAAGATCGGTTGTTTTTGGAGGTCCGGTTGTTATGGCCCTTGTTTTACAGCGAAAATGTGAGTAGTCTGTTTAGTTCTTTTCACCTAGCTTGACAGTCTTGTCAAACCTAGGAAGCTGTTTCCCCTACTTGCGCATATAATTCTCTTCTCTCCTTATTAATATATGCCGGCTATGTTGTGGATCTTTCAAAAAAAAAACTAGAGTGTGCAAGAACAAGATTACTAAAAACAAGCTTTAACCAAGAAAAGTAATTGAACAGCAATAACAATAACAACAGTGCTAACTCGTACAGCAAGAACAAATAAACTGGGTGTAACAAATATGAAGTGAGTACCGCAGCGAAGCTAGGGAGAGTTAGTTTGCTTTAGTTGCGCATGGCATCAATGAAAGATGTGTTATTTCAGTCTATTAGTCTAGTTTTGGAACAGTGTAAGATGTTTATAAAAGAATGAAGTTGACTGGGAAGGGATGATTAGCAACTTTTTGCCATAATATAATTATGGAGATGACAACAAAAGGATTTAAGATATACTGTATGAACATACCATGCAAAATTTGCAATTAATTGTTCCCTAAGAACTAAAATATTTCAAGGAAGAAGTGTGCAGATGAAGTGCTTTCTAAGCATAAAAAACAGCTTAAGCTGTTCAGCAATCATGGTTTATCAAGTTCATAGTCTTTGACACAGGAGCAACAGGGGCCGTTGGGCAACAAGCAAATTGGCAATTAGATATGGAAAACAGGTAGCCAGGTAAATTGGTGAAGTAGTGAAGTGCAGAGGCCTGATGATGCCACCGTTTGGGATTGCAGTTCATTATTATAACAGACATAAAACTCATGCAAAATGCTTTCTGCAATAAACCAGTGTAACAACTCACAAATCACCTGGCTACCAATACAGACTATAATCTAGGAAACTGATAACTAAATAGGTGAAAAACCTTGAGTACCCAACAAAGCACTGACAATAGACTTTGAACAACACTGGCTTTCAAAGAAATTTTTAGGTAAAAATGGTCACATATCAAATATTGTTATCAATATTGTATCCCATTGGCTAATATATTTGATGTACGGTAACAACTGATGATAAAAATGGACCAATTACACTAAAAGGTAACTCATGAAAATATATTGCATCTAGTACACGACAAAGGTAACTCATGAAAATATATTGCATAATGAATCTAATTATGTTCATTTGATATTATAAATACTATTATTCTTTTCTATAAATCTTGTCAAATTAGAATAAATTGATTTGACTTAGGACAAACCCAAAATCCCTTACATTCAAGGACGGAGGGAGTAATTTCTAATTTTCTATGGACAAGAGTGAATCATGTGGATAGGAACCAATTGTTAATTTCTGTTCAAAGATAGGAACCAATTGTTAAGGAGCATCTACTTGGTATCTATTACATCCTCCAGTTAGCGAGAAAAGTTAGCCCGGTGGTGAGATCTGGTATTTAATGAACTTTGGCACCTTTTGGTATAAGATATTGAATTATGAAATTATTATATCCCAAAACATGCTTTCTTAGGTTAATCACAACACTATACTTGAATAAGTATGCTCAATCAGCTCTTAGAAAACGAGCAGCAGTAATCATGAATTAGTTTTTATTTGTACGACAGTAGTCTTAAACATCAAATGTGTTAACTAAGGGCGAATTTGAATGGATAAACTGCTTAGATACAGCTCTGAAGATGAGCGAGAATTTTACAACTTGTATACCATGCATTTGGGACTGAACATCGGTGCTCCCCAGCAGCAAGTAATTTCAGGGATTAGTTGCGCTTATGGAGGATGGTAGTGGTTCAGAATGATCTTTTTTTTTCTTACGAAAGAGTTCAGAATGATCTTAGTAGCATGTTGAAATTACAGTACCTTTCCCTCTCAGTGATGAGGGCACAGAGTTGCTAGCATGATCTGTTGAGGTGCCAAATTTCGGGATTGGATTACATGAAGAACCTGCAACGAACCGTTAGAAATGACATTAGCTAGACAACGAGCAATGCACATAGGGAGGAAAAAGTCCAGAGCACCACAAAGTGTTTGCACTGCAGATTTTTAATAAAAATCCAACAGACTGGGCAAAAAAATGTGCACAGGAACCATATAATGAAAGCAAACATAAACATAGATAAATAACCAAATAAAAAAACAACATAACAGCAACAGTGGTAAAAGTTGGTTCAGCAGGAGCGAACTGGCCATATGAAAGATGTAGTGAAGCACGGCAGTAAGGAAGCTAAGAGAAGATAGTTTGCTTTAGTTTTGCAAGGAATCAATGTAAAATGTGCTAGTGTGGTCTATTTTGCGAAGCATTAATTAATCACATGAGAGGCCACCATCTTCTTTTAAGGGAAAAACACCATGTGAAGGCAAAACTGAAGTTGAATGGGGAGAGAATTGAAATCTGTTTGCCACAAATTTACTGTGAAGATGCTAGCCAAAAGGATTAAACAAATAGATCATGCCTCGTACCATGTAAAATCTGCATATTAAGTGTATACAGCGAGATCATTTCTAAGCTAAAGTTCGGAAGTGGGCGGATGAAACAAGTGCGAATTTACCTTCATTTCCAATTCTCTGAATCGGGTACTGCTGACCAGCTCTCAAACTTTCATCTGATCCGGTCCCAAAGAAAATAAGAGTACAAACATACATCAGCTCAGTGTTAACTATGACAGTTGGTCTTGGAAAAAAATAAATTGAGCTCAAAGGTACCTAAAATATATGTCAGCCGATCCAGTGTCTTGGTTAGCAGCTCTGTGATTTGATTGAAAAAAAAAGATGCGTAATTGCTACAACCTACATTGCTTAATTACAAGATGATGAAATAGAAGGACACCATACCGTCAGGTGTTTTCTGAGAGAGACTTGGCAGGCTACAAGAATAAGAAGGAAAAAATTGCAATAATAAGAACTCAACTCACTGAGAAATGCACTAGTAAAAGGTATTAGAAGCAGCGGCATGCAGTTTGACTAATATAATTGACTCCTCTCACGATTATTTGCAGCAGCTAGCATTATCTGTAGAGTGTACCTCTTCCTTTTCCGAAGATAGAGCTTGGCAAGAGCAGATGCTTGTGGCCGCGGGCCGCGGGCTTGCTTCTTCACGTGGCTACTCCAGCGGAAGCTGGCAAGGATTAATACCATACCATTAGTTGCAATGAAATCGATTTGGGGGTGCGCCCGCCATTGAAAGTGAATCTAACCCGGACGGACCAGATGGGAAGAACATTGTGCGGGTCCATTGGGCCGCCTGGCATCAGTGCCACTTCTCTCAGCTCTGGAGTCTGGTAAGCCAAGTCGTAGACGATCTTCGCCGCACTGCGCCGCACGCATTCCCAGTTTATTCCGGCCCTGTTCAGTCTGAACAAGATTTTGATTTTGATTTGATTTGAGGCACACGACACGAGCAAGCAGCATGTAAAACGCGTTCGCAATTGGAATGGATAGATTAGATCTCGACCGATGTGTACCTGTCTTGGTGCCGCGGGAGGATTATGCAGGCGATGATCAAGGAAAAAAATTTCGGCGAAATTTCGGCGAAAAACCCGAAATCTCGTATGTTTCGGTGGGTCCCGAAAAAAATCCTATGCCGGCCAAATTTTTCAGCCGAATTCGGCCTCCGCGCCTAAATCGCGCGCCAAAAGGCCCAGAACACTGATTCCCGCCATCCAGCCCGCCTAAAAACCCTAAATCCACTTATTCCCCACCTGGACACTCCCCAAATCGACCTTTCCAGTCCTCACGGACACCTACAGCACCAGAGCCTTGGCGGCGGCCGCTCGCCCGATCTCGCGCCTGCGCCGCGTGGGTGGCCTCTTGCTGGCTCCCCACCCGTGCTGGCGCGCCACCGGCTCTCCCTGCCCATGCCGACGCGTCGCCAACTCTCTCTGCTCTTGCCAACAATGGTGACGGGGCTGCCGACGTGGTGACGGGGGCACGGGGCTGCTGACTGCACAAGCGGGGAGGACCGGAGGACAGAGCAAGCTTGGGACAGAGGAGTTGCCGACGACAGCACAAGCAAGCAGGTGCAGCTTGGGTGCAGCCGTGCAGGCCACTAGGCACTAGCACCTCTGGGCTCTGGCAGCAAGATAGTAAGTACTAAGTACCAATCTCGTGCACTTCAGCTTTAGATTATAAATTCCATTTTCATTCTGATTTAGTGCTACATTGACTTATGTGCCATGCATCTCTGCAAGATTATTTAAAAGCTTCTGATTTTGTGATGTTCGATTGCTAGATCTGAGCGCCATTGTTTTTGTTTGACTCGATTTTGTTCCATTTATGCATATTAGTTCCTGACAAAGCACGACACCTGGCCCGGCAAGTCGCTCACGCTCGCCACGCCAAGCACTGACTGCTTAGGTACGTGCTCAGGATGCATATGCAATCATGGTTTATGCATGGGGTGGGCCTGCTATAGTAAAAAGTGTTTCGTTTTTGTATTTGCTCAATAAGATGTGCACTTCATAGATGAAATTGGTTGTTTCATTTATCTGGAGTTATGGACTAAACTGTCCATCTAAAAGTTATGGATTATTTGTTATAATCTGGTATAAATAAATGTGTATTGTCATCAATTTTCAGTACAATCGCAGAAGAAGATAAGTCATGATAGAGTAAACTCTATATTTCAGTTTGAGTTGCATGAAAAATAGATAAAAGCTTCAAATCATTTAATCTCTATGTTTACTTTGTTCTATAGCTGCCTGTAACAAGTATCAATGGGTTCCTGTTATTGAATAATAAAGTAATACAAAAAGATAAGTTCTCACATGGTATGATTAATTAGAATTTTTTTCTTTTCATGTCAGTCTTTAGGTCTAAAACATCATCACAACACCATGCTGAGGATAGAAGAACCAGATGCCAATGCCATTGGTGGGCAAGACAGAACAACTGCGACGGAGCGCCAATGTGGCAGCAAGGGGAAAGGAAAGGTACTTGGTGGCGGCCGCGACAGCTACTCTGGTGGAGCCGACGATATTGTGAGGAGTAAAATAGGTGAGCTTGCATATTAGTTTGCAATGGCAGTGCACTGCACTGCATTGAATTTGCATGACATTTGATTATTTTCTAGTGGTTTTACATTATTTAGCATATAATTTTGTATTGTAATGAGTTTTGTCTATGTGTTTTGTGCATCATTGTGTATATATTGCCATCCTTGCTGATGTATTTTGCACTATATCCTAATTTACTTTGTGCACAGCCCACACTTGTTTAGTGAGGTTCAAAATATTTTGTTTGATAATATGAGTTTTGTCTATGTGTTTTGTGCATCATTTTATATATATTGCAATCCTTGTAGCATGTGTTTTTCACCATGGCTTAATTTATTTTGTGCACATCCCACACTTTTTAGTGATGTTCTAAATAGTTAATACTCAGTTTGCTTAAATTTCAGTTCAGTATAAGTTAAATCCCATTGTGGTGCCAAGTTAATTTATTTTCTTTTGTTTGAACTTTAGGGACTGAGGTGCGTCTACGAGGACCAATTACGGATGCTTGGAGCCATGGGGATAAGTGGAAAAACAATGGCTTCTGTTGTGCTTATTGTTCATGTAAAAGGGATAGTGGAGGTGTGACCCGTCTGAGGAATCATCTAGCTGGAGTGGCGGGGGATGTGGTGTCATGTGAAAATGTGCCAAAGTTTGTGAGGAATATAATGTTGGCAGAGAGTGCAAGAGGGAAAAAGAATAGGATGGATGCCAAGGAACATCGTCTCTATGTAGAAAAGGCAATCATGGAGGAAGCTTATGGAGATGCTAGAAGGTCTAACGTTCCTCTTGATGAAGATGACCAGCTTGAATGGGCATTGAAGGAATCAATGAGAGATACAAGGACAGGTAGGTCTGGTGTTACCTATTCACCATTGTTTAGGGCAAGCAGCAGCAGCCCGCCTGTACGTGGTGAAAGATGCAATAGTAACACTCCACCTTTAGGGAGAGCAAGTGGCTCGGGGAATCAGGCTACAATTAGTAGGTTCTACCGGAGTCCTAGTGTTTCTCAACCATTTGATGTAGATTTGGCACGCAGTAAGGCACCATTGCAGCCTAGGGTGGACATTATGCTGCAGGGTGATTCCAAAATTAGACTTGGGAAAATTTAGTCAAAGTGGTTCCAAGCCAATGATATTGCTGGAAGGAAAGCTGATTGCCCATACTTTGCATCAGCCATTAAATTAACCCAACAGCTGGGAGAAGTAGTGGTTGTTCCATCAGGAAAAGAGATAGATGGCCCTTTGTTGGATATGAACTATGAAGACTTGCTAGCCCAGATGGAAGAGCATAAGGAAAATTGGGCTCGATATGGAGTCACTTTGATGTGTGATTCATGGACAGGACCATACAAGATGTGTATCATCAATTTCATGATATTTTGCAATGGCCGCATGTTTTTCCATAGTTCTGTCAATGTAACTGGTCACTCCCAAAATGCTGCATTTATTTATGGGCATATTAGAAAGGTAGTTGAAGATGATGTTGGGGCAAAGAATGTTGTTCAGATTGTGACTGATAATGGTTCCAACTACAAGGCAGCTTGCAAGCAACTTTTAGCTGTACATCCACATATCACTTGGCAGTCATGTGCAGCACATACTATCAACTTGATGTTGAAAGAAATATCATCTTTTCCTGAGGTTGATGAAGTAGTGCGAAGTGCACAACAGATGTGTAAATTCTTCCACAGCCATAATAGGTAACTCTCCTATCTTTGACTTGTTTATTTTTATATTAGAACAAACAATCAATTACATATTTGGCACATGGAAAGTAAAGGCTGATTATAGCTCCTAGCTGCTGAACAACCATTTTTTCATGTACAAGTGCATCTCACATCTCTTATTTTCCAGGCTGCATGCTATGATGAGAGAAAAGATAGGTGGAGAATTGACTCGATGGAACGCCACCAGATTTGGCACAGTTTTCTTGTTCTTGCAGAGTTTTTGGGACAGAAAAGATAAATTTCAAGCATGGATGGTCTCCAATGAATGGGCAAATAGTGAATGGAAAGATGATGCAGACTATGATTTCATGTATGATTGCTTGACAAGTAGGGTGTGGTGGGAAGATGTGGAGTTGGTGTTGAAAGCTGTCACACCGCTGTATTGTGTGCTTCGATTTGCTGATCAACAGAAGAATGGGATAATATCTGGATTCATTCCAAGGATGTTAAAAGCTCAGAGAGAAATATTTGCTAAATTGAAGCATGATAAAAAAGCTAAAAAGGATCTCTTAGATAGGATCAATGAAGTAATAAATCGGAGAACTCGATATCTTCTCAATGAAACTCTCATGCTTGCAGGTACATAATTGATCTGCACTGAAAGTTCTATAACTTCTGCCTTTTTCATGTATTTTTTTGTTGAACTTGCTCATAGAACTTGTAGACTTGTTGTAGACTGATCTATATTGTTTTTCATGCATTTGTTGTGGTGTTCATATCAATATTGGCAGTCATAGACATTACTTCAGCTATATATGTCAACCATGCTTACTGTTGATTATTTTACGTCTTAAGATGTCAACATCTTACAATATTATTAGCTGCTGCATTCTATTTATGATGTTGCAGTTTTCTAACTAATACTTCTTTACCTATTCCCATTCCTAGCTGCTGCACTTGATCCTGAAGCGTTGTATAACTCAAAAATTGCACAATATCATTCTTCTATACTAGCTGTAGTGGTTGCACTAAAAAAGTTAGCAAGCTCACCAGAGGAGGCATCAAAAGCTATTGACCAGTTTACAAACATATTCAGTCAAAAGAAAATGTTGTTTGGATCATTAGAGGCTCGGAGCTCAGCACTTCGTGGTCAAACCAGTCCAGGTATTATATTTTCTTGGCCAAACCAGTTTGCATTTGTTTTTGTAAATAAAATGTTAAATTCAATCAATTTACTGCAGCTGATTGGTGGAATTCATATGGGGGTCAGTGCAAAGACTTACAGAAACTTGCAATGCGCATTGTTTCACAATGCAATTCATCAAGTGGATGTGAGTGAAATTGGAGTACTTTTGCCTTGGTTCATACTAAATTGAGAAATAAGCTTAGTTATGACAAGCTTATGAAGTTGGTCTATGTTCATTATAATCTGAAGCTGTACATCCAACAATTTGAAGTTGATTTCCAAAGCCTTAAAGAGAAGGAGACAGATCCATATAGCTTGATGATGGATGCTGCTTTTTTTTATGAAGCCAACCCCATCATGGACTGGCTGTGCCACTCTAGGTCTGAGTCTACACCAGTACTAGATGAATATGATTTTGATGCTGATGATTGGACTATGCCTGGAGGCTTTCTTATTGATGAGCTACAGATGGATATAACAGAAGTGGCTGCATTCAAGAGGAAACTTTGTTTTGGTCAGAAAAGCGGTACAAAGAAAAGGAAGGTGCAACATGAAGATAAACTGGAAGATCTATTTGAAGATGGCTCTGATTCAGATTCTCTACATGGTAGTCCAGTGTATGCTGAGTCACAGGACAGCAGCTCTGCTAGTTCTGACAATGAAGGTAATTGTGAGTTTTTTTATCAAATAAATAAACTATATCACTTATGATTTCTTGAATAACATGTAATTTTGTTGAAAAACTGTTTTTCCTTCTTAGGTGATGATGATGTGGAGAGAGGCAAGGCTGATGGTGGTACAGCCTGTGCAACCAAAGGAGATGGTGAGTTTAAGTTTGCTTTAGCTGTTTTGGTTGTTTTTAGCATTCTAGTTCCTTTTTGTAAATTATGATTGTGTAGGTGAAGGTGCTAGTGGTAGCAGAATTCATGGTAGTTCAAGTATTAGGATTGAGAAATCGGTTCATATCCGTCCAAGGTCAACTAGGAAGAAGAAACCAACTCTCAAGAGTGTCAAAGAACTCTAAAAGGTTAGATGAAGAATCTCCCTACGAACTTGGTTATTTATTATTAACTTTCAACTTAGTTCCCATAGTAACTTAGTTGCATAGACCTTACATGTGACATTGTTGACTTACACTTTTGTAGCATATGGATGCTTTAATGGTTAATGGTGATGCAAACTGAAGCCCCAAGCTAGAGAGAAGATATGGAGCTGTGTGCAAGTTCCATCATTTTTTATATATTTTGGGATGTATTTAAACATGTAATATTGGGCACTTCATTAATTTGCAATGCCATGGAGACATGTAATTTTGAGACTTTGTAAGTCTTGATTTAGGTGTAATATTTGGGACTGTCAAACTACTCTTTAAGACTGTTAGACTACTAATATTTAGGACTTCATTATCATGATGCATCATGCTATGGATGTATCAATTGTGTGCTATAACTTGTGATATATTGATGTTTATTATATGCAAATGTGATGTGCAAGGATTAGATATAGTTTTAGCTGAATTTATGTCAAAAAAAATTGAATTTATTCAAATTTGATCCGAAACCTTGGTGATGATGCAGCAGAGGAAGTAGCGGAACCTCTTGGTGCCCTCGCAGACGGCGCTGTCAGGGCCGAAGTACTCCCTGTACAGCGTTCGCGCGTGGTCGCTGTACAAGTCGCCGGCCACCAAGTCCGCCAGGGCCGTGTGCACGACCAGGAAGCGCTGGAGCACCGCGGCCTCCACGCTCAGGCTCAGCGTGTCCGGCGGCGGTAGGAAGCGGGAGAGGTGGTCTACGGCGTCGCTCCACTGGCCCCGTTCCACCAGCACCCTCAGGTCCATCACGCTGAAGGACTCGCGGGTTAACCTGCGTGCACAATTGTTCGTTACTTCGTTCAGCGATGAAGCCCGCCAGCCGTCGGCATTGGCGAAGCGAATAAACGGAGGGCCGGGCGAGCAAGAATGAACAACGTACAGTTTGGTGGGGGCTTCCAGACCTTGGAGCCAGAGGAAGGCGATGAGGTGCCGGTTGCGGAGCCGCCTCACGCAGGGGTACTCCGAGCCGTCGTCTCCGGTGAACTTGCCTGCGCCCTCCATCATCTCCGCGGTTGCGCTGCGCTGAGCTGCGGGTTGGGGATTAGAGCATCTCCAGCAGTAGCCCTCAAATCAGGGTTCCTACTTTTCATTTGAGGGTTCTCACTACTTTTCAGGAGCTGAACTCCAGCAGCAGCCCTTAAATTAGGGTCCCTATTTCCAGTTAGTGTTTTTTCTCACATACTATATCTATTGTTCATGCTTAAAATGGCATAAATTCAAACAAAAAAAATAGGAGTTCATGCATATGAATAAATTTCAAACCACAAATTCAAATACTACAATTCAAAATTTAAAAAGTGACATCCCATGGTGGAGCTATGATTCATAAATAAATTCCATCACAACAATCAAACTAGGTGGAGCTATGAATAGACCAAAGGTGCTCAACAAGATCCACTCGAAGCCTCTCATGTGCTTGCTTGTCTTCAATCTCCTTGTGGATCTTGAGGAACTCTGACAATACAAGTGGATTACGTCGTCGATACTCCTCCTCCCTTAGTACTTCACCACCATCTTGGTCATAGTCGTATCCTCTGACATCTCCCTCTTCCCTCTCATCCTCAATTATCATGTTGTGCATGATCACAGCAGCTGACATCTCCCTCATCCCTCTCATCCTCAATTATCATGCAGTTGCTCCAAGCAGTCCTACAACATTTGGCCTCTGCCTAAAATAATCATCATGAGCCTCCACTCCAGCAACAATACGCAAGAACAATTGTTTGGACATTCAAAATCTTCTCCTAAAGAACTTTTCATTATACACAGGAGGATCTGCAAAGTAATCAGCCACAATGCGCAAATTGCCACCAAAAATATCTCTTGCAACCACCTGGCGACCTGATACTGAACCACAATGTTTCTTCTTGCTCCTCTCATGTTCCATGTCAGCAAGCAAAGTGAAAATAATGAGATCATCGTCATCAGACTCCTCCTCCCACCATTGCTTAATGAGATCATTACTACCAGAATATGCCATCTACAGAATTGCAAATGATAAACAGAAATAAATTGAAAAAATAGTTATTGAAGTACTAAACTGCACAGAAATTGGAACTGTACCTAGACAAAAGTCATTGCATAGAAACCGAATGGATTTAGACAAAATAAATAAATTGTATAATAACTGCATTGCTCCATTGAACTGAATAGTGAAATACTAAACTGAAATTGCACATAAGTACTGAACTAAAATTGCATAGAAGTATGCACTAGAGTAATAGAATTGCCCATGAGCTACAAATATCTAAAAGATAAAACTGAAGTACTCATGAATCGCAAAGGTTTCATATTGGTTCAGCATGAAAATAGAATAGCAGATCTGAGGCTATTGCTTATCTGCCTCTAAGAAAAACAGACCTGTATTAGCAAAAATATTTAAAAGCAAAATAGCATTAGCATAGTAGATCTGACACACCGAGAGCAATCTAGAACTGAACTAGTTCATCCCGTTTCCAATTTGCAATATTCCTCAATCGCCCACTCATTCAACCAATTAAAATTCATTTGCAAATAACCCAACTGAACAGTATACATGAATATTTAAATTGACCCTACACAGAGAAGTAGTGCACTAGTGGTGCGATTGAGGACCTGCCTGGTCGGATGTAGAAGCACAGCACAGTCGAGCGCACGAGCCTGCGGAGGACCGTGTCTGGATCACGTCGGCGGCGAGAGTGGCCTGTAGGTCGTCGTTGGACGCGTGCAGCGGGAGTAGAGCCACACGGTGTCGTTCCGGACCTCGGCGATTTGCGCCGGCGTCGCGTGCAGACGGAAAAGGAGACGGCGGATTTTTGTTGCAGGATTGTGGCGGCGGCCGGAAGGAAAAGGAGAGTGCGCGGGGGAGAAGAGAAGGAGCGGGAACCAGACAGAAGTTCCCGCGCCGAGAATAGGGGCCGCGTTCACGCCCGCGAGAATGAGGGCTGAAGTGTGAGATCTAGGAGCCCCCTAAAGTTGAGGGCTTGAGTAGGGGCCTGCTGGAGTTATATTTTTGGGCTGAGCCCTTAAATTTTAATTTAGGGGTATATTATATGAAGCGGCGAGGAGCGGGTGGTCCCATCTCGCTTGTCCGTCTCTCTCTCTCGTTTCTCTCTTGGTACTCGGTTCGGTTGTCTAACGCCACGTGTCCACGTTCAGCTCCTCTCTCTGCTTGCACAAGTCACAAGCTGACTTTCTGTCAAAAAAATAAGCCGCAAGCTGACCATATACCTGCTTCATGATGAAAAGTTTTTCGTAGGTTGAATGTGAAGTGATTTTGGAAGGCACATATCAAATAAAAATGGACAGATGGGAAACAGTGAAAATTCATCTCATAGCATATATAAGACCGCAATTTGAAGTTTCAAAACAAACTTTAAGCTTGTTATATTGACAATCCGTTCTTAGCACTTTTGTTGCAAAAGTCGACGTTCAAATCTATGGCAGATTAATTCATACAAAATCAGTTTGAAGTCCATTTGTGCTGCGCTAGAAATTTTTTATATCTATTACAAATGGAAATGGTTTTTTATTTTTGTATTAATTAATTTAGACAGAATTTGAGTTTCAACTGTGACAATGTACATAATAAGTTAATAATAACACGAAAAAAGGATGTGCCAATTTCCAATTTTCTGCGGAACTTTTAATTGAAAAGGACGGTTTAAATGAACGTTCACCATTTTCAATCTTTTAGCCTTTTTCACCTGATCTGTCCCTATGGTTTTGAGGAACCTTTAGCGCGAATGCTTTTGGGAACAAATAAAAAATATGCGTAAAGAACATTTGCGTTTTAGTGCTTTTCATTTATCAATTTCATTGGTGTGCCTCAAAATCCCATGGGCAGGAAACCGGGCTTACCATCAGCCGGTGGATGACCACGACTCCCATCACATGGCAGATGTTCATATGTTATTGCTAACATATTAACGACCCCATGCACACCCCCGCATGCCTATTTTAAGGTTGAGTCGTATTGTGATATATCATGTGGAGGCTTCGAAGGTAAGCACGTCTGCCATATGACGGATACGGGGTTTCCCAACCGGGACTAAAGCCTTGTTCTCTACTAGTGGCTTGACGCTTTCTTTGCCATGGAAATACCACCTCTGCATGCAGGGACTTGGGTGGTCACGAATCAGAAGGGAGGCCCTCATATGCATCACTTCCTTAGTGAAGTTGTCAAGGCAGCACTTGAAGGAGTCGTCATGTCCATGGTCCGCTGCCCATCCACTGGCGCTGTAGGACCTTTAGTCCTGGTTGTGACAAACCGAGACTAAAGGTCCACCCCTTTAGTCCCGGATTCTTGGTCCCGGTTGGGAACCGGGACTAAAGGTCCTCCCCTTTAGTCTCGGATTCTCGGTTCTGGTGTTGGGAAACCGGGACTACAGGTGTTTCCCGACTGGGACTAAAGCCTTGTTCTCTACTAGTGGCTTGACGCTTCCTTTGCCATGGAAAAACCACCTTTGCATGCAGGGACTTGGGTGGTCACGAATCAAAGGGGAGGCCCTCATATGCATCACTTTCTTAGTGAAGTTGTCAAGGCAGCACTTGAAGGAGTCGTCATGTCCATGGTCCGCTGCCCATCCACTGGCGTTGTACTATCATCAGTATCCACCATGAGGTCAACTAGATCGAAGCCAGATGGGTAGACCTCTTCAACCGTCGTGGGCGCATGGACGCCCGAGGTGGCGTTGAACACCAATCACCTTGGTGTGATCTGTGTCACATAGGTCGTGATCGCTGGTGGTGTCTGCTGGGATGGCGTCTCTTGTGCTCCAAGAAGGATGCAAGTGGTGGCCACCGTTGAGGCCTCATCCTCCAACTAGGTGACCATCGAAGTTGGATGCCCAAACGGAGGGCATGCAAAACTCAGACTATAGGCGAGGCGCCGCGAGCTCCACCAGCATCAGATCCTCCATGATGTTGTGATCCTGTGTGGCATCCGTGTACAACATCAGTGTTAGCGGGTCAAGCTCGACGAGGCCCGTCTCACTGGTCCGTTCATCGTGTCCGGCCAGGGCACCAGCGGCGTCAGAGGTAGTGCCCGCATCATGGCGCCTCCATCGCCGAGGTCTGCGTCCGACCCTAGGTCCAGTAGTGGCAGTGGAGTCACTCGACGTTTTTGGGGAGATGTCCCTCCCTCTTGACTACTGAGGGTGGCTACGCTTGCACAGCTCACGGAAACTGTTGCCGCTATTGACGAACCACATCCAGATACGGGGATAAGGAGGCAACCAGTGGGGATTCCTTGTAGGAGTTGTCATGGATGTAGTCTTTCGCCCAGCGACGGCCTTTGGGGCGCCCCGCTGTGCTACCGGTCGGATGGAACAGGGCCGCAAGGGTGGAGAGAGAGAACGTTGCAGTAGAGTTGTGCTCATTGGCCATGGCACTAGCCTCACCACATGGGGATTCCACCGCCATTGCAAATCCGCTAGCTGTACCGTGACGGGGCCGGCCCGTGACAACGACATGTACGGGGACTTGGGCTGCAGCGATAGCCCCTGCTTGCCATGGTCGCCCCTGCTCGCCATGGGAAGGCTAGGACCGAGGCTGTCGTCCTAGAGCAGCACGTTGGCAATATCGGATCTGGCTGGGCCGCCCTGCGGCAATAGCAGGGACAGGGCCCGAGGCTATAGCGGCCGCCCCTGCTCGCCATGGGCACCCCCTGATTGCTCGCCAAGGGTAGACTGGGAGCCAACACAACCGTCCTGGAGTAGTACGAGGTTGTTGTGGGAGGGAGTGGCGAGGGCTCAGACACCGGCAGCGTAGTTGCCTTAGATGGAGACAATGTGGCTCCGATCGCCGCACGAGTAGGGGTAGGGGGCAGGGTCGGGTTGGGTTTCGGGATGCTGCGGCGGGGAGGGGCAGGGAAGGTGGATGGAGGGTGGGGGGGGTTGTGTGGACAGGGTTGGGTGCATTAGGGTAGGGTTCCCTCGGCATTCTTTGCACCCTAGTTGTACTAGTCATTCATTTTCAGTAGTCGATCTTCGAAAGGTTAGTTGTTTCATTCATGTGTTTAGTTCTTAGAAGAATTCAAGTACAATTAAATGCATATTCATGTGTTTAGTTGAAATAGATTTTATTTAAAGATAAATATTACCAATTTTTTTTACAATATAAAGCCTACAACGATATTTATTTATTTTTGGACAGAGGCAGTGCAGTCGGGAGTCGGTGGACATCAAGGTTCACGTTTGACGGCAACATGTTTTTTGTTAGCGAAAACATGGTATGTCAGTTTGTATGCCGACGAATTGACGCCATGTTTGTTTGACCAGAGACCGTAGATAGGCGCCGGCGCGGCGCTCCTTTCGAAACATGTAAAAACGATGTACTCCAAGCGCGGATTAACTGGAAACGAAGCACGATCTTGGCATGCTGGTACTAGCGGTCAAAGAAGCGGCGACGCGCGCTGCTGCTCTCGCCACGCACGGCGCGTCGCGACAATGGGCACCATCAGGGCGGCCTGGAGCACCGCCGGCCGCATGAGAAGTCGGAAGCTGACACAACACCGAACTAGATATATATAGATGAATCAGACGCGTCACGTCAGCTGAACAGTACGTCATGTTTTCGCACCCGAATTTGTCATTTTTCTTGTTTATCAGCACTGCTGCACTAGATTAAAGTAGACGACGACAGAGCAATGCAAGGATCGACGACCATGGCCACTGCACGCACGGCACAGTCAAAAGAAAACATGGAGGCTATGGCGCTATGGTGCTAAGCGAGATGGAAGGTGAAGCGGCGAATCTATGTGCATTGCTAGGACGACGATAAAGCGCGTCGTCACATCCAATGATCGAAGCCGCCGCCGTCGGTGCCGCCGCTGGGGTACTGGTCGAACGGGTCGACGCCCAAGCCGAAGCAGCCGCCGGTGCCAGTGCTAGGGAAGAGCCCGCCCCAGCCGGCGTCCATGATGCCATCCATGCCGAACAGGTACATGGGCTCCGGCCACTCCGTCGCCTCCACGCCGGACACCGAGGAGGAGCAGGTCGACGGCGAGACCACGGACGCGGACCCGGCGGAGGCAGAGGAAACAGAGCCGCAGTTGCTTGCTGTCGGCGGTGGTGGCGGCGCCATGATCTCGTGCGGCTGGACCATCGGCGTGACGATGTCGTCTTCCCCCGCGCCGCCGCTCTCCTGCATGAGCTCGCCGCCGTTCTGCGGTTCTTCTTCCTGCACCTGCACCTGCTCCTGCTCCTGCTCGGGAACGGGGGGAGGAGCGGGCGGCTCCTGTTGCAATGGGAGGTGGGTGACGGGGTCGATCCCCATCCGGAGGAGCTTCTTGCGGATGTTGGTGTTCCAGTGGTTCTTGATCTCGTTGTCCGTCCTCCCCGGTAGCTGCGCCGCGATCTTGGACCACCTGCAGTCAGCCATGTCGATCATGCGGTGACGGTGAGACGACGACCCGGAGCCGTTTGATGGCGAACGGAGGCACCAAGAATTTCGCAGTCAGTCACCTGTTCCCGAGCTGCGCGTGCAGGTCGATGACGAGCCTCTCCTCGTCGTCGGAGAGCAGGCCCCTCTTGAGGTCGGGCCTCAGGTAGTTGGTCCACCGCAGCCTGCAGCTCTTCCCGCACCTCAGCAGCCCTGCGATGCGGCAGCGCACGAACCACGCACACGACGACGTCAGGGTCAGCCGGTCAGTGATGGAGCACATGCAAGCATACATGTTTGGAGTTGGAGTTGGAGCGCAGGGGGGAGAGGGAATTCTCTCTCACCTGCGAGCTTGGGGACGACGCGCCAGCAGCAGTGGCCGTGGGTGAGGAGGAAGCCGACGAGCTTCTGGTCCTCCTCCGCCGTCCACGGGCCCTTCTTCAAGCCCACCTTGTCGCAACACGGCTGCCTCCCCATCTCTCCTGCTCCCAAGGGGGGGCTCCAGAAGCACCCCGCCCAGACTGCAGCCCCGCCGTCAATCTCAGGTCCCTGCCTGTCTCTGTTCCAGGTAAGCTCTGCTCGGCGCAGTGCCAGGCTCGCATTTATAGAGGGAAGGTGGGGATCGTAGCCTGCTTGTGCTCGCTGGGGCGGCGGCCCCACGTGGCGGCAAGCGAGGGCGAGGCGCGTCGTACGTGTGAGCCCGTCTCTGAGGCCGCCATGCCCCCCGTCGTCATCCTCGTCATCTGGTAAAACTGGCGTTTCGTTGACGACGGATGGATTCATCATAGCCTCCTTTTTGCCTTGTTTTCTTGCTTTCTTTCTCCACTCTGTTATGTTAATCTGGCGCTCTGCAGTCCGGAATTTTACGCTCTGACTTTCCTTTTTTTTTGCATAAATAAAAATGCAAACGTCGCGCATTTGACTTGGTTCCACGACTAATCATGCATGTCCCGTCCTCTCGGCCGGACTCACCTTGCTCTATGATTCATGCACTGCACCATAAAGATTTGACTTTCTGCATAGGAAGAGCGAAAACATTTATTTCAAGCGAACAAAATACATGCAGACAAAAAAAACAAACAATTGTCATGCTTGTGAAATTATTTTCTTGTCACAGTGCGCAAAATTAGGAAAAAAATTGTCTCGCGCATTACTTTCTTACCACTGTGTTTCAAAGTCATACGTGACTAATTTTGTATTCATTTTATTAATTATTGTAATGCATATTTTTTTATTCTAAATGAATTCAAATGAAAAAAATGAACAATTTATTTTAGATTTCTTCGTGTGCTACAACTTTGGTTTAGTTCATTTTTCCATCCGAGGTTATTTTAAAAATTTTAAAAATATGAATGCCAAAGTCATTAATCTTAAAAGTAAATTTATGGGCTCCAAATGATTTTAAATATGAAATTGTCAACTATAAAGTTTTATACTTCTTGGAATACTATAACTTTGGTTTAAGTCATTTCAGAATCTGCAATGCATTGAAAAAGTAAAAAAAAAAGTTCCTCAAAATAAAAAAAATGTAAAACAGAATTTCCAAAACTAAATGATTTTAAATGATAAAGTGACTAATAACAAAGTTGCAAATTCATTCGAGTAATACAACTTTGGTTTAGGTCCTTTCTTTATCTGAGGCTATTTGAAAATTTTAAATATTCAATTTCAAATTATGAAGACTTAAAAAATTGTGCCATAAATGATTTGAAATGGAAAATTCATCTACATAGTTGTAGAAATCTTCAAGTATGGCAAATTTAATATAAAGTTTGCCTTCATTTGATCTGATTTATAAATGTTAGTTTCACCTATTTTAGAGGTGGGATTGTGTTTCTTATATTAGTTTATATAACTCAAGGTCATGACGATAACAAACTAATAAAGATAAAATATCTCATGGTGTAAAAATAAACTTACAAGAAGACGAGAAGGGTGCAAACTAAATTAAATAAACTACAATGATATATTGCAAGAATCATCTTGCTAGTTTTTTCAAAATTACAAAATATATCATCCAACACATAATAGTAAATAACAACACTCATGCTTAATTATTCATTTGTCCTTTTATACCGGGTATGAAAAATGAATTCTTGTCTCTCTAAATGGTATATAAGATCTAGCCGATGAAATATTTCCTTTAGGTATACATATATTTCTAGTTTTTTTTTGGAGCCTTATTGGATCCACTAGCATATAATAGTTAATTAGATAAATAGTTCATAAATAGTATTAGCTAGCTAACTATTGACCATCTAACTATTAGCTGGCACTTTACATTGATTATTTGTCTATAATGGCATTCCTCTTTTATCTACTATTAGGTACCATTGGGAGGGCACGTGCTAGGGGTAGCTGAGAGAGTAAATGTGTCTTTGGTCAATCCATTAGCTGTTATTAGTTGAGGTATGATAGCTAGTGAAATAGTTATTAGCTGGGTATCCAACTAACAATTAGATGGTCTATTAGGATGCCAACTTGGATCTACCTAGATAAATTTTACAGCTACTACCTCCATCCAAAAAGAATGACCTTATAGGTTTAATTAAAGTCAAACTATTGTGAGTTTGACCAAATATGTAGAAAAATATATCTATATGATATAGAATAGTAGAAGTTAATTTGTTTGTAATATATAGTGTCAAAGTATAAACATTTGGTAGTATCAATGTTGATACTAACTTAGTCAAACTTAGAATAATTTGACTTTGACTAAACTTATAAGATTATTCTTTGGGTGACTGAGGTAATAACTATTGGCCGGGTGATCTAAATGGCCACATATTCTTTTCAAAATTCAATTTTTCAGGTGTTACATTCTTTTATAGCCTAGGGGGAACATCGTGAGCCCTCAGATCAAACCGACTAAAGCAACGGTGGAGATGGATCTTCTAGGTCCGTGGGAAGCTTCTAGAGGAGTCGGACATTGAAAGTGCATCTAGCCCTTTAGTGGGTTTTGGTGAATTGAGTGAGAACACAATTAAAGGTCTAACAAGTTTGCTAAGTGTATCAAAGGTTCAACAAGAGAAGAAAACTTGATGGTATTCCACATAGTGTTGAAATGAAGGTCAAATTGTGTATTGTTGTATTGGAAGATCATGGTAATGATCTAGTTGAAGCAAAAGACAACAATGCAAATGGAATCAATGAAATGACTTCTATGTTGTGGGATATCATAGTATCATGTGAAAGCAAGTATGTTTGGCAAATGACAAATGAAACATGAGTTAATAGTTATGGATTGGTCTCTATATTGGCTTGCTTTGCATGAACATGAAGAGTTGGATAGTGGACTAGTGTTGATCAAGGAATGAATAATGAATCAATAGTGCATTAGTGAGAAAAGACTAAGCAAAGGTCAAATGACAAAGGAGACAATGTATATTGGATATAAGATGGTCTCTACTTTGGTTTGCTTGTATGGACAAAGATTTGAAAAATCACTTTGCATTGATATGATCAAGCTAGAAGTATGAAGATAGAGATTGAAGTGAGTGATAGAAGTGTCAAGCCAAAGTAAGGAGGACATAAGGTATTGTGAATTGGCTTGACCATATTTATGTGGAGTCTCATATATCAAAGATTGATTGATCTCAACATTCATATCTACAAGATATTCAAGCAAGGATCACAATTTTGAAGAAATGGTTTTCAATGGATGCTTAATATGATGTGACTTGAGTATGGCTTGATAGAGTGAAGATATCAAGGAAAGGACTTCGAGGTACTAAGCAAAGGTGGAGGTCAAGGAGACCGAGGTACTATGGCTAAGGTGAAGAAGAGATTACTTGCATTGAGTCAAAGTACTAATCAAGCTATGAGGAGTCACATTATGTCGATGATCAAATTATTAGTGGAAGTGACTTGAAGCCATGGGCTGAAATCATATGTGTTGGAAAGATTCAAGTCACAAGCTCTAAGGTGTGTTTGCTCAAAGAGATGAGATAAGGATGATTACAAACACATGCTCAAGGTATTACAAGAATGAGGACAATACATTCAATGGTGCAGCCCCAAATTATTAAAGGATACGGTGACCAACTCAAAAGCATTTAAATTATTTGATGTTTTGAAATTGAGTTTAGGAAAGGCCGTACTACAAAGGGGGATGCAATGCACATGCTTAAATGTGCAACCAAGTGCTCAAATTTCACCAAACATCCTCTCATACCTTGCCCAGACTCCCTGCAAAACAATTTTTCATTCAGAGCATTTTTGGGCAGAGCGACAGTGCTGCTCCCCAGAGCGGCAGTGCTGGGGGTCCAGCAGTGCCGGGCCTTAGAGCAGCAGTGCCGAGACTTAAAGTGTCCGTTGGACAGCAGAGGGTATTTCTATTCCCTCCTTGTTGCCCCCAATGGTCATCTCGACCATTCCCTTCTCCAATGCTCACAACAACAGCTCTCTCCCTCTCTCTAACTCCATTGGAGCACCTCAAGCTTCTCCCTTTGGTTCCTCTCTAATCCTTTGAGAGATTGAGCCTCCAAACTCCATTAGAGATCAGCCCAAACTGTTTTTCAACGCCTAGAGCACTTGGTTCGCGTTCAAGCTGGTGGATTGCATTCGTTACTCTTGGAGCTTGCTCCTAGCCGGCTAGAGCATCGCCCGTGGAGCTTGCCAACTTGTGTGGTAGCTCCGGGAGGTTTGTAACCATCTCATTGCGGCTAAGAAATCACCCCTCACTTCAAGAGTTCACTCTCTTGATTTGAGAACGAGGGAAAGGCAAGCCTTGTGTGGCGAACCTCAACAACGTGGACTTAGGCAAGCCTTGGTGGCGAGCTGAACCACGGGATAAATCTTGTGTCTCTTGTGTTTGTGTTGTTTGCTTTACTTGTATTTGTCCTCAAGGTTATTTCTAGGGTTCGGTCCGATATACTTGGTGGTGCAGCTCCTACTTATTCTAAGTGGTGGAACAGGACTATTCACAACCCCCCTCTAGTCCTACTAGGCGACATCAAGATCCTTTCAGACATGAATAGACACCAAGGTAGGCCGACCGGCCACCTGACGACAGCTCGCCTTCTGCTTCATTGTGGTGGCTTCTTGTTCCTTGAAGATTGTTTCCACTAGGGGCTGCAGTGGAATTCCTATTTTCTTCTTGCGTTTAATTCCTCCTTTGTGTCTTTTTAGATAAATTCCTTCAAAAACATAGATTCACCAAATTGTGGAATTCTATCAGTTTAACCCCTACACCTACGTTGGTAATCGATTTTATACACTTTCTCATAATTGATTGATGGTTTCAAGTGGTAGTTATCTACCATTAATAGTTAGGCTCCGCCCCGCCAAACCCTAGGGGTTCGAGCTCTGCCTCATCGACCCCAGGGCGAAGTTTCTGCCTCACCCAACCCTTGGTGGTCGGATCACTCCAATATGAAGGATAAGGCCCATGACTAAGGTGTCGCGTCACTTCTGCCACTCTGGACATGTGGATTTGACATTTTGGAAACGGAAGCCACGCCCTGATACAACTCTTACCGACTACAAGCCATATCGAGGAGTCCCGTGTTGCCCATGATCTTAACAAGCCAACACTATTTACCAACTCCCCATCTGTTTCCCTTCAGACAGGAAACAACATGGCACCATGATACCCACCTTCTGTACCATACTTGTTAGCAAACACAGTTGATTATACTCCCCGCACGAACAGGATGGGGAACCATGACCTGCTTACGGGGCTCGCGCATGGCGACAGTGGCCAAACAAGGCGAAGGCATGGTGCCATCCCCCTCGTCATCTACAACATCCATGGGGCTAGTTGGCCCCACATAAGCAGGAGGATGCAGATCCACCCTTGTAGCATATTTTCTCTTTCTTCTTTTCCTCTTTTAGCTTCTCTCTTGTAATAGGCCTCCTCCCCTTGGTCTATAAAATGGGAGGCGGGACACCTCTTCAGAGGAGTGAAACGAAGCCAATCGCAACCCGTCTAAGCTCAGAGCCCACACTTTTCACCCCACTCCACAGAGACCTAGGAGCTTCCTCTCTCGACTGTTTGTAACCCCTACTACAAACCCCATGCTAATAACATGAGCTGCTCGCAACATGACGTAGGGACTTTCTACCCGAACCAATATACATTTTCGTGTCTTCTTAGCACACTATCCAAGCCTTGACACACATTAACTAATTCACTCATCGGCGATCTAGGGCATCTCCAGTTTCAGATACCGACAACTCCGCTCTCCCTCCAGAATATAAGACAGGGCAAAGGTTTTCTTGAGCGGGGGTGGGGCAAATCATAGAAAACCCTAGATCACTACGAGCTGGCGCTCTCCTATCATCTCTTGCCCTTCTGTTGTAAAAAGTCGATTGAGTATTTTAATATAGAAACTAACTGCTAGACATAGGGCTTAGATGTTTAAACTAGGATAAATCACTTTTGTGTCTTGAGTGCTAAACCACTAATTTTCTACGCATCGACCTATCGATCGATTCACTAATTACTATCGTGGTTACGAACCCACGACAACGAGCAAACTTGTCAACTAGTCTGGACAAATTCACATGGAGTGCAGGCTTTTTCAACCAACTTAGGACTCCATGAGCGCGCGAATAGAACACATGTCGTTCCAAGGGGGTGGGAGCGGCGTTCTATAGAACCGGATCAATTCATGCAGGGCATAATCTGGCTGAGAGCGTCTCAAAGAGAAAACAACGTTGAACGGATCACGGTCTCGAAATGCTGAAACAACCGGCCTCCTAGATTGACCATGTGTTTCAGAGAGTGACGAACCTTGACGAACTATTAAGCCGGTGACGAGGGCCGTGGACCATGTCGAGAAGTCGACGCGCGACGCAGGAGTATTAACACCAAAGTCAGAATGCACGGTCGTGCCTGCCAATCTTGCCTGCCTCGATCCTGTGGAGTAGTAGTACTAGAATGATGTCAACGAGTGAGTGTCTTCTCGGGATCATCGCGGATGGCTCTAGCGCGAGGCGGCAGCGGTCTCGCCGTCGCCCTCTGACTCGCACTCGAGACTTGAGAGTCCAGAAAGGCGGTTTGACACTGCTACATCTACATCCACGGGCACCCGAAAATATCGTCAGTGGCCTGTGCACGACGCGGAGAATGAAGTGAACCCCCCGACGTGCGTCGACGCGGCGGCTGGAGCTGGACGCGCGCAACGCTTTTGCTCTCTCCCTCGTCTCCGACGACGCTCGGCGTGACACGTAGGGGATCATATCCGACGCCAGTGCCAGTGCGCACGCCAGCGACGTACTCCTACTATGCAGCCAGCTAGTTCCCACGAACGCAAGCCAAAGATCTCGCACGATCCGGCCGGGGCCGATTCCCACAAAAGCAGAGGCCGTCGTGGTGCGAGTGCGTTGCGACGGAAGCCCGTCCCAGTCTGCTCGGACGGTCAGCGTGGGTGGGGGCACGGGCAGGGCTACCTAGCTGCGCTTCTGGGCGTTTCGGCGTTTCGCCAAACGCCCGGTTGTGGCACGCAAAATGGCCTCATTTTTTACTCCATCGGCGGGGAGTCGCGGTGCGTGCTGGCCGCGTCGCTGCAAGCCCGTGCGATTGGGCGATGGAGGCTCTGGTTTAAACGGGACAGCGACGACATGATGATGATCGGATGCGTTCGTGCCTAGCGTGACCCGTCCACGTCGGCTTAGGTGGCCAGAATGGTTTGCAAAGCGAGGTTGGAATGTTCCGGACAAAATGCAGGTGCCAGTAGGGCTGAAAACGAGGGGCGCTGACATTGTGTAGGCGTCAGCGTGGTGGATTGACGTATGTTTAACTCAAATACTCCCTCTGCTATGAATAAATAGATTTTCTAAAGTTGTATTAAATAAAAAAAATAACTTTGACTGGAATTCCAGAAAAAAAAACCATTAAAAATTATGGTATCAGATTAATATTATTAGATTTAACATAGAATAAATTTTTATATGGCACTAATTTTATATTGTAGATGTTGTTATTTTTCTATAAAGTTAGTCCAAAGTAAAAGGTTTAACTGATACGGATTCTAAAATTGATTTATTCAAAAATAGAGTAGCTCTGTCCTTTAATTAGATACACTCCCTCAATTTTAAATTGTAAGTCATTCCAAGAATCTTGGAGAGTCAAAACATTTTAGGTTTGACCAAATGTGGATATGTGGATTAGAAGAAGGGACATGGGCTATGTAAAAATATTTGGAAAAAAGGGACATATGAAGGTCCCAAAGAAAAGTAAAAGAAAAAATAATTAGACACATGAAGGTACAAAAATATAAAAAAAATGATGAACGCATGAAGGTTCATGTACTGATAGCCAAAACCCAAAATAATAAGTAAAGAGAGAGATCATATCTACAAAAGGAGTATAGTCTTAGTTCACCTTTATCCACACACATGCACATCTTCTCTTCTTGAAACCTTGATTTGACTTTACAACATATGCAAAACAAGTATGCTATCTTTGTTTATCCCTACCTAAAGCTCCACATAAACCTTTTTAGAGGTAGGAGAAAACAAATGAAGGCAGAAACTTTGCTATACCTTGGTGAGGAAATATATACCACCGAGTGATTTGAGAGTTCCATTTGAGGAGTATAAAGTGAACTATGCTTTTCTTAAGAAAAACTAAAAACTCCAAGTTACCAAGATGTGAAATTGGGAAGATAACTTTGTTTCAAGAACTATTCCATTTTTCAACAACCCAAAGGAACATGTTAGCTAATGCCACATATCTCACCTGTGTAACGAATGTTTTGAAATCACTTTTATGTTAGTCATATATCTTGATATATTATGTTCATGATTACTTATATCCCTAGAGCTTTACTCAAGGTCGAGTAAAGGTTAAGCGTGGGAAATCTTGTTGGTGGTCTTTAACGACTACTTTTACTCGTCAAATAAGACAGAAAAGATGAGAAAATAAGCAATCATATGCACATATACATTTACTATTGACCTAGTTCCACATGTATTTGGAAATTTAAATGCTTGCAGGACTTATACATGAATACATGGGAAATCATACCCAAAAGGCTTTTTCTAACAAGGTGTAAATGTTACATTTCAAAAGGGAATAAAGAAGGCCCAATTACTAGGCAAATCAGGGCCCAGACGAGTGGATAAGAAGGCCCAGACCCAAAGCAAACGTACTTCAAATGGCGTGAAACTTTGTAGAGCCCATCTCGAGACCAAGAGAGACAACCCACCAAAGATGGGCTCAAACGGACCTAAAAAATTCCGAAAGGCAAGTCTAAATTCATTAATCTCTTCCAGCACTGGACCTAAAATCGATCGCCGTGTATCCTTTCTATTAACCCACAAATGTAGCAACTCAAGGAAATCTGTCTCCAGATGAACCCGATGAAAGCCTTCCCTCTGTTACAATCAGCAATCCTGAGTGCATCTCTACATGGCATCGCCTCTGTCGTACCACTTTGCGCGCCTGAACAGAAATTCCACATGGTGATCTCGGCCAACACATGCAACTGATCCATTATTGTTACCGACAGTTCCATTAATTACACGGGCTACGAATCGAACAGATATAGGTGTATCTAGCTAGGGACGACGACTACACCATGTCATCAGCAATGGCTACGTCGTCTGATCCCGGTACAATCTTCGTCCTGCACAGCGGGCAGCTGCCGTTGCTCCTTGCCCACTCCCCGAGGCAGTCGCGGTGGAATACATGGCGGCACGACGGCACCTCGCTGCAAAGCTGCCCTGGCCGGAGCGTCTCCAGGCAGATCGCGCACTCCACCACCGTCCCCGACGGCTTGTCACCCTGTCCCTGATCGGCGTATGGGAAGTACGGCAGCGGCATCAGAGCGGGCGGCGCTGCCGCCTTCTCCGTGAACGCCGCCTCAGCCCTGGCCGCTAACACCGCCTCAGCCGTAGCCGCCAACGCTTGCCACTCCGCCAACGCCCGTGCTACCCTTTGCTCCGCGGACTCCGAGTCTGCTCGGTCGTGCTCGTCATAGAAGTAGCAGAAGCAGCAGCCCACGACGGGCAGTACAATGAAGATGAAGACGAGGAACAGGCCATTGTACAGCATCGTTGTCATCCCCTTCGATCTCAATGCAAGCCGCAGGCGGCGCCCGCTACGTCCTGTCTCGCGTGATGAGCACCTGCCGATCGATCTCGATTTGGTTCTTGCTTGTGCGAGGAGAAAAAATATATATGGCTCGAGCTGTGGCACGGGAATCTGGTTTAATTCTGATGTATATACTCTGGGACGTCCTACTTCTACCTTTGTTGGCAATTTATTGGTTGGACAACAGAGAGTCCGACAAGGATCGTTGCTGAGAAACGTTATACTATATCCGTCGACTCGGACATGAGAACAGACTCGGATTCTTGGACTTGTACATGTCCGAAACTGAGATCTCGCTCCAGCGACAAAAAAAAAAACTCGTGTTTTGATCGAGAGAGCTATAGTTCTCCACTAGTCGCAGTATATTAAGGCTCCGTATTGGCTAGAGCTATTTTCCCCCTCTAATCTAGTAAAATTAATAATAGGGCCAAAACTTTTATCCTCCACGTCCAGTTGGAGTGATGCGGAAGCAATACATTGGTTGCCCGGAAATCAATATTTAAGGTGTTTTGGTAAACTTATAAGATGTTTTGACTCTCCAACATTTTTTAAAATGTCTTATAATTTAAGATGAACGGAGTATATATCTTAGGACATTCAAAAGGGTGTATGATTTGGTCGGTATTAAGGCTAAGAACAATTACAATAAAGAGCAATAATAAGTGAATTTTGAAGAAAAGAGAGGAGAAGCGAACTGAGCTGACATAAACACAAGAACAAAAAAAAGTATAATAAATACATGTAGGTCATAGATGAGCTAAGTATCTTATCTTATACTATTACTAATTATAGTCCCAAATGGAGGTTCCACGTTAATTTTTCAGAGACGTGATAGAAAAAATATAAATACTAGAAATTCTTACACTAATAAAAAATGTCTGGCCATTAATTGAAAGACTCTGATTATCCATAACCATTAGATCTATTTTAAAGATAAATGTTAGAAATTCTCACATTAATCAGAAACATCTGACCATTAATTGTCCTAATAGAGACTTCACGTTATTTTTCACAAGACATGCTATATAAAAAAAGATAAATGCTAGAAATTCTTACATTAATCAGAAACATCTGAGAATCAATTGAAAGACTCTAACTATCTATAACCATTAGATCTATTTTAAAGATAAATGCTAGAAATTCTTACATTAATCAAAATATCTGCAGGTTAGTACCTCTCACTACACTAGAACAGCCTATCACTGACGGTTCAAAACCCCCTTCACTGACGGATTTTGAACCGTCACAGTCAACTCGACAGTGATGAGCTGATCATATCACTGGCGGTTATGCCAAACCGGCAGTGATGCTTGAGCCATCACTGCCGGTTCGTTTACCCAACAGGCAGTGATGTTTGAGTCATCACTGCCCATTCGTTTACCAAACCGACAGTGAAGGGGTTTATATCACTACCAGTTTTATTTGAACTGACAGTGATATTAATTTTTCAATTTTCATTTTATTAGTTGTTTTATTTTCATTTGGGGTTTAGGGTAGAGGTGGTGGGTTTAGGGTTTAGGTTTTAGAGGTGGTAGGGTGGGAGGTCGGGGAGGTGGAGGTGGTTGCTATCGAACCATTTGATATCAATGTGAAGGTGGTTGTGGACCAGCGACAATACAAACCCATCAACATTTATATTAATTACAAAAGTTCCAAACAAAACTTAAAGTACCGAATTAATTGTTGCATTACAGTAGCCTATCGAGGCGGTCATTTCTGTACTGCACCTTGAACTTCTCAGTCCTCGCAATGGAGAATGATCCTTCCTTGTACACTACCTCATCAAGAACAAACTTTGCTATCTCCTCTTGAACTCCTCTTATCTCAAAATCTAGCAACATGTTGTGCTTCTGTTCTTTGCGCTGTAATTGAAGCAAGATGATATTGAGATGCACATATGTAAGACAAAACAATAGAAATGAGACACTTACGTACCATGGCTTGTCCTATTTTTAGTTTTGCGCCAAAGTAGGCAAGCATTGCCCACATCACATAGAACCTGCATTCGTTGTTCCCCATTGGTTGATCTAGGGTCTTGGTATCCTCCATATACTTCACTATGAATGGGGCTCTCCATTTCTTTTGCATCTTGGGCTCTAGATTTTTCCAATCAGGTAACTCCTTCATTATATGTGACAATGTAAATGAATTGTGAATGCCGAGGACATTACAATATCCTATGTGATTGGAAAGTGTTGTGATATTGGGTTCACTTACTTATTTAGCACTTTGACTAGGGGTCGATAAGAGAAAGTGGTTTTTTCCTTGAGTCCTACACCTTGATAATTGAATCATTAAGACTTATATCTACGAGGACGTAATGGTTGCTACAATCACAAAGTCCATGTTATTGAATGACATATCAAGAAAAAACACTTAAATAAGGGTCGAGAACACATACTCGCAGTTGTAGGGTAGCAGTACGTTTGATTTTCTGTATTTGAACATTCTTTCAAACTCAATATTCAAACTAGTTGGTACATAGTCATCTGTGAGACCGGCGGTGCATGTTGTCTCATTTACAAAGATGGGGTCCAAGAAGTCAAAATTGGTCTTTCGCTAGATTATGCACCATTTTGCTACACTCCTGCATAATAAATATAGAATATATTCAAATGCAGATCATGTAGTTTATTATAACGTTGTTAGGGTACGGTACTTACAGAGTCCATAACATAAAAAATCTGTGCATCAAGCGAGCATCGTTGATAGAGCAGAACGAGGTCTTCATAATAAATAGTATGCACCACTTCTTCAAGATGATTAAAAACCAGTCTAGGACAGATGCATACTTCAAAGGTTGCACAGTCTTTGTTGGTGTTCCTATCCACGATGGAATAATCATGCAACTGTTGCATGTTTGTTGGCAAATCTCTAGTCTTGTCGGGTGGCGACCATAGGCTTGCCTAGTTCAAACTTGTATACGACCATGGTTGTTTGAAATTTGCTTTTTCCATAATAGAGATCTGTGGCACTCTCCATGGTTATGCCTATGTCGTTGGACAAGTTTTGTATCTTTAGCAAACCTCTTGTGTGTGTTTCTCTAGCTTTGGTTTGATTACCCTCATTTTCTCTTTACCTTTTAATTTGGGTCTGTGTGTAGCACTTAGGTCTATAAGCCAATCGCTCAAAAAAGGCAAGTTGGGTGACCTTTTGTGCAAGCTTCTCTAGTTTAATATGGTCCTGCGTCAGCACCATCTTCTTCTTTTTACTTGGCTTGGGAGCTTTACCAACCGAAGCTAATGACCTCTTGTGTTGCGAGGTCGAACCTGATCTATAGCTAGGTTGAGACCCCACTCCTTTGGACTTTGAAGCTGGTGGAGGAGGAGGAGGAGGAGTCTTCTCCTTTGACGGTGGAGAAGGAGTCTTCTCCTTTGACGGTGGAGGAGGTGTCTTCTCCTTTGCCGGTGGATCTTGAAGAGGAGAGAAACCTCTTGGCGGAGGCGATCCTGATGATTCACTATCATCCTCATCATCCGAAGATGGCTACTCATCTAGCTTGGTGAAACGTTTGCGCCAGGCGACATGAGTGCCCAAGTTGTGAGCTAGACGCGGCCTATCTTCCTTCACTAGGAAATCAATATGTATCTTATTGTACTTCTTGTCCAAGATCTTATCAATGCTGACCCTAGCATACCCGAGTGGCACTGGCTTGCCATGAATGATGTTGTCTCCTCTTGGAAATGCTTGTTCGACCACCACCTTATATTTTGTCCACTGCTAACGGATATACAACCTGACATTCACAGGTTCTTTGATGTTGTCCACTGGATGAGGAGCATTGACCTCTTTATCGTCAGACAAAGGGGTTGAGCCACAGCTACTGCGGCCCTTGGGCACTGGGCTCTTCAAAGCCGGGACTGCCTATGGTTGACACGAACACATGGATTGCATAGTTGTGATAACTCGTGCATCGACTTGAGCAGCTATCTGTGCTTCCATGCTCTCTTCGATCTCCCGTCGCATCCTTTGGAGCTCTTCTTCTCTTTGCATTCTAGCCCTCGCCCAGCTCGTATAGGAAGAGGATTCACCTTCAAATGCTTTCTCCCAAGGAACTATCCCGACTCCTCTAGTGTGACTGGGGTGCTCCTTGTTTCCAAGTGCTTGTGTCAGCACGTCATTTTCTCTATCAGACTTGCGATTACCTCTATTCACTTCCTCAGCTAACGAGGAAATCTTCTGTAGGAGATCGGTGACGGGTTCAGTACTGGCGGAAAGGCTCCCGTTAGCATTGTATTGTGCCCCCCTTGTGAGTAGGTAGTTCACTAATCTAGGCTGTCAATCGCTTGTCTGAGGCATAACGCCGCTCTGCTCTAGTTGCATAATTTTTCATTCTCTACAACTTTTTGCTAAAGGACCATATTAAAATTTTGTTTAGTTTTTGAATTTCATTTTAAATTTGAATAAGGGTTTAAAATTCAATTTCCCCCTTTCTAATTACTGGGTAGGTCAAATACAATGATGTTTTTGCATCCTTTCTCATGATCTCCAGTTTTTTCAACTGTGAAGGGAACCTCCCATGCATATCATGTAGAAGCTGTGAAATGCCATCATTTTCCTCTGTGTCATCAACTAATGTATTCATAAACGCATCATCATTGGTAGGGACATATTCTGTATAATCATGAACATGCAATAATGCATTTAGGGATACACTAGGCATGGGCACATCATCATTGCTTTCTTGTGTAACATTTTGACCAACCTCCCCATGCAAAGTCCAAATCATGTAGTTTATCATGAACACCCTTGTGATCAAGTGTAATCGTACATGCTCCACGTCGTCCCATTTTCTTGTATTCTTATAGTCTTTGCATGGACAGAATACAAGCTGTGAGTCCCCAGCATTGGCTCTAGCGAGCTTGATGAAATCGTCGATGCCCGTCAAGTACTGTGGGTCTGTTCATGACAGATCATACATCCACCCTCGCGCCATGTCTGCACAGGTAAAATGAGTATGGCAGAGGAAACATATGAACATATTAATAAGAGTCTTTCTGAACAATATTATTTGATGAAGCACATAAACATAATGTATGATCTATCACGGGCATTTAGAGTTTAGGTTTTGAATAAGATCCTTTTTGAACAATATTATTTGATGAAACACATAAGCATAATGTATTCTTTGATATAATTTGAAATTAGTCACGCTATAAAAAGTGAGACAACAAATAGAAAACAATGGAGGCTTCATCGTAAACAACATTAATTGCACACCCTTTTTAACAACAATGTAGGCGCTTGTTTAGTTCCCTTCCAAATTCGAAAACTTTACAATATTCCACATCCCATCGAATCTTTAAACGCATGCATGGAGTATTAAATGTAAAAAAATATAACTAATTACAAAGTTTATCTATAATTTTTTAGACAAATCTTTCGAACCTAGCTACTCAATAATTGGACAATAATTACCCAATAAAAACAAAGTGCTACAATTTTTTCAAGTAATTTTGGATCTAAAAGCTACAAAAAAATGAACACAAATACCCTCTTCTTGATCATAAATAATAGTATAGGTCCAAACTATGGATTCGCACACAAAAGCAATGTAAACCTACAATTTTAAAGAAGTATGCTTGTTACTAACCATGAGCTAGAAGATCGTGAGCATCCAAGAGTGTCCTTGAGCAATCCGGTGAAGAGGAGCCGCAACAATGGAGATGAACAGAGCTGCCGCAACAATGGAATGGAGCTCACTGTTCTATTTCCGTTGGGACAGAGGACGGAGAGGAGATCAAGATATTTATACTGTACATATTTCACTGTCGGTTCCAACTACGAACCGACAGTAAAGCTCCTCATCATTGCAGGTTCGTGGCTTGAACCGGCAGTGAACCTGCAGAGAACCTTCACTACCGGTTCAAGCCACGAACCGACAGTGATGAGGATCTTCATTGTCGGTTTGGCCTCAGCCCCAATCATTTGGGGTCCGTCAGAGCTTGAACCGGCAGTGAAGGGTTATCACTGTCGGCCCATTACAATCCAGCAGTGATGGGCTGACAGTGATAACTGAATCTATAGTAGTGTCTATGACATCATGGATCTTAATTCATGTGGTGCCGATATTAAGTGTTATTCATAGCATCATAGTCCTTAATAGTGTAGTTTACGGTGGCCTAACATATATTTCAAAAATTATAAACATGAGTTAATAAAGTATACAATAACCACAAGAATTTTGATTAAATTGAGAATATACAATAAGTTGCAATTAAACTTCGGTTTATGGAGTCATAAGATATGAGTTGCAACAACACTCACCATAGTTTAATCTAATTTTCAAATAAATGTGCATTAAAAATAAAAGGTGACATGAAAAGGAAAAAACTATTGATATGGATGACAAAAACATTTGGTTGTCACAACGAAATAGAGAGTACAAAATATCTATTGTGTCTATTTTGTTAGAAAATAAATGAACAAAGTATAAATGTGTAATTTAATATAAATATTTTTTATTAGTTTGAGATATTAATAATAACTAATCCTTGTATCTCCTAAGATTCTATCCCGCGCATAAGTTGGAGGACTAACATATATTTGCAAGTTAATTAACCTTATAATTTGTTATATATCCACATAATTCAATTCATAAAGAGTATCATCCAACATGATGGGAGAGTTGACCTTCTTTCTCGATTTGCAAATCGAGCAAACCCGGGAAGAGACATTTGTGCACCAAGGCAAGTACACCAAGGACATCATGAAGAAGTTTGACATGGGCGAGGCCAAGCCTCTTTCGACACCCATGTCGACCACGACAGTGTTGGATGCGTACGAGAAGGGGGATCTCGTGGACCAGATGGAGTATCGGAGCATGATTGGATCACTCCTCTACCTGGCGGTGAATATATAATAATACCTGCTTTCTTCAAGAGCTTTTTCTTGAAAGGTTTGGAGTTTATTCATTCCATCAATGGCCTTGATCTGTCCATTCAATAGTTGCTTCTGATTATCCAATGACTTGTCGGCAACATTCCTAATGTCATCAGTAGTGCTCTGTAAATCCTTCATCTTTGAAGACATTGATTCAACAACAACTTGAATTTCTCTTTTCATATATCCAGTCTCTTCTCTTAGCTTGTCCATCTCATTTCCTAGTCTTTGATATGATTCCTCAACGCGTGCCCGACCAGCCTCAATCTGCTCCTTCATCTTCGATTGCCCTTTACTCAGGTTTGCCTGAATGGTAGCGATCTCCTTGGACTGCTCAAAGCTGGACTTCGAGTGAACCAGCACATCGTTGATCTGCTCCTTAGTGTGGTTTGACACTTCTGCTAGGTTGTCGGCTTGATTCATGATCGATAATAGTGTGTCATGAACTTTTCTTGATTCTTTCTCAGTTTGAGATGAGCATGATGGGAGAGTTGGCCTTTTTTCTCGGTTTGCAAATCAAGCAAACATGGGAAGAGACATTTGTGCACCAATACAACTACACCAAGGACATCTTGAAATAGTTTGACATGGGTGAGGCCAAGCCTCTTTTGACACCCATGTTGACCCTGACGGTGTTTGATGCGTACGAGGATACGGAGCCTGTGGACTAGACGGAGTATCGAAGCTTGATTGGATCACTCCTCTACGTGACGGTGAATATATAATAATACCTCCTTTCTTCAAGAGGTTTTGCATGAAAGCTGTGGAGTTTATTCATTCCATCCATGTCCTCGGTCTGTCGATTCAATAGTTGCTTCTGATTCTCCAATGACTTGCCAGCAACATTCCCAATGTCATTAGCAGTGCTCTACAAATCCTTTATCTCGAAAGACATTGATTCACCAACAATTCTCCGATTGCCTTTACTCATATTTGCCTGAATGGTAGCGATCTCCTTGGACTACTCAAAGGTGGACTTCGAGTGAACCAGCACATCGTTGATCTGCTCCTTGGCGTGGTTTGACACCTCTGCTAGGTTGTCAGCTTGATTCTTGATCGATGACAGTCTATCGTGAACTTTTCTTAATTATTTCTCGGTTTGAGATGAGCATGATGGGAGAGTTGACCTTCTTTCTCAGTTTGCAAATCAAGCAAACCCGGGAAGAGACATTTGTGCACCAAGGCAAGTAGATCAAGGACATCTTGAAGAAGTTCGACATGGGCGAGGCCAAGCCTCTTTTGACACCCATGTCGACCACGATGGTGTTGGACGCCTATAAGGAGGGGGAGCCCGTGGACCAGACGGAGTATCAAAGCATGATTGGATCACTTCTCTACCTGACGGAAATATTAAGAATTTTGATTGTACTAGGACACTCAAGGCCTAATGGCCGAGCAGCACAGCCAGCCAACAATCCACTTTCTAGCAACACACACGTAAGAGAGAAGGGTCCAATAAAACTGGCGATTAATAATCTGAAATCCTTTTCTACTTCTAGATCTCCTTCTCAGGTGCCCTGAGTTGAATTTCCTAATAATGAGTTATTTGTGAACATTGCTGTTGCAATCTGTGCCCAAGTAAACAAGTTCCTGTGCTTCCTGCTGGATGTGTCTCGTGAAAGAAACTTGAAGCATTTTGTAGTGGCAAGTGAAACTTTTCTGAGTTTATCTATGCAGATAGATATGATTGACACATTTATGATATTGTTGAATGTCATACTTTCTTAAAGAGCTTTTTCTTGAATGTTGTGGAGTTTATTCATTCCATATATGACCTTGGTCTGTCCATTCAATAGTTTCTTCTAATTCTCCAATGACTTGCCAGCAACATTCCCAATGTCATTGGTAGTGCTCTACAAATCCTTCATCTTTGAAGACATTGATTCACCAACAATTTGAATTTCTCTTCTCATGTATCCGGTCTCTTCTTTAGCTTGTTCATCCCATTTCGTAGTCTTTGATATGATTCCTCAACGCGTGCCCTACCAACTGTTGGCACCCAGAATGACACACTTTTACTTAACCAAAATGCTGCCAACAACCTCAGGATCAACGATAAAACAATCACCTCATGCACATACCTTATCAAATAACAAGTTCCACATGTCCATGAGTATTTGATTGCAGGAATGAAGAAATGTAGCAAAGGAGAGCCAGTGGGACCCACATAGGGGGTTGACCGACCACCCTATAGGCCCACCAGCTCTCCCCCTTGGCCATGATCCAGGAGAAGCACCTTAGAGTGAATTCCAACCCTTGGATCACTATGTGCTTTCTCTCAACGGCTCACATGCAAAGCACATGGATCCATGGGCCCACACCAAGGAGACCAACGTGACAAATACCTCAGAACAAATAACCAATACCAATGACAAGTGGGGCCAACACCTAGAAGGCTGAGGTGGGCCAGAGACCCCAAGGGGTGCGTCGACCGACCTCTGCCTGGGCCCACAAGCCCTCCCACTTGGTCCCTGACCAGTGGGGCTACATCTAGAAGGTGAAGGATGGCCCACAGGCCATAGGGGGGTCGACCGACCTCCCCTAGGTCAGTTTAGCACCTACCAACCGCCATACTCACTAACACATGTTGGAAATCAGCATCATCCATCCTAAGGCGGTTTAGAGTCGTTGGATCCAAGGGTGGAGGATTGAAGCCTCCTGGATCGCTGACGTGGCGATGTAGTAGCCCCTACTCCACCTCCCACTATAAATAGAGGCTCATACCACCCCCCCTCTCTACACATGGTGAAGAAGCCTACAAGCTCTATTCCTTAGATTGTTCTAGTAGTTTAGTCTAGAGTGGGAGTTAGAGTTGAGTCGAGCTGCGCTCAGGATTTCCGGAGTTGTCTTCTGGAAAGTCTGGTATAGCTCTTGTATCTTTCCTTCTTTGTAAGACTTTATCTTATTCAATATATTATCCTTTCTATCTACTTTACTTAGTATTTACTTTGAGCATTATTATACTAGATATAGTATTGTTATATGCTTTTGCTCTTTAATAGCCTTTACATTCATAGTCTGTGATCCTTGTGACATTTCCTGTATGCGATCATTGTCTGTCATAGGGTGCTTTGATTATAGATCGTAGTCAAAGTAGTAAGTTGTGTGTAAGCGTGGTGCTTATACATTATCTTACCCTTGGTTACCGCTTGCTGCACGGATTGTTTGTGGTAGCTAGCAAAAGGTGACAGCCTTGTCTAGTAGTTGTATTCCACCATGTGTTGTCTAGGCAAGTTCTTAAAAGGTAAGGCCCCCGTAAAACGAGGGCGCGGTCGGGTAGGAGTTTTATCCTCCTACTGATCTATCCCCTCGCCTAGCATACTTGTATGGAGGAGGCAAACTATAGTGTTTAGACTAGTTAATTGGCTAAGTATATTGAAGTAGAGTGAATTACACAGGAGTCCCTCTCTCGTTGTCCTCCCACCTAGCTATACTATCTAGTACGTTCTAAGTATCATTTACCTTGGCTTATTCATTCATCAACCCCTTCCTATCACATATATCGTTTACCCCCCTATACTAGTTGGTACTAAGTTGAGGAGCTCTCTAGGATCTCTCTCTAATTATCATTTCTAGCCAAGCTTTCCCTTGGGAAAATATAAATTATGATACCTCGGAATACTCCTAGGTGAAATGCTACAATGGCATAATCTGTGCGATTGTGGATTTATCCAATAGTCATAAGAAATACCAACAAGCACTTCTGGTGCCGTTGTCGGGGAAAGCTTAACCTAGAAGTTTTAATTAGATTGAATCCATAGATTCTCGTTAACTTAGTTATCAATTAGTCATAGGGGCTTACCCCTGTCTGTGTATTCCTTTCTTGTGAAGCCAAACAGTGTATGAGCGGTTTCCAACTATCGGGAAATTATCTAGAAGATCCCGAGCAGTTGTTGAGGAGGACTAGATGTCGTCAAGTTCCCCCTGAGAGGTTCATCTCAACCCTGAATCCGTTCGAGGAAGGAGGCTCTACACCACCACTCAAGGGAGCTATGGCCCAGAAGGCGATCTCTGACTTCAGGGTCCCGAGGTCAACTTCAGGGATTCCACCTTCGAGCTGAAGCCCGCCTTGATCCACATGATGCAAGCCAACCCATTCTGCGGGAAGCCCCATGAGGATGCCAATGCTCATCTCCAGCACTTCATGGAGCTATGTGGCACCTTTACTATCAAGGGAGTGGCGTCTGACGTCATTCGCCTTCGCCTATTCCCATTCTCGTTATTGGGGAAGGCGAAGCAATGGTTCTACGCCCACAAAGAAGAGGCCACTACATGGGAGAGGTGTGCTAACGCATTCCTCAAGAAGTTCTTCCCGATGGGCAAAACCAATGCTCTTCGTGGAAAGATCTCAAGCTTCCAACAATAGTCTAATGAGATGATTCCCGAAGCATGGGAGCGTCTCCAGGAGTACATTCGTGCCTGTCCTCATCATGGGATATACGATTGGCTCTTGATCCAAGGATTCTACCACGGGCTATCCAGTATGGCCCGTAGTCACCTTGATGCTATCGCTGGAGGAGCGTTCCTCTAACACACAGTGAGGAATGCTAAGGACCTCATCGAGAAAATGGTAATCAACCAAGGATGGGGTGAGGAACGCCTCCAGCTGAAGAGGAGAGGTATGCACACCGTCAATGAAGTGGACATGCTCTCTGCCAAGATGGACTTCTTGATGAATAAGATAGAAGAATGTTCCAAGAAGGAACGAGAGGCCATCTACCCCATCGCCGCCGCACAAGCTATTGAAGCTGATCCATGGTGCGAGGTGTGTGGAGGAAATGATCACTTGGGCAACAATTGCCCCGAGACATCGAAGGAGGACGTGAACTTTATCAACAACAACAACAACGGGTATCGACCCCAATAGCAAGGAGGATGGAATTCGCGCCCCTTCTACCAAGGTAATGGAGGTAATAGCAATTACAACAATTACAATTCTTATAGTAATTAGCCTTCATTGAAAGATCTTGTTCTTGGTCAATCTAAGATTGATGGTGGTATAAATAAAAAGATGATTGCCAATGATTAAGTTCTTGAAACCCCTGGTGAAAAACGGATAGCTTTGCCATTGCCATGAAAAATCAATTGAGTTTTAATAAAATTTTAGAAACACAATTAGCTCAATTAGCAGCAGCTATGCCATCCATAGAACAAGGTAAGATTCCTGGGAAACCAGAAGATTCAATTGAGCATGTTAATATGGTAACAATGAGGTTCGGTAAGCCTCCACTTCGCTCCTATTGGGGCTATCTTCTCGATCCTCCCTTCATCATGAAGAAGGAAGATCTAGGCCACCCGATGATCAAATGCTCAATCGGACAACAAACCTTCCACAACGCCTTCTGCGACCTTGGATTAGGCGTCAACATCATGTCCAAGGTAATGTACGATAACCTGTTAGGGGACCCTTGCTCCCTACATGTGTTCGTTTGCAGATGGCAGATCAGACGATGCGGTTTCCGGAGGGACTCGCGAGGGATATCTTGGTGAATATCCAAGATGATTACATCCCCACCGACTTCATAATCCTGGACATGGGAGCCAATGTGGAAGTACCCGTCATCTTGGGAAGGCCCTTCCTCAACACCACCAATGCGGTCATCTATGTAGGATCGGGCCAGATCCATTTCCAATTCCCAAGTCACAAGGTAAAGTGTGCTTTCAATGGTTATAAACTTAACAAACAGGTTAAGGCACACCCACCAAGAAGAAGAGTTCGATCCCCGCGCCAAAAGAAGCAATACCCGAAGGCCAAGATCAATGAACTCAAGGAGGATGAACCTGCCAATCCAAGGCAGGTTTGGAAAGCAAAGGAGGTGCACACTCCCCGATCTCCGTCTCCGGAGCCATCAAGTGCACCCGAGGAATGAACAAGAAGGAGAGTCCTACTCCGAGGACTTAAAACCAGGGAGCCTTCACTGAAAGGTAAGTTGGTATTTATCTTTTTACTTTCCTTTACATTTATTTCATTTCTTTAATTTTCATCATGCTTAAAATTTAGAAAAATAAAGTTTCAGATTAAATAAAACTTGAGATTAGTTTAACACTAAAAATTGACAAAAGGTAGGACCATAGGGTGGTCGGCCGACCACCCCTATGCACCCTATCTTGGCTTATTTAATTAGGAAATGCTTTGTGACCTTTATAAAAGAGAAAAAAATGGAGGACTAGGGGGGTCGACCGACCACCCCTAGTGCCCTTTGGTCATCTCTCTTGTCCCCCATCTCCCTTTGTCCAAGCATCTCATGATTTGAGTAGTGAGGCATCTAAAATTTATATTTTGCTTTAGGAGACATCTCTTTATCTTTGTCATGCTTTAAAATACATCAATCACTTTTTGTTAAAGCATGACACTTCCTTGTCGCCCACTACTCCATGTTCAAAGTGGGGAGCCACTTTCACTTTCACTTTTGCTTTGTCATGCTTTGAAAAAGAAAACGCATCAATCACTTTTGATCAAAGCATGACATATCTTTGTCCCCCACTACTCTTTGTTTAAAGAGGAGAATCTTGAGCACTTTAGCTCAGCTTTTGATCACAACACAAATTATGCTTCACCTTTCACCAAGCACTAGAAAAAGTGTGAGTAGAATCTCCACTTTAGGGGGTCGGGCCGACCACCTTTGGTCACCTCCTCCTTTTCCTTTTGCTTTGTGTAAGACATCTTCTAAAGATAGTGATCATGGCACCCAATGGCATGCCCAAGGGGGGTCGGCTGACCCCCCATGGTGCCCCCTTGGTGCCACCTTCTCCCCTATAAAAGCCCATGCAAGGAGAGCTCAAATCCTCACACCTCAACCAGAATCCAGTTCGAGCTCAAACCACTCCTTGCCTTGCTCTCTCCTCTCCTCTCTCAAGAGAAGTTCTTAGCTCTCAAGAGAAGTAGTGCTACTCTCTCTCTTAAGTCCACAACAACACCTTGTCTTCATCAAGCTTCTCTTAGCTCAAGCCTATCCCCGCAAGGCCAACTAGGAAACTGTCTCTACACAAAACTTTGTCCTAGTCTTGTCCTTGTGTCCCTCTTCCTCTCTAGAAGATGAAGAACCCTCTGAGATCCGTATTCAAGAAAGCAAAGCAAATCCTGAGTGGGAGCTCATCTCGACGCTCCCACCAATCCGAGGATAATTCCCAAGGAAGAAGAAAGGGAGGTTCTGCCCGATATACTTGGGAGAACGTCCAAACCAAAGAACAACCTCAGGAAGAGGAAGAATTGCCGATGGAGGTACCTCATATTGGGGCACTCATGGTGCCCCCGATGAGGACCTATGATCAATAAAGTGGTCTCTGGTTTGACCAACTAGAGTACCAGAGATATCTCTCTCTTCGGGATCGATCTTTCGAGCATACAAGGATATTGAATCCAACTCGTCTCTCCAAATAGGTATGACCACCGAATTTGATACTATCTTTTCAACCATTGGTTGGTCTAGCTTTTGGCAAGTAGATGAGCTTGGGATTCAATTGCTTACCATAGAGTTCTTGTGCTCTTTACAAGTCTCTAGTGATGAAATATCTTTTCACATGTTTAATCAAAGCTTTAGTCTCACTTGGAGTCATGTAAATGTTGCTCTTGCCTTTGATGATTCATGCTTACTTGATTTAGACCTTGCCATGCATAGATTCAACAAAAGAAAATTTTGGTTGTCTATCTCTGCCTTGAATAATTGCTCAAATCTCAAACCTGAGGAAATTCATAATCCAACCCTTCGTTTCATGCACCTTTGGATGAACATGACTTTGTTTCCTGGAAGTAATGCTAGCATGCTAAGTAACATAGAATTACAATTGCTTTATGCCATGGTTAACAAAATCCAAGTTTCTCCTGTAAAATGCTTAATAAAATTTTGGCAAAGTTCAATTGAGAGTAATGAACCTATTCAATTCACATCTTTAATTACTCGTCTTGTCGAATCTATGAACTTGCTAAATGGCACCTACCCTTTTGAATATATCTCTTCACCTAGAGCAGTAATTTTAGAAGAATATCTTACAACTGTTCAAATGCTAAAAAGAGATCCCAAAGGTGAACTTAAAATGATCTATAGTGGCCATACAACTGAGGTGCCTCTTCCAAATAGACAATGTCAGTTGTATAGGGCCCATAAGCTAACCCTTGATTTAGATCAAGGAATTGGGCAAAGAGGTTTTGCAGGTTCAAACAGGAGAGCTCAGGAGGGGATATACTTTGTTCATCTTGAGCAAGGTGGTCCTTCCCGAGGAGCTAATGGCGAGGAGGAAGACGATGCATCTTCCGATCCCATGCACACTTCTAGTGGCATGCCTCCTCGACCACCACGTCCTCAAGGACCACGAGCATCCTTCTCGTCCACACAAGATAGGGAGCATCGTGAACGGTGGCAACAAATGGATCATCTCACCAATGCTTTTGGCGAGCTACGTGTTGAGCATGGTGAGACAACACACATTGTCCAGCAAACTGCCAAACAAATCCAAGCACTGCAAGAAGAACAAGACCAGCAGTGGTCATTATGGTGGCAACAACATCCATATCCACCACCACCATATTGAGAAAAAAGATAAGCTTGGGGGAGGTTCCCTCCCCCACTAAGGTAAGTTTTTAATTTCAGTATTTATCTTCATGTATTATATTGCTTATCTTTGCTTGCATCTAAAAAAATCTGCATATGATAAAAAGAATAAAAAGACTTCTCTCTACTCTCACTTGTTCCATGAATCCTAGTATCTCCTATGGAAATGATGAATAGTTGCTTTGCTAGATGTTTCTCTAGTACTTAGTTTACAACTTGGTATTTCTCTAAGTATGGATTACTTGTCTTAAAAGAAACCATCATGAACCTGAAACTTTTGTGGGTTGCAAATGATGTAACTAAGTCTAAGTTGTTGTGAGACATGATATGACAAGATAAGAGCTTCTATAATATTGTTCTAAGCAAGAATGACTATCGGAGTTTTATTTATTAAAATTATAAAACACTTTTTGTTCCTCAATGGTGAAAATTCCTACCAAAGCTATACATGCTCTTTCATGATATAAGCTTTCTACATAAGCTGCTTGCTTTGTGTTGAGTTTGGTCAAGTTTTGTGACCCTTGTTGAGAGATTTATCATGCTCCTAAGATCAAGATCACATACACACCACATATACATGCTGCTTCTACACTAGAAGTACGCAGAAACATGCCTTACATTTTTCACATAGTTCATACTCCATGCTCTAATAGAAAAATCTCTCTCTAGTATGTCGCTAGTAAATGAGACATAGACTATGCAAAATTCAGGGGCATTCTAAAAGTCCCAAGTTTTAGAAAAATGATAAGCACATCAAAGCTCATGAAAAAAATGAGCATTCTCAAAGCTCATAGAAAAATAAAAAGATAGCTATGTCTCAAAATAATAAGTTAGGAAAGAGAGATCATATTGAGGAGTATTGATCATTTGCCATGTTTCCACACACTTGCACATCTTGATCTAAGAGTATGACATTTCTCTCCTTGGATCTGGAATTTGACTTTACAATATATGCAAGGTAAGTTTGCTACATCTTTCATCCCTACCTATAGCTCCACATAAGCCTTTAGAGATAGGATGAAAAGAGAGGCAAACTTTGATATATGTTCCTTAGTGAGGAATCATACACCATATGAGCGACTCGAGAGTACCATTTGAGGAACACTAAGTTTTCTTTTACAAAACTTTACAAAACCTCCGATATGAAACTTGTGAAAGAATGAGAAAACTAGTGCTCAAATCAAGTTGTTCTATCTCTCAACCTCTCAAGACAAAGGATAAAGTTGTAAGCCCCATGAAGGACTAAGGTAATATGGGTGACTCTTTATTGCTAACTTTTCCATTCAAAAGAGAAGTATGCTTGTTGTAAATTTAGTACTCTTGAAATATGAAGCATAGTAGCATCTCCTGATCCATCGAGCTAAGTTTAATTGTTTGCTTTGGACGAGCAAAGGTTAAGCTTGGGGGATCTTGTTGGAACCCAGAATGACACACTTTTACTTAACCAAAATGCTGCCAACAACCTCAGGAGCAACGATAAAACAATCACCTCATGAGCATACCTTATCAAATAACAAGTTCCACATGTCCATGAGTATTTGATTGCATGAATGAAGAAATGGAGCAAAGGAGAGCCAGTGGGACCCACATAGGGGGTCGGCTGACCACCCTATGGGCCCACCAGCTCTCCCCCCTGGCCATGATCTAGGAGAAGCACCTTAGAGTGAATTCCAACCCTTGGATCACTCTGTGCTTTCTCTCAACGGCTCACATGCAAAGCACATGGATCCATGGGCCCACACCAAGGAGATCAACGTGACAAATACCCTAGAACAAATAAACAATACCAATGACAAGTGGGGCCAACACCTGGAAGGCTGAGGTGGAGGGGGGGTCGGCCGACCTCTGCTTGGGCCCACAAGCCCTCCCACTTGGTCCCTGACCAGTGGGGCTGCATCTAGAAGGTGAAGGATGGCCCACAGGCCATAGGGGGGGTCGGTCGATCTCCCCCTAGGTCAATTCAGCACCTGCCAACCACCATACTCACTAACACATGTTGGAAATCAGCACCATCGATCCTAAGGCGGTTTAGAGTCGGTTGGATCCAAGGGTGGAGGATTGAAGCCTCCTGGATCGCTGACGTGGAGATGGAGTAGCCCCTACTCCACCTCCCACTATAAATAGAGGCCCATACCCCCCCTCTTTACACATGGTGAAGAAGCCTACAAGCTCTATTCCTTAGATTGTTCTAGTAGTTTAGTCTAAAGTGGGAGTTAGAGTTGAGTCGAGCTACGCTCGGGATTTCCGGAGTCATCTTCTGGAAAGTCTGGTATAGCTCTTGTATCTTTTCTTCTTTGTAAGACTTTATCTTATTCAATATATTACATTTCCTCTACTTTACTTAGTATTTACTTTGAGCATTTCTATACTAGATATAGTCTTGCTATATGCTTTTGCTCTTTAATAGCCTTTACATCAATAGTCTGTGATCCTTCTGGCCTTTCCCGTATGCGATCATTGCCTGTCATAGGGTGCTTTGATTATAGATCGTAGTCAAAGTAATAAGTTCTGTGTAAGCGTGGTGCTTATACATCACCTTATCCTTGGTAACCACTTGTTGCACGGATTGTTTGTGGTAGCTAGCAAGAGAGTGACAGCCTTGTCTAGTCTTTGTATTCCACCACGTGTTCTTAGGCAAGTTCTTAAAAGGTAAGACCCTCGTAAGAAGAGGGCGCGGTCCGGTATGAGTTTTGTCCTCCTGCTGATCTATCCCCTCGCCTAGCACACTTGTATTGAGGAAGCAAACTATAGTGTTTAGACTAGTTAATTGGCTAAGTATATTGAAGTAGAGTGAATTGCATAGGAGTCCCTATACTCTCTTGTTGTCCTCCCACCTAGCTACACTACCTAGTCTGTTCTAAGTATCATTTACCTCGGCTTATTCATTCATCAACCCCTTCCTATCACATATATCGTTTACCCACCTATACTAGTTGGTACTAAGTTGAGGTGCTCTCTTGGATCGCTCTCTAATTATCATTTATAGCCCAGTTTTCCCTTGGGAAATTATAAATTATGATACCTTGGAATACTCCAAGGTGAAATGCTACAACGGTATAATCTGTGCGCTTGCGGATTTATCCAAGTCATAAGAAATACCAACATCAACCTCAATCTGCTCCTTCATCTCCGATTGCCCTTTACTTAGGTTTGCCTGAATGGTAGCGATCTCCTTGGACTGCTCAAAGGTGGACATGGAGTGAACCAACACCTTGTTGATCTACTCCTTGGTGTGGTTTGACACCTCTGCTAGGTTGTCAGCTTGATTCTTGATCAATGACAGTGTGTCGTGAACTTTTTTTTATTTTTCTCGGTTTGAGATGAGCATGATGGGGGAGTTGACCTTCTTTCTCGGTTTGCAAATCAAGCAAACCCAGGAAGAGACATTTGCGCACCAAGGCAAGTACACTAAGGACATCATGAAGAAGTTCAACATGGCATGTCGACCATGATGGTGTTGGGTGCGTACGAGGATGGGGAGTCCATGGACCCAACGGAGTATCGGAGCATGATTGCATCACTCCTCTACCTGATGGTGAATATATAATAATACCTATTTTCTTCAAGAGCTTTTGCTTGAAAGTTGTGGAGTTTATTTGTTCCATCCATGGCCTCAATCTGTTCATTCAATAGTTGCTTCTGATTCTCCAATGACTTGTTAGCAACATTCCTAATGTCATCAGTAGTGCTATGCAAATCCTTCATCTTTGAAGACATTAATTCAACAACAATTTGAATTTCTCTTTTCATATATCCAGTCTCTTAGCTTGCCCATCCCATTTCCTAGTCTTTGATATGATTCCTCAATGCGTGCCCAACCAGCCTCAGTCTGCTCATTCATCTTCGATTGCCCTTTACTCAGGTTTGCTTAAATGGTAGCGATCTCCTTTGACTGCTCAAAGCTCAGTGTGTTGTTGTTGACACTCCTTAAGTATCAATTCTAAGTGTCAACTAAGCATGCGAAAGGATATATCTGCAACACACCATCTAGACATAGGGTTTTAACTGACAGAATTCCACAAGATTTGGTGTTTATCTGTTTCTGTAGGGAGACAACTGCAAAATACCAAAATAGGCCCACAAGTAAGGATTACATAGACACATAACACCTCTGTACGAAAAAGAGGACTCTGGAAGACTCCAGAACCACCCCCTGGAAGGAGGGGCCCACCTGTCATCAGGGCAAGGTGGGCGCCCTCCCCCTAGGGCGGCCGCCCCAGGCAGAGAGCCAATCAGGCTCCGCCTCGTGGATTAGGGTTCCACCGCCTTTGAGGATCAATCTACACCATGCATGTAAGTCAGTTTGATCCGACAACCGACGTTCATTTGAGGGGGCTATATAAGGAGGACCCCTGCCCCCTGGCAAAAGGCAATCCATTATTCATTTGCATATTTTCCAAAGAGGATCCCTTATGGATCTACTCTCTAGGGCTTAGCATTCAAGAGAAACTATCCTTAGTTTCTATGTGAGATTAGAGTTTACTCTTCTAGATTGAGAGAGTTAGAGTGGAGGTGCGGATTGGAGGAAGCCTGGCCTATCGGTGTCTCCTCTCCGGTTTGTACCTACGGGATCAAGTCTCCTAACCCGAGGCTTGCTCCTAGGATTTCTTTGGTATTTCGACTCCTAATTCTAGTAAGTTCTTTATTTTATTATTCTTTGGTTTATGAGTTTACTTTATTCTCTTCGCGTAGAGAGTAGGGTAATCATCTCTAGCGTAAACGTGGTGTTTGAGCTAAGATACTCATAGATAACCCCTGTCTAGCCGGACCTGTGGTAGTAGCACGGAACGTGATAATTCCGTTGATACCTTTAGATCCCACAACCCCGTTAGAAGGATTGGTAGGGTTTATAGGCCGCGGGCTAAGCATCCTCTGTGGTGTTTCTTATCTCGACGATTCTCCCCAATAGAATAATAGCGCATATCTTGCTTGGACTAGAACGAGAGTGTTGTCGCGGTCTTCTCTATATCACTCATATCAAATCACCTTGTTTGTAGCCTAAAGGTTAATAGCAATAGATTTGGTTAGTAAGATGCACCCTTTCTCCCTGCGGAAAAAAAAATTACGATACTCTAGATAATCTCCCGGGTGAAGTGCTCACCGGTATCCGTGCGCTTGCGGATTACTTCCCAGTGATTCTTCTGTTTGTGTTAATAAATATCAACAAGCATTTCTGGCGCCGTTGCCGGGGAGAAAGACGGTTTGCTGAGATAACCTCGAGTCTTGCTATTATCTTGTACCTATACTTTTATCTTTTCTTATCTTTTTCAAAAAAAATTTATTTCTTACCTTTTCTATCCTTATGGAAAATCTAAATTCCACACCTATCTATCAGTTTTCTGCACCCACAGAGACCGACCTATTACCATGGGAGTCATCACATCCTATCCAAACTCCCCAGTTTAGATTGAGTCCGCGGTTGATTGCAATGATTCAAAGCCTATCCTTTTCAGGAAAGGAAGACGAAAATCCTTACCTTCATATTAGAGATTTTGAGCAAACATGTGACTGTCTTCGCATAGAAGGCATATCCGATAAAACTTTACATTGGAAGCTTTTTCCTTTTTCTTTAAAGGGAAGAGCTAAACAATGATATAATCAGAAGGTAAGCCAACAACGAGGAGATAGGGGAGTTTTGCGCTCCAACTTCTATTTAGATTTTTATCCCATCACCCAAATCGTTGACCTTGGAGTCAAGGTTCTAACCTTCAAACAAGAAGAGAAAGAATCTTTGGCTTACTCCTGGAAACGTTTTCTTGAGCTTTTAGAATCTGGTCCACACCTTAGCATCGAAGGCCCTATTCTTCTTCAACATTTTTATAAAGGTCTTCATAGAAAGGATAGAGAATTGCCAAACACCACATCTGGAGGTTCTTTCTTTCATGTACCATCCATAGAAGCAAAATTAACCCTAGATATAATCCCAGATGCCGAGTTAGATAATACCCTCCATGAAGAAACTAACGAAGCTGAAGACATTACCTTGCCAGATCCACCATTCACTTCAGCTATCCCAAGTTCTGAGCCTAAAAAGGAAGAAATTCCACCACCTGGTTTCATGCTGGATATAGATCCTAATCTTTTTACTGATTTCGTAAATATTTCAAACTACCTTTCTATTTCAAAACCCCAAAATCATCACCTTAGCAACCATATATACCAAATGCCAAGCAGAAGCATTTTGAGAGAGCTTGTATCAATCATAAGTAGCAAATGGTTAGAAGAATCAGAGCTTTCCTCTGATGTGATCCGTCTGGATTCACCTTCTATTCCTATACGTTGTGCATTCAATTCAGATCAATTTGATGCTCTCTATAATCCTGTTGTGGGGGTCAATATCATGTATAAATCACTTGCGCATAAATTATTGGGCAAAGTGACTTTAACCCCAACAACAAAGTTCATGAAGAATCTTGACGGACATATAGTCCCCAGTCTTGGAATTTTACATGTCCTACCCATTATGGTAGAAGGTGCCATGGTTCGTTTGAAATTTTATATCTTTGATACATGGGACCATGACCTATTGCTAGGACAACCTTTCAGAAGACTTCTTTATGAAGGAAAAAATGGGCAATTAAATATTTCCTTTGGAAAGAATTTTCAAATCCCAATAACAATCTCTCATTATTTGAACAACAAAACAGAATCATATCTTCTACCTGATCCTATGGAGGAAATAAAAACTACTTCTCTAGAGCTTTTTTATGAACCAGATTTGGAAGAAGACGCTCCTTTCTTCATAGAAGAAGAAGTTGGCCCTTCTGAACCTGAACCCTTAGACGAGTTTGCAGAAACACCTAGACCTCCCGTAGAGCTTAAACCTCTACCAGCCGGTCTTACTTATGCTTTCTTCAATAATGATCTATAGTCTCCTGTAATCATAAGTGATAAACACACTCAGGAGCAAACTCTACGCTTGATGGCTGTCCTAGAAAAACATCGTTCAGCCTTTGGTTACTCACTCCAAGATCTCACTGGAATCAGCCCTATAACTTGTACTCATCACATTCCTATAGATCCTTCTGTTTCACCTTCTCGAGAGCCCCAATGTAGACTCAATAACGCGATGAGAGAAGTAGTTAAAAAGGAAGTTTTAAAATTGTTGTATGCAGAGATTATATATCATGTGCTGCATAGTGAGTGGGTAAGCCCAGTGCAAGTTGTGCCTAAGAAGGGAGGCATGACTGTTGTCACAAATGAAAAGAATGAGCTGATTCCGCAACGCACCATCACTGGATGACAGATGTGTATAGATTATAGAAAGTTGAACAAAGCAACGAAAAAGGATCACTTTCCTTTACCTTTTATAGATGAGATGTTAGAGCGGTTAGTCAACCACTCATTCTTCTGTTTCTTAGATGGATATTCAGGGTATCACCAAATCCCGATCCATCCTGGTGACCAAAGCAAAACCACCTTTACATGCCCCTATCGAACTTATGCTTATCGTAGAATGTCTTTTGGGCAATGTAATGCTCCAACCTCTTTTCAAAGATGCATGATGTTTATATTTTCTGACATGATTGAAGATATTATGGAAGTTTTTATGGATGATTTCTCTGTTTATGGAAAAACTTTCGATAGTTGTCTTGAAAGTTTAGATAGGGTTTTGCAAAGATGTGAAGACAGTATCTAATAGAAGACTAAATGAAATGGGAATAGCATGGAAGGACAAGTTAACCGATGCACTATGGGCATACCAGACTACATATAAGACCCCAATTGGAATGTCTCCATATCAACTTGTATATGGGAAGACTTGTCACCAACCTGTTGAACTAGAGTTCAAGGCACACTGGGCTATAAAAAGATGGAATATGGATTTGGATGCTGCTGGAGAGAAAAGAAAAATGCTATTATCAGAGTTAGAGGAGTGGAGAGAAAAAGCATACCATAATTCAAAGATCTACAAAGAAAGAGTTAAACGATGGCACAACAAGAAGATCAAGAAGAAGGTGTTCACACCCGGAGATAAGGTATTACTTTTTAATTCCAGGGTGAAGCTCTTCGGACATGGAAAGCTACAAAGAAAATGGGAAGGACCACATAAGGTAATTAATTCATCATCCCACGGAGCAATCACACATCAAAACAACAAAGGTACAACGTAAATGGCCAACGTCTCAAAATATTTTTAGAACCTAATAAAGAATTATAAGAAATAGATGTAATTAATTTCTATCTTTAAGTGAATTTTAAGGCCCAATCACCTTTAATTTTTGTATCTTGGGTCATGCTTATGTTTTATGGTACGTAGAATCTTCTATAAACGAGTGTGCAAAGGAGGCCCAATAGCGGAGACGTAGCCAGGACGGGCGCCCTAAGGCCCAGGGCGGCCGCCCTACCCCTGTCACCTCTCGCCGCTGCCTTTTGCACTCCCGAACCTTCTAGCCATCATCATCATTCAATCATTTCCTTAGCTTTCACTTAGACTCTTGCTAGATCTCCTTGCTCCCATGGCCAGCAGTAGCAACTCCGATAGGAGGATGGTTCCCTATGGGACTAACCTCAACCAGCTCTCGCAAGAAGATCCAGACTCCAAAGCTCTAGTCGTAGTCCACAATGCTCGCCCACTCGCCACCATTCCTCCAAAGCAGCATAGCTATAGTAAATCCTACTACGCTCAGTTTGTCCTAGTTGCACCACCGCAACCACTCCTCCTCAAGGGACCAAAAGAAGATCTCGTCGTCAAGGTTCCTGCTGGGACCAAGATCCTTCCACCAAGGCCCAAGGAAAGAATCGTAGGAGTGAAGACCAACCGAAGAGGAGAGATCAACAATGTCTAGTACACCACTGAAGAAGAACGTCCCTACTTCGAGGGGATTCGCGCGTCCAAAGTCAGATTTGTACCACCAAAGGACGTCCCGAAGCACTCCCTCAATTCCTTCGAGTCATCCCCAAAATGCCATAGAACCGTAGCAGATCTAGAAAAAGACTTCCATAATAGGGATGACACGATCATCAATCTCCAAACCTCTGTAAGTTTTTTCTCTAGACAGGTCACGAACCTGAACACCACCGAAGAGAGCCTTAGGCGTGAGACAGATAATCTTAGTGAGAGTGAAGTTTTTAGAACGTCGCTAAATGCTTTAGTGAGTTATGCAGTTTTTGAGGCAAGGTTAGATTCATTAGTTAGAGATCGGTTTATTTCAATTCATTCCCTTGTAATAAATGCCTCAAATAAAGATTAAATAAAGATTATTTCTATTATTATTGTACCTTGCTTGTCTCCACTTTGTTGTTATTCAAAAGAACATGAAACAAGTATGAGGGAAACCCCCGATGACAAGACGAACAGATTCAACCGCAACGATCAGAAATATCGGAAACAAACAAAGCAGCAACCTCACACGACGAAGCAGAAAGTGAGGTGCCACCCAACCTGTGCGGCCGCCCCACTACCCAGGGCGCCTATACTAGTTGGTACTAAGTTGAGGTGCTCTCTAGTGGGGCATTAAACAGAAATGGCTCAAACAGAAAGATAAAAAAACACAAATAATAAACAAATAAATGTCTCTTGTGTCTGACTGAAGATCAACCCTATGCCCGGTGTTCCCTGAGTTTTCAAGAATGGATCGGACTTGTGTTCAGGGTAGTATCGGAGTTCAACAGGGAATTACATATTGCATTCCACGTTCCGACCATGGGCCTGTTAGATGGTTCGAGTACGACTTGGGCTTGGAGGAATCCATCGCGTGGGTTCCGAGCCACCATGGCTCACCTTTTATACGGGCCGCAGAATCCAAATCCGTGACCGTGACAAGTTCGAGTTCGACTATCACTGCCATGTTGGATTGGTGGTGGGGTTATAAATTCACACTGCACTGTACGTCTTCTCTAGACCCCAACCGGCTGCTTGCTCTCCTAGAGCCACCAGCTCGCATGATGGTTGCCGCCAAACAACGGTCATCTTGGGCAGGCATGCACACAGAGCTTCTGGCCCTTGTCCTCAAGCGGGTCCCCTCCCTAGTGGATCATGTTTGACTGGGAGCAGTTTTCCGCCCATGGCGCTAAGCCTCTCCCCCCTTCGCCACCGTGGTTGACGCTCCTCGACAGCTCCTTCCTCAGCATCCCACATGGCGAGATTCACCGCATAAGTGTATCGGAAGATGTTTCCATCCATGGCTCCGTGGGACACTGGCTCTTCCTCAGGCGATGCCTCAGTGGCGAGCTCGTACTGATGGACCATTTCTCCAAGCTAGTTGTACAGCTTCCTATGGAAGCCAATGTCAGCCACGTAGACTCGACGTTACTATTCTTCAAGCTGGTGCCGCTCTCCACTTCGGATATACTACCAGATTCCGTCTTTGCTGTACTGATGATCACAGCCAGAGAACTTAAGATTACGAGTGAGATTTCTATTTGCCGGCGGCGATCCTCGGCTACCATCACATTCAGAGTGTCCATGTTCATCGACGACATTGCATGCTTTGGTGGAAGATTGTATGCTCTCTCACTCGGGAAGCTCTTTGTACTTGACATCATTTTGAGCTATGAAGGCAACCCGAGAATCTCATCCATGAAACGTGTAGCCAACGTTGTCCAAGATCATTGGACATTATGCCGACTCAGGGAGGATAATACGTATGGCGGGGTTATATGAGGGGTTATCTCGTTGAATCTAGAGGTAAATTATTGAAGGTAACGAGACTAGTTGGATGGTTGTTCACTTTGCCACTACAAACTTAGGGTGGAGAGGACCCGTACTCTTTCGTTTGAAGTCTTTGAGCTAGACTTAACCACGGTTACCATCATAGTAAGTGGAGAAGGCTCTATACCTTGGGAGACCAAGCACTCTTTATCGGGCCAAATTCCAAGTCTCTCTCTGCTTCTGAATGTGGAGCTCAAGATGATTGCATCTACTTCATGTGTGACTATGACAACAAAAATTGGGCGGCACATCCTCTTCGCGATTGTGGTGTCTTCGATATGAGAAATGGGAGGATCAAGCCTTTGCTGCTAGATGGAGCGGTTGTGCATCCACAAGACCGTAAAGGGTGTGCAACATGGTTTTTTACTACTAAAACTATGTAGTATGTATTATATTTTGGCATAGTATGATTCTTTTTCGTATGGTACATATACCCGGATTAGGGTTTTCACCTTGGTCATTATCTTGTAAGTCGCCATACGACGTTTGTAACCGACTCTTGATTATAGTGAGGAGTGTTTGCTGGCTGGCGCCCGTGGTTTTTCCCCTTCTCATTGGAGGGTTTTCCACGTTAAATCTTATGTCCCTGTTGTGATTGATCTCTCGTTCTTTGTCGTTTATCCGCTGTCATTTATAACACTTCATGGGAACTTGCCTTTAGACAAGTACATCACCTTGAGCTTGAGTAGCTTTGTTCAGTTTGGAGCAACATAAAATTTGCTGTAGATAGCTCAAACAGTTCAAAAATGTAGTTGTGTGTTGACCTTGCTACTAATTATCCTTTTTTGTTATTCGCAACAGTGTGTTAGATTATTGAATACTACAATAATTTTGGAGCACCCGTTACACGTTTCACTGACATATTGTTTTTGTTTTTTCGATGAAAACTGACACACGGGAGCGTTTGGTTCTGGCCATAGGATGCCACGCCTCAATTGCGGCCGTGTCGTAAGTGCGGCGCTGAATTTGTCCGCCGTAAGTGCGGCATCATTTGGCAGCAAAAATGAACTGGAAACCGATGGCTTGGGCATGGCATGCCGCAACTTCGAACACGAACCAAACACTAGCCCAAACTACGGCATGGAATGTGTGGCACGGTGCGGCACGATGTGGGCATGAACCAAACGCGCCCAGTTTTCACTTGCCGGATGCAAATTTAGATCTCTGCTTCTCGTTCACTCCTTTTGTTTTCTCGGTTTACTTTGACTTACTCTTTCAGAGACTAATGCGCTATTGCACCCGGACATCGGTCCACCACCACCACCCATGCCAGGGACTGAACTTCTCACGGACGGAGGATCTCACGGACGGAGCTTTCATGCGTCTGAAATGTTGGGTACACGGGCGATACTGTTATCTTCATGCTCTTAAAGATAGACTTAGTGTGAATTTGTCGCCAGGAACAACATCGTTACAAAATGTGTGGGTAGTGCACCTAATAAAGATTGATGACGAAGAGTTTCTGCTTTTCCGCACCGCTGCCTACGACCGCTACTTCACCCTCATGCCAGAAGGGAAGAGACTTGGAAGTCACTTTGTACAGGTGAACTACGAAGAACCAGAACCAACAAATTTGCTCTGATGGTCACATCGTTGAAGGGAAGTAGAAAGGTTAACCTCCACAGCGGGAATGGTGAGACTGAACTTGACATTTGTTGGACGGTTAAGATAGTTCCTATGAGTCCAACATGACCAATTCTTCTTGTTCCTACTCCGGCTGCGCTAAGCTTGACTGTCCCATCTAACTCCAACTTCTAAATATTCGTCTTTAAAGCACCAACACTGGTGTGTTGTTTGTTTGTGTTTGTTTTTTCAAAAACTGCCAAATATGCCAAGAGTCCAACTTTTATTGCTAACATTTTAAATCTTATTCGTGTAGGGTCTAGCTTCTAGAGAGTCGTAGAGTTGTATGGGTTCTTGAATTTTAGGGAGGAGTTTTTGGTCATTTTTTGGTTTCCCATTTTATTTCAGAAGTATAAAATTTAGAAGCTGATCCTTGGAAATTTACCCATCAATGACATAATATGTATTTGCAAATTGCATCCAGGCCAAAGGGCCCAAGAGAAATAGTGATCTGGAGCCTCCAGAAGAAGAACACACCATATGGTACCGGCGAGAGGACGAGACCCTTGGACTACACTTTTATTCAATGAAAAATCATTATTTGCTCTGAGATAACAGCTGTCAAATGACAGTTCACTTATCTTTTGCATTAGAGACGGCCCGCTCCGGGCGGTTGACACCACTAGTCACTGACCTTCCCAACAACAATGAGACGATGGAAATCATCATACTCAGTCCCGGATCACAAGGTGAGGACTCTACAGTTTCCTTACTACTTTGTTCAACTTGTTTATCCCCTTTTCACTGTTCCAGCATGGTTAAAGTCCTTAGCATGTAATGTCAGTGTGAATTGCACGATCTGTAAATAATATTTTGAGAACATAGCAAGAAGACTAGAAAGAGGGGAGACGAGTGGGAGGGAGGAAATGAGGAAATGAAAGAGGTGAGGGTGTGTTGATGGTAATTAAGAGCTATCTTGTCACCATCAAAATACCGTCAACATCCTCATATTCCAAGGAAAGCAAGCATAACCTGAACATATTGTGCCAAATAACTAGTTCCACATGTCCCATGACTATTTGATGCAGATAATGACAAAAGGGGACATTTGGGGCTAGTGGGCCCACACAGGGGGGTCAGCCGACCACCTTGTGGGGCCACTTGGCATCCCAAGCCCCCATGATCCAAGGTCCACCCTCTAGATCAGTCTCTACCCCTTGGATCCAAGTGTATCTCTTACCAACGGTCTAGATTCACATCACGAGGATCCATGGGCCCACATCAAGAAGATTAACGTGACAACTTAACTCAGAACCGACATCCAAGGCATATGATAGGTGGGACTAGTATCCAGGAGGCAGAGGTGGCCCACAGACCCCACATGTGGTTCGACCGAACCATAGGTGGGGCCCACCAGGCCCCCACTTAGCCCCTGATCAATGGGCCATCTTCTAGAAGGTCCAGGAGGGCCCACAGTCCATGTTGTGGTTCGGCCGAACCACCATATGGCGGTTTCACCTCCCCAACCGACTTACCTACTCCCCACGTGATGCAAATCAGCACCATTGATCCTTAGGCGGTTCTGAAGTCGGTGGATCCAACGGTGGCTGATGGAGGTGGCGTGGATCGCTGACATGGCACCGGAGTAGCCCCTACTCCACCTCTAGCTATAAATAGACCCCCTAGGCCCTCACTCTCACTCATGCCTCATTGGAGAAACACTACTCCTTAGTCTCTTAGCGGAGCTCTCTAGTAGTGCTATGTTAGTTGGAGGAGAGTGAGGAAGGTCTTCTGGAGAAAGCCCCGGGCTTGTCGGGAGTCTTCTCCGGAGTTCTTCCTTGGCGGATGCGAGTCTCTTGTAAGTTCAGCTCTTGTAAGTGACTTCTTCCAAGTTCTTTATAGTATTTGATATTCTAAGTCTGGGTTAGCTGTTATACACATTTTCCTGCTTGTTCATCGCTTTACTTTAAGTAAAGTGCTTTAACCTTAAAGCTTGGGTTAAAGTAGTAAGAATAGTGTAGACGTGGTGTCTAGACTAGATCATACCTTTGTAAACCGCTTATCACGTGGATTGTTCGTGGATGCTAGTAGAAAGTGACAACTCTATCTAGCCTTTGTATTCCACCACGCGTGTCAGATAAGTTCTTAAAAGGTAGGGCCTCAATACAACATGATGGCACGGTCCGGTCGGAGTTATATCTCTTACTGATCTATCCCATCGCCTCCTGCAAGAGAAGGGCTGATAAAGCCAGTATAACTAGCTATACCTTGTTAGATATCTTTGCTATATCGAACCTCTCAACCTAGTTATCATAGTATCCCTTGATCCATCATAGGACATACCCGTATTCCTAGTTAGATCACTTCTCATTCCCCGTGGAAAATACGATACCTAGAATACTCCCGGTGAAGTGCTACATCAGTATAATCTGTGCGCTTGCGGATTTATCCAATAGTCATAAGAAATACCAACAGGGTGCTAAGCGCCCCATCATCCTTATTTAATGGCGCTTCTAGACATTTTCAAAACACCCCCTACATACAAGAGTGAATCACCTAGCCCTAAGACATTGCGATCCAACTCTGCAGATATTTCCTTCCTTTTCATCGGACGGCCCCGCTTCCTGCTCGGACTTCTCGTCGCCTCGACGCAACCTCCAGGATTCCGCCACATGTCATCCATGCTTCCTCGAAAGCTCCGCCCAGGTTTTGAGGCCTAAACCCGTAAACCGGTCCACCGGTGGTCCCAAGTTTTGAGGCCCAAACTCGGAAACCGTCCACCGATGGTTTTGAGGCCCAAACCATCAAACCGCTCGACCCGTGCCACTGTGTCTTCGACCGACCGAGCTCCAAGTCCTCTTGAGCCTTCCCGCTAGACTTGCTCGCCCGCTGTCTTGACTTGGTCAACATGATCTACACCATGTCTTCTCACCTTATCGATGCCAAGTGTCAACCACCGCAGCTAGTCCTCCGGCCCTTTGGTCCATCGGTCCAAGCCTCGCGTTCGAACTTCACCGCTCTCAGTCCCTCGGCACGGCACGCCTCTACTTGACCTTCACCTTGCTATGAACTACCGTCTCCGGACTCGACACCCGCACAACACAAGTCAAGAGACATGCACACTTCTTTCCCGGATCCCAACCGGCAACTTGCTCAGCTTTCTCTCCCAGAGCGACCAGCTCGCGTGATGGCCGCCGCTAGACAATGCTCGTCTTGGGTAGACTTGCAACCAAAGCTTCTGGCCCTTGTCCTCAAGAAGGTCCCCTCCCTCACTGATCGTGTTCGACTCGGAGCAGTCTGCCGCCATGGCGCTATGTTGTTCAGCAAGAACCTCTTCTCCCTTCGCTGTCATGGTTGACCCTCCTCGATGGCTCCTTCCTCAGCATCCAGACAGCGAGATTCACCGCATGCATGTACCGGGAGATGTTTCCGTCCATGGCTCCATGGGACACTGGCTCTTCCTTAGGCGACGCCTCAGTGGAGAGCTCGTACTGATGAACCATTTCTCCAAGCTAGTTGTACGACTTCCGATGGAAGCCAAGGTCAGCCCTAGAGAGTCCATGTTACTATTCCTCAAGCTAGTGTCGATCTCCACTTCAAATCTAATACTGAATTCCTTCTTTGTTGTACTGATGATCACAACCATAGAACTTAAGATTACGAGTGAAAATTCTATTTGCCCGTGGCGATCCTCGGCTACCACCACATTCAGAGTGTCCAAATACATCAACGACATCGTATGCTTTCGTGGAAGATTGTATGCTCTCTCTCACTTGGGAAGCTCTTTGTCCTTGACATTGTTTTGAGCCATGAAGGCAACCTGAGAATCTCATCCATGAAGCGTGTAGCCAACGTTGTCGAAGATCATTAGATATTATGCCGGCTCACAAAGGATAATACCTATAACGAGGGTTATAAAAAGAGTTATCTCATTGAATCTAGAGGTAAATTGTTGAAGGTAAGGAGACTAGTTGGATGGTTGTCCACTTTGCCACTACAACTTATGGTGGAGAGGACCCGTACTCTTTTGTTTGAAGGCTTGAGCTAGACTTAACCACTGGTTTCGTCATAGTAAGTGGAAAAGGCTCTATACTTTGGGAGACCAAGCGCTCTTTATTGGACCAAATTCTAAGTCTTTGTCTCCTTTTGAATGTGGATCTCAGGCGGATTGCATCTACTTCATGTGTGACTATGACCACAATAATACGATGGATCATCCTCTTCGTGACTATGATGTCTTCAATATGAGAAATGGGAGAATCGCACCTTTGCTGCTAGATGGAGCGGTTGTGCATCCACAAGGCCGCACAGGGTGTGCAACATGGCTTTTTTCTAGTAAAACTATGTAATATGCATTATATTCTTCCATAGTATTATTTCTTTTCAAACCACCCAGCCCTTTCAGTCTAGAATATCATTGTCTTTATTTTGGCAATTGTGGAATTTATTTTGCACCCAAACTGATATATGATACTTACTTTCTCTCTAAATAAATCAAAGTCTAGAGTTATTTTTAAGTCAAATCCTTCTATATTTAACCCAATGTATAAAAAGACTAAAAGAACAAAAAAAAAAGACACCAATAAGCAAACTATAAAAATATATTTCATGGTGTCTCTAATAATATTAGTTTGGCGTCATAAATATTTATGCTCTTTTCTATGGATTAGTTAAATTTAAGAAGTTTGATTTAAGACAACTTCAAAAAAGTTGATTTCCTCGAGGACTGAGGAAGTAATATGAATGCATTTCTCTATGTATCAATTGATTATCAAATGTTCAATTGTTCTGTTTAGGACGTGCTTTTATTGTATGCATTCATAGGTATGATCATCATATTATAAATAGATCGTTTTGTGGATTGAACCCTTTATGGTTTGGGATCCACATATTAGCAGTTAGCACAACACATGCTCCCAGCCTCAACGTCATTCCTAGCCTTGGGAAACACCAGTCGCTCTACACCCAAAGTTAAACGGGCATTGTAATTTAGCAGTAGCACACAAGTAGTGTAGTTTCGTAGCCAAACTCTTTGATTTGGATATAAATGTATAGAAATCCCATATTTTTGGCTCAATACGAGCACGGCCTAGCCTGGTAGTGTGTGGGCTTGGACCACTCTCCTAGCACAGCTAAAACAACATGGACTGGTTGCTAGTTAACAGGTCGTATGCCTATTTTGTGACTGGGGTCCTCAACCCCACTCCCTACACCCTAACCCTAATTCATTCCCCATCCTCCTCGTCACCTCTATGTCTCTCTCTGACTTGGCTCCTCCACATGGCCACCACTCCAGCTCCCTGCCGCGTCTCTCCTCATCGTCCTCCCTGGCCCCATGATCTTTCTAGCATCGACCACTTCTCCAAGACTTTAGATATTGGTTTCTTAGCCCGCTCTCCTCCCAAATATCTATCGCTTCTATCCTCTCACCTCTCCTCTATGAACCCCGCAAAGTTGTGACCCTGTCCTCCGTAGCTCACCATCATTCGAACCTCATCGTGTTGTGCGTGTGTTGGGGTCTCCCTTGTTTCCCTATCGTCTTCTCTAGCTCTAGGATATGGCTATGCAAGTTTGAACCCTAACCCTAACCTTGTAGATATGTTCGATCCAACCTCTCTTGGTCCTCTCATAACCTCTAATCTTAATGTGCATGTGTTCTTGATTTCTTGTTTTGTTGTTTCCATGTTGTTGACCAATGTGTCGTACAAGTGCAGCGTAAAAAGTTGAGGTACAAAGCTACCGAGAAACCTATGAAGTCACCATGTACGAAGATGATATATCTATCGTACCACCAACAACAAAGACCTCATCATGACAATGATGAAGTGATGAGAATGAGATGATGAGTTGTTACCTAGCCCATGTAGGACGTCTTACGAAGGGTACATGCTAGCGAACAATGATGGCAACTTGGCATAACTTATGGCTAGTCCGTGTAATGGCTAAAATATAAAGGTGAAAGACACAAATAAAAAAGAAATACTAAAGGTGGACATCGAGTGAACAAACACATTGTTGATCTCCTCCTTGGCGTGGTTTGACACCTCTGCTAGGTTGTCGGCTTGATTCTTGATTGATGACAGTGTGTCGTGAACTTTTTTTTATTTTTTCTCGGTTTGAGATGAGCATGATGGGAGAGTTGACCTTCTTTCTCGGTTTACAAATCAAGCAAACCCGGGAAGAGACATTTGTCCACCAAGGCAAATACACCAAGGACATCTTGAAAAAGTTCGACATGGGCGAGGCCAAGCCTCTTTCGAAACCCATGTCGACCACAATGGTGTTGTACACGTACGAAGAGAGGGAGCCCATGGACCAGACGGAGTATTGGAGCATGATTGAATCACTCCTCTACCTGACGGTGAATATATAATAATACCTCCTTTCTTCAAGAGGTTTTGCTTGAAAGTTGTGGAGTTTATTCATTCCATCCATGGCCTCGGTCTGTCCATTTAATAGTTGCTTCTGATTCTACAATGACTTGTCAGCAACATTACCAATGTCATGAGCAGTGCTCTGCAAATCATTCATCTTTGAAGACATTGATTCACCAACAATTTGAATTTCTCTTCTCATAGATCCGGTCTCTTCTTTTAGCTTTTTCATCTTATTTCGTAGTCTTTGATATGATTCCTCAACACGTGCCCTACCAACCTCAATCTGCTCTTTCATCTCCGATTGCCCTTTATTCAGGTAACCTGAATGGTAGCGATCTCCTTGGACTGCTCAAAGGTGGACTTCAAGTCTACCAACACATCGTTGATCCTCTCCTTGGCGTGGTTTGACGCCTCTGCTAAGTTGTCGGCTTGATTCTTGATCGATGACAGTGTGTCGTAAACTTTTCTTGATTCTTTCTCGGTTTGAGATGAGCATGCCCATTAATAGACAAAGTCAGTCATATCGAGACACAAAACAAAGGAAGAGAAACAAAACACACAAGTAGTTTTTAGTAATTATAGTAAAACTATCACATGTGCCACACAACGATCTAAATCTAGATTTCAAATAAAAGTTAATTGTGTGAAGTGATTTTTAGTAGTTAAATATATCTATATTTATACCTAATAATAAAGAGGCAAAATTTCAGCCGTTTTTTTGGCCCATCTTTCCCTAACTATCTCCATAAATGTTCGTCTATGTCTATTCTTATATGGATTGTATTCTACTCCAATACGACTTGCCACTTAAAACTTACTAAATTAAAAACCCAAGAGTCTCATACAATTCCAAACGAATTGGGTCATGTACGTGTGATGAGACTCATAATCCAACTACCGCCTCGCCTCCGGTACCTGCATCGTCCTATAGTTGGAAACCAATACGGGCGTCGTCATGTAGTTGGAAACCAACACAGGTGATTTCACTTCTACTAGATTCTAGCGTTGTTAGAGAGAGAGAGTTGGATACTGATAAGGGTGAAGAAGTTTTCCAAATCGATAATGCGAGATTGCAAAGTAGTTCTCCGAATCGATAAGTAAGATTGCAGGTAGTACGATAGTAAATTGAGGCCACCAGGATTGACATCAAAATAAGAGTTCATATCCAATTGAGTTTGATCCGAGTTAAATCTAAATACAAATATTATAGAAATTGAGAAAAACAACCGCCATAAATAAAATATATATATGTGAGCCACTAAAAAATAAAACCAAAAAAGCACAGGTGCGGGATCGCGACTTCAGAGCAGAGCATTGCCCGCAGATGCCGGCTGTCACGGCGTGGAGTCACGGAACCGCCGCCAGGACGGGAAACACAAAGACCAGCTCCACGTCGGCGGCCCCTTTTGTGGCCACCGCTGGGGCTAGATCCACGCCAACAGCCCTGTCCTGGCGACCTCAGGCGGCAGATCTCTACGCCCACGTACAGCTCTGTCCCTGACGACCCCAGGGCCATCTCCACGCCGATAGCCTCATCAATGGCTACCTTCATACTAGACTCATACACGCCGCCCTGGATTCAGCATCAGCTTAAGTACCACAACGCCTCAACCGAGTCAGCACGACCGCTATTGACAAGGCCACGGATCCTACGACGGTGTTTCATGTCCACCTTGCCGCCTCCACACATCCGGCGGGTATGGCGCATCCCGCCGCTTGCAGCCATGACCGCAGGGGCGAGGCCTTTAAGGGACGAGGAGGGACCAGACTTGCTCTACTAGCGCGAGGTGTGCAAAGGGCAGGAAGAAACAGCGAAGCTCTCAGAAGGAAAGGGGACAGGGACAGACTTGCGCTCCATAGGTAATTGGATGGGGTTGCTCGGTGGAGATTGACTGAATGCATGGATGAGAGGACGTTCCCCTGAGTTTTTTTATTTGAATCGTTTTTTTAATTCCCTCCGTTCATATATATACTAACACCGTTCTAAAGTTTGACTTTTTAACCCTAAATTTAATCATTTATCTTATTTAAAAAATTTATCTCCTGTTGCAACGTACGAACATATTTGCTAGTATAAAATAAATAGGGCTTTCCGTTGCTTAAGTATCTCAAAATCAGTCCGTGCGGGAGCATGCATCGATGGACTGGTTGTCAAATTTTGGTTTCGCACGCTCATGTATGTCACGCACCAAATTAAACAGGCGCCTAATACAAAACTCGCATTCTCGGATATTTAAATTTCAAAAATAGGGGGGCGTGGTCTTTCAAAGAAAAATAACTGGGGACGTCATTTCATTCTTTTGCCACAGAAAATGTTGTACAGTGACGACGACGACACTACAATTTCACCTTTGGTCTATATATTCTCTGTGTATTCTCATGAAGCACATGTGCACGTTTGGGACAGTGGGTACTAATGGATCGGAACACGGGGCGCATTGCCAATTTGCCACACAAAAAGGCGCTTCGTTCCAAGCCGTTGCGCGCACGGGCGATCACGGCTTGCGCGGTGCCGCGGCGAGTGTAGGCGTCGGCACGGTAACGACTTGGGGCAGGGACGACGTGCCGTTGCCCAGGACCACGGTGCCGGCGCCCACCATGTCGGCGAAGAGGCGGTCGGCGATGATCTGATTGGCGGCGTCGGAGGTGTGGTACGCGTCCCAGAACACGAAGTCCTTGCGGTCGGCGCAGAGCTGCGCGGTCGGCAGGCACAGGCCTCCCACCGACGTGTCCACGGCGCAGCACGACGTGTGCGACGTCTTGAACCCTGCATGCGTGCATTCCGGATGCGTGGACGACGGCGGTTACTACTACTCACTGCTGCAGCAGCTGCTGCTGTGATCGATCGAGATAGCAGGAAATGCATGCCATGGCGTCGCGAGAGAGTGCTTCTTATTAGTTACCGTGCTTCTGGGGGTTGTCGATGAGCTCCATGACGACGGAGTAGCAGTCGGAGAGGTGCATGCGCGCGCCGGGCAGCTTGGCGTTGAGCCCCTCGATCAGGTTCTTGGCCGCGGCGTTGAACTGGATGGCGTACGCGTTCACGTCGTCCAGGCACTCGCCGTCGTCCGAGAGGACGCGCTGCGACGGGATGCAGCCGAGAGGCGCCAGCCCGCTGAACCAGATGTGGCGCGCGCCGAGATAGTAGAGCCTCTGCACGCGGCAGTTTCGATCGGTTTCAGCAACTCCAATAGTGATGATTAATGCATGCGCACGATGGGATTGAGCTTATTTATTACCGTCAGCTGCCTGTCAATGGTGTCCATGAGGAGGCCAATGAACTCGTCGTGGGTGTACACGATGCCGTCCGCCATGAACGGCCGCAGGAAGTTGTTGACGTAGTCGTTGCTTCCTGCGATCGAAGCAGAGCGCTCGGATCGTGTCAGTCAGTCAAGCTGATTGATGCTTTAATTTGCGGCTGAAGAGATTTTGAGTCTAGGAGTAGTATGTTCTTACCGAGCCCGATCTGGAAGATTGCGGCATTGACAGTCTCCTCGGTGGCCTTCTTGCCGATCTTGGCGATCATGGCGTTCTTGATCTGCTCGAAGGACGATATCTGGTTGTCGAAGGATAGGTACTGAACCTGCAGGTTTATTTTGCGGGGTCGTTGTGATACAGTTTAGCAAGGTGGTCGAGGAATTTCAGAGAGAGATTAAATGACGCAAAAACAACGCCGTATATCTTTAGCTTACAAAGTAGATGCCAGTCTCGTTGAGGAGCCCAGCGCCGCCGGACGCGAAGTTGACGCCGCCGAGGACCTCGTCGTCGGTCATGTACAGGGACAGGAACGGCACCGGGGGCGGAGAGCCAAACTTGGCGGCTACATGTATGTATCGGTCGAAATTAGATTGCCACCAGTCGTGTTGGCAAACAAAAAGACACCTGTACTCATGAGTGTTGGATAGCTTACCCATGATGTCTCCGATGGTCCTGCCATTGGTGAACCTCCCGGTGGGGTAGCCGGTCTGGTAATCGATGCCGTACCAGGGGTAGTCGCACTTGGCGAGGGAGAGGAGGAGGTAGTTATTGTTTCCCACGTCCGACATGGAGTCTCCGAAAATGTAGATGACTGGAGTCTTGGACGTCGTCGTAGTAGCGGCAGCAGCCAGCGTCGAATTATTAGCTGCGCCGGCGACAGCGGTTGCAAGCGCGAGGACGACCACGGCGGCCAGAGCAGCCATTGCTGTGAAGTGTGAGCTGCACTGCACTGCACTGCACTTGGCTAATTCGTGGTGAGTGGCCTGTGTTGTCTTTGATGAATGCCTGAGTTCATTGCCCTGTTTTTATACTACGACTATGACGAAGTGGGCAGTGACATTGACACCGCAAGTCTTGGGCATTCACTGCAAGTTTGGGCCTTTAATTTCCGGTAGCCAGAGAGAAAACCTCTTGTGTTCACGTTTGGGTGTAGTGGCTGAATCGCAGCAGCTAACCGTGTGAGAAAAGGCTTGCAAGATTAAGCAGAGGGGGCACGTGAGGGAATTGGCCTGCAGAACGGCAGGTAGCTGTGGTGGTTGTGGAATTACCGTGTGGCCGTCTGGCCGCCCGTGATGGCTTGGCTGGAGCGTGGAAGAGAAATCGGTTAGGAATGTCATTACGGCAGTACACGAAAGTATAAATATAAATCGAATCGAGAAACTGAGTGTCCTTTGGCAAGGATTTGGAATGATGCGTGTTCGATTAAAATGAGCTAAAAGGAGTGAGAGAAGTCATATCAAGTAATATCCCTTGTGCAAATGCTCAAACAAAAGTTACCTATTATATAATCTTCATTCTACTACTTATTACAGGAGTAGTTTCGCATAGAGAAGCATTGTCAACTAGACGTAAGGTATCTCGTATCTAAACCCGTATAAATCTATGTCCCGTGTACTAACCCTCTAATTTCCTACGCACAAAACGTTAACCTATTTGTCGGACCAAAAAAACGGTATGGGAGTTAAAAGAATCCAAATTCATAAAAAACAAATTGATATATATCTTCTTAATTTATTATTCAAAAACTACTATTTTAAATTATATTAGGCATTAACTCTTTGGTTTAATCAAGTCACAGGATTGCACGGTATAAGAACTTTGTCTGTACTAATTGTGTTGCAACATGTAATCCTTATTTAGTCAGAAGAAAACTATATAAATAAAGAGTCAGCATAAAACAAAAAGAAAGCAAGAATTTGAAAATTGTTGATCTCTAAATGAATAGAAAAAAGTAACTAAATAGATAAGTAAGTGAAGTTGGTAAATAGTAAATAGCTAAAATTAAAACCAACAGTTGGGTAAAATAATGTAAGTTTTTCATGCATTGGACAAAACACCTAAACAAAAGATTGGGAAATGCAATGTCTATCTGCCACTCTCCATGGAAAGGAAACTATCATTCTAACTATATAGATCTATCAAAAGATATAGAACAAAATTAAAGAATCAAAAGTAGATAGAACAAGTATGGAAATAGATAATTGTGTAGAATTGAATTAGTGTGACAACTAGATTTTGTCATGATTGAAGATTTAAATTGAAACCACATGCACCATCTATGTGAGCGATTACACACATGAACAAGGCGACAAGAGTTACCAGATCCCTACACCAATGTAGAAGTCCACAAAAGATCGTCGAACCACTTGAAATCCCCACTTTTCTATGTCTGTGTTTCTAGTCTTGCAATCTTAGCCTATTTACTTAGCATTAAGGCCACTCAGTTGTTATTTTGACATGTTCTTGGCTACAAACTTTTGAATCGCCATTGATATTGATGAATGAAGAATTAAAATGGTAACTAGAAGAGGGTGAATGAAAGCACGTAAAATTCTTCTTATTGAGAATGAACTTGATGTATACCTCAATCTCAACCCAAAGCACCTCTCTTCTAATCACCGAGACCACTTATACTAACATGTGACATGGTGACCCTAAGAGTGATTAGGACTACCTTAAAACACTGCAGAAGCAGCACGAGAAAGCGCAGAACAGAGACACCGGAGCAATATAGCAATTGGATTGAGATGCAATGAAAGCCAAACAAAAAAAAACAAAGCAACAGACAATCCGCATCTAGGAGAAAGTTAAGCAGCAGCCAAAATGATAGAAGCTACTGCTCGAGCTGAGAAAGAAGCTGCACCAGACAGTTTGATAGGAAACAATAAACTGGAACATGAAATCCCTGCGCAGCTACGCTGAAGCTAAACAAAAAGCACATTGTCATATGGTGTGCACATGTTAATACCGTATTTTGGCATGGCCAGATACGCACTGATGGACCCCTAGCAAGCCTTCGGGAGAGGCTTCTAAAATGGACTCGAAAGATCGACTAAGGAAATAAGAGATTATGAAGATATCTTTCGGCCGACATGCGATATTCTCGGAGATAGAATGGATTGAGGCCCAAGTCAGGATTTGTTTCCTTATCATTAGGATTTGTACGACGGCCGATTAGGATTATGCTATGTGGTCTATAAATAGCAAAGGTTAGGGAACAGGAAAGACATCCAATCAATCAAACATACAACATAGTTCTTAGTTTCCGGCCTTTGGCCACCCTAGGAGTAGGAGTAGAGTAGATTCCAGTGAACCTTCGACGGATTGGGTTGCATCGACTAGATCGACCTCCGGTTTACTTATAAGTCTAGCCTTGGTTCATGTCTCGTTTGTACGGCTATATTGTGTAACTCGTGCAAGCTTGGTGTGATCTAGTTATCGGTTTGAATCTATTGTTTATGGGGCTGCATTGCTTCAATCTCACATGAATCATGGCTTCAAGCTAATTATCGGCTCTATTAAATTGACTATCTAATAGATTCATCAAGTTATCGATATTGTCTGTTATGCTTTGTTCAATCTATTGCTATAATATCTTGCCCAATCTCATCTAATGGATTGGCCCGTGCTTTATTTCCATCTAGATCTATTTGTCTTTGTTGCTTTCTTTTTTTACATTCAGAGAGGCGGTAGATCTATGATCTTATCGGCCAATTCATTAGTTGCGGTTGTTACATGTGGCGGGTTCGAGACATGTGTTTGGTCATTAGATTGATTGGAGTGTGGTTGGATCTAGTTCAACATGTACGATACGGCTGCATCTTACGAACCCCAATGTCGTACGTGTTGAATTATGTTTGCCCAGACTTAGATCCGTCCAGTGTCGGATATATGGATCCTGTTCAAGCTTCATGGATCTCATATCGGCTAACATAGCTGATCTGGTTATGCTTCAATCATACGGTGCATGTACTTTGTCGTTCCGATCTGTTAGATCTATTAAGTATACTGGACGTGGCTTCATTCGTTTACTTTTATGGCTGCATGAAAACACCCCAATGCTAGTAGATTGGTCAGGTTATCGGGTTAATTGTCATCATGACTGCATGGGAACACACCTCTGTTGATGGTTAATCTTTATCCGGTATACTTAGTAGATTTGGTAGTTCGATGGCGATACTGTTCATGCATCGCATCTTTACTTTAATCTTGCCGTGTGATCGGCTATTTATGCACCTTATGCTTAACATCCTGTAACAGCCGTTTGCACACCACTATCATGCTTTACACTATTTGGAGCTGACTCTTTAGTCAATCTCCTACATTCATCGGCTATATGAGAGACGCACATTCATGGGACTATCTGGCAACAACCGGCAGGTTCCATAATTTGACATTTCATCTCCTTGTTAATTGTAGGTCAAATTGACTGGCACGCCTGAAACCGATCATCGATTGGCTTGAGCCGCTTAAGGGGTCCAGGAGATTAAGCTACACTGCTACACGGTCTCCGCAGGCCCTATGCAGTGCTGACGTCAGAAGCCCTATTTTTGCATCAACACATTTTGGCACGCCTAGTGGGACCACAATCGCCAGACATGGACAAAGACAAAGCTGAAGTCTCATACACGACCAAAGACGAGAGGCTGAAGACCCTCGGTCCAGACTCTCTGGTGACCGAGGAAACCGAGGAAGGGTTTGAACAGATCCTGCGAAGGATGGAAAGACAAAGAGCCTTACTCGTCTTGAACGGGATAGTCGATCCGCCTGGCGCCGACTATCTGTCCACTGCTCTGGCAAGATGGAGACGTCAGAACAAAGGAGACAGAGAGAAGAAACCGCTGGCAGAGCATTCCAGAGCTGTGGAGCCAATCGACGTGCATGAGAATTGCTCGTTCTTCGCGTACTGCTTCGACAAGAATCTGGAGTTGCCTACCAGGGATAATTGCCCCGGGTGCAACGAATAGTTCGAAGAATATAAAAGGCTCCAAGCTAACGGCCGATTAACTCAGGGACGAGTAGAATGTAGAAGAGGGAATCAGCGTGTTGTCAAAGATGGTGTTCGCGGTTGGCCCAGTACTGAGGTTGTTAGCATAGACCGTGCTCAGTCTCGGCCAGGCCAGCCCAACGAGCACCAAGCATCCCAGAGTCCAAGAAGGCTGACCAAGACCCAGAAGAGGAGATTCCAGCGCCAAAGGGCTGACAGGCGGCGGCGTGAAGGTCATGCCGCCAGTTTCTTCCTGCCTGTGGAGTTCAGAGCACCGGTGGATGCCGAAGTCTACTCCGACTTCGATGAGTCAGAATTCAGAGAACAGACTAGCACACTCACGCGTGAGTTCCGGGTGGTCTTCGGCAAAACCGCCAAGCACAGGCACCTGAAGGCACTGTACATCTAAGGATATATCAATGAGAGATCCGTCAGGAGGATATTAATTGACGGTGGTGCCTTGATCAACCTGATGCCAGGCCAGATCATCCCAAAACTAGGGTTGGAATCCGAGAAACTCTTCAACATAGATCTGTCGATCGACGACTTTGGAGGAAGGGAGTCTGAAGCAAAAGGGGTTCTGCAAGTGGAGATGACGGTTGGCAGCAAAACTCTATTGACCACTTTCTTTGTCATCAACGGAGACGGTTCGTACAATCTACTCCTGGGCAGAGACTGGATTCATGCCAACTGTTGTATCCCATCCACAATGCACCAGGTCATGGTGCAATGGCTGGACAATGACGAACTAGAGGTCATTCCGGCCAACAATTTGATTTCTATAGCAATCGTTGACCCTGCTCACTCGGTTTTGGAGGATTACGCTTTTGACTGCTTTTCGAGCAGAAGGTTGTGAGATGACCTCACCACTCTCAACATCGTGTGTCAACAGCTGACCCGAGCAGTCGGCTTAAATGAGGAGGAGTAACAGGCAATGGCGGGGATAAACTAGGCAATGGGACCTACGTCGGCCAGCAAGCTAAATGGCGACAAGCCTAGGCCGGTGCATGACAAAACCAGACCAAGTCCCTAGGATAGGAGAGGATTGTTCTGAAACACAAGGAATGTTGGTTTGGAATTGCAAAATGCCCAGTTTGAAACAGAAGCTGATCGAGCATCACCTACCCATCAAGGAAAGGTATCGGTTGGGATAAGTGGTGACCCAGGAAGGGTAGGACCAACGTCATGGCTGACACGATGTGATCGTTCGGCTCTGTAAAAACAGAGGTATTTTTCAACAAGAATCGTCTACCTGGTCCCTATGCGCAAGAAGGAAGAGCGAGCGAAGCTCATATCAATCTCGGAGGCCACCATGAAAATACACTGACAAACGAGTACCCAATACTGGTGACTGATATGCTAGTTGATACAACAACAGGCTACAAGGTGATCAATGTATGGACGACAATGTTGGACATGATCAGGTATTCATGGCAGAATGTGGCGCGCGACTGCCGGCGGATGCTCTGACTCGCTTGATTGCGCAGGCGAGGAGTTACAACCTTCAGATCAAAAGGTACCGGTATGACTTGTCAGCCATAAGGTGATCGACAGTATTTGCAATGTGGTGACATGGACCCAAGGAGTACCGAGAGCATCTTGAAGATCTCAACACTACCTTAGGGTGCAAGGAAACATGGTTTGGGGATGTACCCCACAAGTATGCTCTCGAAGAACCATTGGGGTTCCTGATATTCTTTGCACACAACCAGGCACCAAGAACAGTTGTGAAGATTCTGACATGATTAGGCCATACTACCGAGACCGAGCTGCAATCTTTGATCGGCAAGACCAATTCATCTGATGGTTCACACTGAACTCGTCGGCCGAAACCCCACCAACCTCGGTCCTGATGAAGCTAGAAGATCAATGAAAGTGGCCATGGAGCAACGAACAGCAGGAGGTTTTCAAGGTGGTCGAGGAATATCTGGTCCAGTATGCAGTGATGTCAAAGTATGAATTTGGCGGATACGTATTCCAAATGAAGGAATCAACAAAGTGGGTCCTTGTACCACCAAGAATCTGATTTGTATAAATCAACCAAGGTGCATTGGGATCGTCTCAGCATTGCCTCGGGGGGCAGGTTTCAATATGCTTCCCTAGTTAGACCAATGACTGCCGATGATCAAACGGAACGTAACCTCCTCATAGATTCTCAGTGGGGATTAACCGGTCGTGCAAACTACGTGGATACAAGGACCAGTGTGGAACCATCTATAGCCACCTAATTCCTCCTCTCGTGTCGGCATCAAATGGACACCTGAGGACGAGGATAAAGCACCAACGGAGCAAGAAGGCTCGAAAAGGGTTCGGTTTGGGAATTCATCTTACCCATTGGAGCTGAGGATAGTAAATACGGTAGATGAACGTGAGACTAGAGAAGCCCATGTCAGGTCGAAATTATGGGGAGAGTGATCTGGAGACTTCAAGCGAAATCTTGAAGGAACACTATTCCAGCATATGGGCCAACACGTCACTAGTCGGTTAGAATGGGCAGCCGATATAATTCATATCGCCTCTAGCACACAGCCGATATGATGTATCGCATTTAGAACAAAAATAAAGTAAAAAGAGAGTGGAGGTGTTTACAGAAGGAATCAACTCTTATTCCAAGGACAAGCAGTCGATCAGTTCATCTATTGACATCATCTCGGCGACAGCCTGCCCCATTGGTTTGGAATCTCCCCATCATCGCAGGAAAGTCATGCATCGTGTAGATACTAGTGAAGCTTGGGCCTACAACACCGGAAGACATCCGCACCGGCGGTTTTTGCTCCGGGAGGGCAAAGGTGTCTCCTTAAGCGACAGAATGGAAGACCAGGTCCCGAATGCGCACCGGACGGGCGAGCTCTGCCTAACACCAGAAGAGTGCGTCAGTTGAGATAACCGACATGGTCGATACGTATCTGATCGGTTGAGATTGTGATGATCAGGGTCTGCAATCGTCTGATAAATTGCGGAACCCAGAAGCATGCCTACTGCCTTGGCATTGGAGTCCAGGGGCACCGGGGTATTTGCGATGGCGGTTTTTGCCGATGTCAGCTCCTTCCCTAAGAAAGGTGACCTTTCGCGTTCTTCTTGAAGACAGCGTCTGTCCACCAGGGTGCTTTGGAAGAGATCCCGCCGGTTGTCATCCGAGAGCGACGCAGTGGGGGCAAAGCTCGACTCATTAACATCGGTGCTGAGAAAACGGTCAGGATCTCGGTAAAATAAGTTATGCGAGGAAGTAATGGCTACCTACCTGAAGAGCCGACGTCATGGTGGTTGCAGAACGCTAGTAGAAAAGCTGATTGCTGGACGATCACCGGAGTTCGCCATAGGGGCGTTTCGGCGAAGATAAAAAGAAAGAGATGTTTGCTGGATACCACTTCAGGACATCTAATTGATGCTTATGACACCGGCATAAATGAAGGAAATATATGTTTGGTGGGCTGAAGTAAAGTTTGCTACAGGAAAAATCGGCTAAGTAGCCGATCGGGGTTTTGGATAACCAGGTACAGATTAGCTGACCGCGACTCACGAGTTCGGCAATGTCAAAGTGCAGAGTGGTGACCTCATTCGGATGAACACGGAAGTAAAAGATCATAACAACCATCATGAGGTACGTGGAGCGTTTCAGGGTCATTATACTGATTCATGCCTAATACAATCTAATTGCCGAGGAACACTTTGTTTACAATGTCCTCGGCACGGGTTACCTCAACTATCGCCTCACCATGCTCCTGGAAGGCTTCCTGGAGGTCTTCATGGTCTTGGGGTCCCTCTTACCTGGGGAAGCCAGGTGCTATCTCTGGGAGTCGATAGTCCATGATGACTTCAGCGGCAGTGAGGGCAGTGACAGCTCTGTGGCGGACGCCGTGAAGAGTGATCTCCCTGATCTGGCGCGGGATGTCCTAGATGCGTTGGTTCAGGGTATCGCCTTGGGTATTCACGACGGTGGAGGCTGTGCGACGCAGATTCTCCAGTTGCGTCATCAGTGCTATCAAAACAGAGGATGAAGAAGGGATCTAAGGAACTAAAGCGACTAAAGATGTGTTACCTGCCGCTTGACCATCGGCTTCGGACAGTTGACGCCTTGTATCGGCAACCTCATCCTCGGCGGCAACTAGAGCCACCTGGTGCGCATTGGACAGATTGCGGAGACGGTCTATCTACTTGGTCGACTCTGAGTATGCCTCGCGGAGTCGGCAGCGCTCTTCCATCATGGAGCGGTAGGCCGCCAGATTGGCGCTACCAGGGTTGGAGCTGGATGACAAAGCCACATCGCTGCTGGAAGATCTGAAAAGGGGCGGAGAAATTGATAAACAAGTGATGACCACACCAGGAGGAGATCTTGGAGGCACATAAAGGATCAGTCACCGAGTCGTGCGCAGGCGTCGATGGGAGGAAGAAATCTCCGGCAAAGGTTCTTCGGTCGGGCGCTTTCCACGGCTATCGTCTCCGGCCATTGGGGTTTCCTTGGTGGACCTTGAGACTTCGGAAGGTTACTGTATGAGATGGCTATGGATGAGTATCTAAGCCCGGGGGGTCACATAGCATTATATAGATCCACTACGAAGATGAAGAGTCGATTAGAGGACGTGTTGTGGCATGAAGTTAGCAGAAGCAGAGGGGTCGGCCGTTTCGGTTCCCAATAGTGCAGAGATATTTTGGGAAGGCGAGTCGACTGTTGGTGCAACTGTTGGGGTCTCCGAAGGAATTTTGGAATAAAACAAGTTTATCCCAAAATTGGGGGGCATGTGTTAACACCGTATTTTGGCATGGCCAGATACGCACTGATGGGCCCCTAGCAGGCCTTCGGGAGAGGCATCTAAAATGGACCCGAAAGATCGAATAAGGAAATAAGAGATCATGAAGATATCTTTTGGCTGACATGCGGTATTCTCAGAGATGGAATGGATTGAGGCCCAAGTCAGGATTTGTTTCCTTATCATTAGGATTTGTGCGACGGCCGGTTAGGGTTATGCTATGTGGTCTATAAATAGCAAATGTTAGGGAACGGGAAAGACATCCAATCAATCAAACACACAACATAGTTCTTAGTTTCCGGCCTTCGGCCACCCTAGGAGTAGGAGTAGAGTAGATTCCAATGAACCTTCGACGGATTGGGCTGCATTGACTAGATCGACCTCCGGTTTGCTTGTAAGTCTAGCCTTGGTTCATGTCTCGTTTGTACGGCCGTATTGTGTAACTCGTGCAAGCTCGATGTGAGCTAGTTATTAGTTTGAATCTATTATTCATGGGGCTACATTGCTTCAATCTCACATGAATCGTGGCTTCAAGCTAGTTATCGGCTCTATTAGATTGACTATCTAATAGATTCATCAAGTTATCGATATTGTATGTTATGCTTTGTTCAATCTATTGCTACAATATCTTGCCCAATCTCATCTAATGATTGGCCCGTGCTTTATTTCCATCTAGATCTATTTGCCTTTGTTGCTTTCTTTCTTTACATTCAGAGAGGCGGTAGATCTATGATCTTATCGGCCAATTTATTAGTTGCGGTTGTTACATGTGGCAGGTTCGAGACATGTGTCCGGTCATTAGATTGATTTGAGTGTGGTTGGATCTGGTTCAATATGTACGATACGGCTGCATCTTACGAACCCCAATGTCGTACGTGTTGAATTATGTCTGCCCAGACTTAGATCCGTCCGGTGTCGGATATATGGATCTTGTTCAAGCTTCATGGATCCCATTTCGGCTAACATAGCTGATCTGGTTATGCTTCAATCATATGGTGCATGTACTTTATCATTCCGATCTGTTAGATCTATTAAGTATACTAGACGTGGCTTCATTCATTTACTTTTATGGCTCATGGAAACACCCAATGCTAGTAGATTGGTCAGGTTATCGAGTTAATTGTCATCATGGCTGCATGGGAACACACCTCTATTAATGGTCAATCTTTATCCGGTATACTTAGTAGATTTGGTAGTTCGATGGCGATACTGTTCATGCATCGCATCTTTACTTTAATCTTACCGTGTGATTGGCTATTTATGCACCTTATGCTTAACATCCTGTAACAACCGTTTACACACCATTATCTTGCTTTACACTGTTCGGAGCTGACTCTTTAGTCAATCTCCTACATTCATCGGCTATATGAGAGCCGCACATTCATGGGACTGTCTGGCAACAACCGGCAGGTTCCATAATTTGATGTTTCATCTTCTTGTCAATTGTAGGTCAAATTGACTGGCACGGCTAGAACCGATCATCAAAGTGTCTTGAGCCGCTTAATGGGTTCAGGAGATCAAGCTCCGTTGCTACACGGTCTCCGCAGGCCCTACGCAGTGCTGACGCCAGAGGCCCTATTTTTGGCGTCAACGGCACCATACAAATTTCAAAGCATTGGACAATCAAAAAATAGTGTTTGCACTAAGTTGGATAAAAAGCATGCACCAGATTTCAAACCAGGAATGTTTCAAACCAATTGAATTTGAATTTCTGAGTGAGGCTTCACAAATTCATTTAGCATCCATCTCAAGCAGAAACCAGCCCCTTCCAAAGATTCAAGATAGCGTTATTTTCATATCACACAGGAAACCATAGAGAGGGGAAATTTTGGGGAAGAACATCGATTCAAAGTACTCATCAGGGGACTCAATCAATAAATTACACACATGTACTAGCATCATTTTCCACAAAAAAATACTCTCCAAAGTTGGAGCCAAAAGTAACAAACTCAAAATAAAAAATGCAAAAATATAGGAAAAAGGAAAACAAAACCAAATTTTAGGGAGAAGAACTAACTCATGAAATTGATCCTTAGATTAGCTCAAGATGTGCAATTGTTGCTCTTGGTTTAGGTCTCGTGTTTGTATCGTTTATATACCTCTTAACACTTGGTGCTTGCACGCAACATTGTTGAACTTGGAGGGGCTCATAGTCTTGCGATACCACACCAACCACGTCTGTAGTGTGGCCGCCAACGTGTACTAGAGGGAACAAAGCCCGCGGTAGTTTGGTCAGAAGCTCAATAGTGATGACTACATGGAGCAGTATGGGAGAGGTATTCTGGAGACCCACTTAAGTGTGGGGAAGGCCCAAGGCTATCCATAGAGTTACCTGACCAAAGGCTCCAACAAGGACTAGGAGAATCTTGCATGCTTCTCGATATATCTATAAAATACCAAAGTTATCAACATAAGTTTGCATCTATACGACCTCACTTAAGCTTCCCCATTTACATTGTTACCTTGGTTGTGTGCTTTACCTTTCCAAGCTTAGTCAATAGGATTGGAACTATATTGCATAACTCTTTTGTGGTAGACATAGCAACACACGTAGCAAAACCATAGTTGCACATTTAGATAGTTTATCTTGTTGCATCGGTTTTTGATAAGGTTGGAATTAGAGGCCATTGTTAGAAGTAGAGTTTTAAGTTGCCTAATCCACCCCCTTTTAGGCATCATGGTCTCTTAAGATCTATCATGTGAATACATGATGTATCCCTCACTAGGGTCACATGATTTAACAAAACTCGAAATGAATCTATGTAACATAAATCTATGGTTTATATATCATATGGCTAGTGTTGACGTTAAGAATGACATACTTTTACATACTCAAAATATGGTCAACAGCCTTGGTTTCAAGGGTAAAATAACACTTCATAAGCATACTTATCACTAATAAGTTCCACATGTACTTGGATAGCCCTTGTTTGCAGGGAATGACATTTCAAGACAATCAGGGGTGCTGGAAGCTTCTTTTGCACGTCGGCCGACGTGTGATTGGAGCAAAACTCCAGAACCTTTGCACCATTGGACTCATGGCACATCCAGGAGCTCCCACAAGGAAGCCTGGCTCCAAAGGAGCCAAACTCCGGTCGCCCGACATGGGTTTGGACCCTTCTGTCCAGCCAAGGCACCACGATCCATGCCAAAGCCATTTCAACCCTTGGATGCAACTTGTGCTTTGATTCAACACTCCAGATCAAGTGCACAAGGATCCATGGGCCCACAACAAAGGAATCGACATGACAAAAACCTCAGAAGACTCAACCAAGCTCTATGACACATGGGGCCACCTTCTAGAAGGTGCAGGTAGGCCCAGGACCCCTAGGGGGGTTGGCCGACCTGCCTATGAGGGCTACGACCTCCCAACTTGGTCCCTAACTAGTGGGGGCCCTTCTAGAAGGAGTGGCAAGGCCCACATGTCATAGGGGGGTCGGCTGACCCCCCTAAGTACCCTCTGAAGGCCCAGGTGACTCCCTATCACATTTCCACATGTTGGAGATCAGAGCCCTCCATCCTGAGGCAGTTCTAAGGAGGTTTGATCCAAAGGCCAAGGATGGAGCTCTCCTGGATCGTTGACGTGGCACTGGAGTGCCCCTACTCCACCTTGGGTTATAAATACTCCCCTAGGCCTTCACTCTCATTCATGACACATTGGAGGAAACCACTCTCTAGTAGCTTTAGCAAAGCTCTACTGTAGTGTTATGCTAGTTAGAAGAGAGTAAGGAGAGTCTGGAGGAGAGTCGGGTCAATCTGGCGTCTTCTCCAAGCTATACCTCAGCGGATGCTATCTTCTTGTAAGCTATACACTTTAAAGGGTCGAGATGGCAGACTAGAGGGGGGTGAATAGTCCTTTCTAAAACTTAAGCGCAGCGGCTAACCGAAACAAATGCGGAATTAAAACTATCGGTCTAGCCAAGACTACACCCCTCTATCTATTACTCTAGCACCTAGCAAAGTATGTCTAATTGGGCTTACTAAGGTGCCAAGCTAGGAAGCTCACCTAAACAAGTCTAGGTTGCAAGGTCACACAAACCTAAGCAACTAGTACTCTAAGCACACCGGGAGCTCCTACACATACTAGTAAGCAAAGCACAAAGCACCTAAGCTCACTAGCAATGCTCTCTAGCAAGACTACACAAGCCAACTAGAGAGCTCAACTTACTTAGCTACACAAACTAAGAAATGTGACTAACAAGGCTACACAAGTCAATTAGCCACTCAAGAGCTACTTCTATGCTACACAAGCTAGAAGGTAACTAAGCAAGCTACACAAGCTAAACTAGTTACAAAAGCAACAAAGAAACACTAGCACAAGATATGAACAAGTAAATACAAGCTAGTGATTCGGAGAGTGCAAACCACCGAGAAGATGTAGACAAGGTTGACACAGTGATTTTTCTCCCGAGGTTCACTTGGTCGCCACCAAGCTAGTCCCTGTTGTGTCGACCACACACTTGGTGATTCAGCGGCTAATAGGCATTCACAAGCCTAGCCCACTACTCGGGCGCCGCAAGAATCCGCCCACAAGTGAGGGTAGCTCAATGACACGCTCAACTAGAGTTGCTCTTCACGATCTCCCGTGGGGTGAGCACAACACCCCTCACAAGGCACTTCTCCGGAGCGCCACACAAGCTTCTTGCAGGCTTCGACGGAGCCTTAACCACCAAGCCATCTAGGAGGTGGCAACCTCCAAGAGTAACAAACACCACGAGCTTGCAACACCCCTCACAAGGCACTTCTCCGGAGCGCCGCACAAGCTTCTTGCGGGCTTCGACAGAGCCTTAACCACCAAGCCATCTAGGAGGTGGCAACCTCCAAGAGTAACAAACACCACGAGCTTGCAACATGATCACCTAGTGTCACACGAAGCTACCTCTCAAAGCAACACACTAGAGATCACTCACTCGCAATTGGATCACACTCTTGCAAGAACAAGTGAGTTAGAGGGCTCCCACACCAAGCACAACTAAGGGTAACACAACCCCAAGGTGCTCAGCAACAAGCCAAGGGCCGTCCTAGGGCTATTTATAAGCCACACCATGAAACTAGCCGTTTTTTTGCCCACTGTCACCACGTCCGGGCGCACCTCCGAACGCTGCTCCTCAGCATGTCCGGACCAATGCCCAGCGTCCGAACTTCTTCCCGTTTGAAACTTCCCGTTGGCGCGCTGTGCCGATCTTCGCCACGTGTCTCCGGACGCGTCCGGACCACCTCTGGACCATCGTTCGCCGTGCGTTCGAACCTGAGCAGAGAGCTCCCCGAGAGCACTTTTCATTCGGACGCTCGTCCGGAGTCCCCATCCGGACTAACAATGCCATCCGGACTCACAGAGCCAGCTCAACGCAGTTAAGGGGGTGGGCGACCGGACGCATAGCCAATGGTCTGGACCGTCACAGCCCAAGCATCCTGACTTGCTCCTCTGAGCGTTCGGACCTCCACAGACAGAGCCAACTAGGGTTTGGTTCCGGACCCAACCAATGGTCTGGACCCCAAGCCACCCTAGCGTCCGGACCAGTGTCCGGAGCTTGCTTTCGAGCCGAACCGAGGCACAACTTCCTCCTTTGCTTTTCATGTGCTAACACAAATGTGTTCTTCACCTTGTGCATGTGTGTTAGTATTTTTCACAAAAGATTTTCAAAGCATTTTTACTTGTTCTCACCACGCCACTCGATCCTAATGCATCGCAAAGTTAGATCGCTCAAGTGGCACTAGATAACCGATATGCAAACAAGTTTGCCCCTCTTGATAGTACGGCTATCTATCCTAAACCCGGTCATACACTTCTCTACACACCTATGACCGGTGAAATGAAATGCCCTATAGGTTATACCTTTTCCTTGCGCATTCCATTCCATCTCCTTCTCCAATGTTGATGCAACACATGCACCAACCACTTGTCAAATGATATGATCCAATTCATATCATCATGTGACCATATTGGTTCATCGACCTTGACCTCACTTGCTCTTCACCGTTGCATCAGTCCATCGGCGCCAAGCATCACTCACTTGCCCTTCACACTTGCAACCGGTCCATCAAGCCAAGCCTCATCTTGATCTTCTCCACCTTGGTCACATGACTCCATGTCATGTTTCATGTGCATTAAGCTCCTTCATCACACAATCACCTATGAACTAATCTCCTGTGTATATATCACTCAAACATATATTAGTTCACCTAAGTTGTCACTCAATTACCAAAACCACATAGGGACTTTCACACTTGTGAGTAATACATCCGAGTTCTTTATAGCATTTGATATTCTAAATCTGGTATAGTTGTTATACGTCTTTTCGTGCTTGTTCATTGCTTTACTTTAAGTAGAGTGCTTTAGTCTTAACGTAGGGTTAAAGTACTAAGAATAGTGTAGACGTGGTGTCTAGACTAGATCTTGCCTTTGTAAACCACTTATGGCACGGATTGTTTGTGGTAGCTAGCAGGTGGTGATGGCCATGTATAGTCTTTGTATTTCACCACGTGTGTAACATAAGTTCTTAAAAGGTAGGGCATCAATACAACATGATGGCGCGGTCTGGTAGGAGTTTCATCTCCTACTGATCTATCCCATCACCTCCTGCAAGAGAAGGGCTAATAAAGCCAGTATAACCAGCTTTGCCTAGTTAGATATCATTGCTAAAACGAACCTCTCTACCCAAATACCATAGACTCCCTTGTCTCATCATAGGACACAACCTTGATCGCTAGTTAATTCACTTCTCGTTCCTTGAGGAAAATACGATACCTAGAATACTCCTGGTGAAAGCTACACTTGATAGCCATACGCTTGCGGTCTTTTACCCGTTTGCCACTTCTGGCGTCAACAAGCTTTCTGGCACTGTTGTCGGGGAACGGTAGCTATCTTAACTATAACCTAGTGGTCCTATTTTTCCTTGTTTTATCTTTCTTTTCATTTCATCCTTTTCACACCATGAATCAATCATCCATCTCTCATCTTGCGTCTCCAAAGGGCCATAGTTTGGAGCCACCACCATCATCACAACCCATCCTTTCACCTAGCTATGAGCTTCGCCCTAGCTTCATAGCCAAAGTTCGGGAACAATCTTTTTCTAGGGACGAACATGAAAATCCTTACACTCACCTACGTGACTTTGAACAATTGTGTTTATGTGTACACATCCAAGGGATGAGGCGAAGTACCCTTAAGTTGAAGCTATTTCCGTTTTCTTTGACGGGAATAGCCAAACGATGGTACTTTCGCCACGTAGATAGTGCAAACGGAGAATGGGAAAAGTTACAATCCAAATTCTGCCTATCTTTCTTCCCAATTTTTTTTGTTGTTCATCTTCGACTAGAGGTCATATCCTTTAAACAAAAGGAAAAGGAATCTCTAGGTGCGGCATCGGCCCATCTATTAGATCTAGCATCATCAGGCCTTGATCTTGCTATAACCGAGCCAACATTGTTACAACATTTTTATGTTGGTCTTAGCAAAGATTCGGCACAACTTCTTGATATAACTTCTAGGGGAGCCTTCCTGTGTTTACCCATTAGTGAAGGGAAGAGTCTTCTCATGAAGATTCTTGAAAACACCCCCTACACTAACGTTTATGATGAAGGACCCATAGAAGGAGAAAAATCACCCCTAGAAAAGAAACCTCGATAGCCGAATCACCACCACCACTACTATCCAAAGATTCTGCCATCGATCCTGAACCACATATACCACAAATCTCAAAGGAACAAGAAATCCAACACCTAATCCATTCCTTCGAGTTCGAGGCCAACCTCCTATCTGATCTTGCTGGTTTTGGGAATGTCCAAAATTGTCATTTCCAAAAGAGACCTCACCTTTCTAAACCTCTCATGAAGGGATCTCTCCAAAAGCCTCCCAAATCAACATCATCATGTGCCTCAACTTCCCAAATGGCACATTAGGAAAAGTCTAGGATACCTAATAATGAAATGTCGAGTGAGCTTATAGAACGAGAACTAAAGTGTTTAGAAGCCAAATCTATCATATCCTTCTCTATGCCACATCTGACTTATCTTATGAACCCATCCTTGATCGTGATGATCCCCTATGTGTTCATTCATTCAAGTTTTATGATGACCCACTTAATGACTCTGGGAATTCATTAAGACACCCGAGGCAGGGAAGCCATGAGGGCCATAAATCTGACCAAGAGGAGCAAAGTCAATGGTTAGAGCATCCATCTACCATTGTATGTCAAGAATGGTTGGATGAGGCCGAATATTCAAAAGAATTTGCTAAAATGCCCACACATGTAAGGAGAATATCTTGTCAAGTGTTGGGCATTGATAGCGAAATTTGCTACGATCCTAGCCTCGGGATCAACATCATTCCTCATTTCTATATTCTAACATCATCAAAGGATCATCTATTCCAATCATAAAAGCGCCTTAGACCCCAATGGTCAAATCCTTGATTGTTTAGGAGTCCTCCATGATGTTCTTGTGGTCATTGATGATCTCAAGATCTTCCTAGATTTCTATATCTTTGACCTTCCTGGACTTTCCTTTCATCTCACCTTTATCGGAAGACTGAAGAATCATGGCCCTGGTTGGTTTCGGTGATTAACGACAATTAGAGATTATTATGGCTAACGTGTGTTTTGCAGAGGCTATGCGTAGCCTAGCCATGGTGATCAAGGAAAATGGGCTCTAAAGGTCATCACTTAGCCCCAAGATGGATATCGTTTCGGTTGTTAAGGAGACATGATGATGACCCTAGAATGATAGGCTAGGTGCCATAAGGAGATGAAGGGTACTTAGAATTAGATAGGGCTTCTCTTTTTACCTTTGACCGTACTATTAAGAGGGGTTGAGACTAGTAGCTTGACTTAGGAAAGCTTCATGTTTAGGTGTGGTGCACACTTGATTTCCTTAGCTCTAAGCAAGCCTATGGTGACCGTAAGATATCCTAGAACAACTTCCATATTCATCGCGACGAAAAACGGAGTTGTCAAAATCTTCTTCTGGGCGACGGACGCTCTGGCAGGGGCGCCGGACGCTGTCCGACGCGTCGGACAAAGGCACCGGACGCTGGGTGGTTGAGTCCACAGCGTCCGTCGGCCTTCCAGAGAGGTTGTTTTCTGGCTAAGTTTTTCAGGGTGCGTCGGACACTGTCCGTCGGCCTTCCAGAGAGGGTGTTTTCAAACCCTAGCCAGTTTTCAGCGTCGGACGCTGTGGCTGAGCGTCCGTCGCCCAGTGACGGAGCGTCCGTCGCTGGGAACAGTGTGTCAGAACTAGCCGTTAGACAGAGGCGTCGGACCGTCCGTCGCCTAGGGTCGGAGCGTCCGTCGCCTCAATTATGAACAAAAACTAGCCGTTGGGCATGCGACGGACCGTCCGTCGCCTAGTCGACGGAGCGTCCGTCGCCAACTTAAAATGCCAGCCCGAGGCAATTTTCAGAGGGTCTATTTATAGCCCTCCCACTTCTCTCCCACTGTGCCTTTGCTCATTTGAGTTGCTGAGTTCGTTGAGAAGGTTGGGAAGAGAGCAAGAGCCCTAGAGAGAGAGAGTGATTCGCAAATCCATCCATCCTCTCTCTAGTTCATCCAAGAGTTCAAGTGTGCATCCTCTAGTTGTGAAGCTTGAGTGAGTCAAGCAAAGATCGAGGCTTGTTACTCTTGGTGATCGACATCACCTAGACGGTCCGGTGGTGTTCGGAGGAAGGTGATCGCCGGAAGATTGTCGGCGGCCCTTCTCTATCGACGTGTGTGATCGGTTGTGGGCGATTCACCGAGCCGGAGTGGCGAAGAATCAGCCCGTAGAGAGCACTCATCCCTTGCGCGGGATTGAGGGGGAGCTATACCTTGCGAGGTGCTCCAACGAGGACTAGGGGGGAGTGTCGACTCCTCGATACCTCGGCAAAACATCGCCGTGTCAAGCATCTCTTTTCTTAGCTCTTTATTCCCGCATTACTTTCCGCATTTGTCTTTCAATTCATACTAGAATTGTGTAGGAAGTTTTCGCTTTCCTTTGCTTTGTTACCGCTTTCTAGCTAGGACACACAAGCGGTAGGCACTAGGGGGTTAATTGGTTCTTTATAGGTTTAATTCTTGTTTAGAAATTAAAAAGAGCCCAATTCACCCCCCCTCTTGGGCATCTTGATCCTTTCAAAGACCAATCATGAAAATCTTAGGGTTGGGAAATGAGAAGCTTGCTTATAGAATAGGTGAAGATTATCTATCTGTTTGGTCTTCCCAACCTCTCATCAAAGAGATAGAATCCAAACCTGTTATTGATCCAAGGGGTGAGCTTATGTCAATCTTGCTAACAACCATAACCCATTCAAGTCTGGAGTATGACTTGAAATGTCATGAGAATGAAAGTGCTCACCCATTCCTGCAAAAGGAAGATTCTACCAATGAGCATGGAAGTTATTCCCCGATCTTCCCATCAAATCCATTCTCAAGTGAGAAATCTCCCAAATCAATCCTTCCCTCTGCCATAACCACACACATGATCTACAAGCCATTCATGCTTGTTGTTCCTAAATTTTTTGCAATGTTGGTTGTAGATGTGTTTGTCTATCATAAATTTTGCAAATCTCGTAGTGGTTTTGGTCTTGAGGATAGGACCACAAAATGTTGGAGTTGAAGGGGAAACCGCTTCACCAACATGAGATGCAACATGAAGGTTTCCCAAAGACAAACTTGTGTCTTAAAAATAAGCACTTTCAGAAGATAACCCAAGCCTTCTTCCTTTCTATTAAAGTTTCCTTGTTAAAGTTAAAAAAAATAAAAAAAGAAAACAAAATAAAAATATTTTTTTTAATTTCCCAAAATTCTAAAATGAATAAAATGACTTTATAAAATGAGATTAAGGGATTTGTGAAATTATTCCTTCGGGTATTTTTGTCACTAACCATTTTAGGTTTGAACAAAAATAATGGTGGAGCAAAACAGAAGGTATGTCCAACCAAACATCTGTTAATAATGAAGCACATTCAAAAGAAATTTTCACATCCTAGACCCTGATTTGCTCATTATCAAATGTTGCAAAATCCAAGTGTGGGGGAGTGGGTTTCTCTAGGAAATTCATGTCATGCTTCATTGTTTATTTTTGTTCGGTTGTCTCTACCTTGCTTTCTCCTTATGCCTTGCTCATCTTGCTAAGTCACAAAAATAATAATAATAAATGTTCATCTGGTTCACCATCCATGCTCTTGTCTCTTTTTAAATGAATCTCTTTATTCCTTCATGATTCCTGGTTCTGTTATGAGTATGCTTTGGTTTGGGAGTAGTGCGTATACTCCTATAAGCTCTTTAAATTAAGCATGGTGCTTAGGTTAAATAGCCTTCCTTATTCAAATTAGACATGGTATCAAGTTTGATTAATGAACCTAAAGTATACTTGTATGGAATTTGGTTGTACTTTAGGACTAACCCATGTAAGATGACCTCCAAAGTTTGGTGGGTAAGTCATGAGATCATTCATAGAGACAAATCAGGGTTTGAGGTACTATTGAAATAATCTGGTACATCTTTGCCTTAACCTTGCTTAATTTTTTTGGTGAGCAATGAGGGAACATCTCTTTCTGTGCTAAAATACTAAAGCCAACTTTTATATAACACATAAGATGTCCTTTATTTTTATGACAATAATGCCCTTGCTTCAAAATATTCGTGCATCCCCTCGGGTTTTCGTTGTCCACTAGCCTCTTGTAAGGAAAGAAGCAAAGAATGGAGAGAGAAAGCATACCACAATGCCAGGATTTACAAAGAGAGAACGAAGAGATGGCATGACAAGAGAATCAAACTCAAAAAGTTCAACCTGGGAGACAAGGTCTTGTTATTTAATTCAAGAGTCAGGCTCTTCGGTCACCGGAAGCTAAAGAGCAAATGGGAAGGGCCATACCTCGTCGTCAACACTGCGACTCATGGAGCAATCACACTCTAGGACGACAACGACAAGATCTTTAAGGTAAATGGCCAATGTCTTAAAGTTTTTCATGAACATGAATCACCTGAGCAAGAAATTGACATGGTAGATTTTGTCCTTAATCCAATTTAGAACTAAAATTTACATGTTTTAATTTTCTGTTCCTTTTTCGTGTTTGACCTTAGACTTAGACTTAGATTGTACTTAGCCTTAGCTCCCACCACACGAAATTTGGGCCCATTTGGCCCCATAAGGGTGTCGGCCAACCTGCTTAGGAGGCTTCAGGGCCCGGCGCTGTGTGGCCTGTAGAACCTAACCTGAGGGATCTTAAATCCTAGTTCAGCCGAACCAAATCTTTCCAAAACGCGTCAGTCGACCTGGGTTTTGACCCTTTAGCCATACCTGTTGCTCCCGAACGTTGGACCAATGTTCCTCTCTTATTTTCGTCATGATCCAAGTGAAAACAGAGGCGAAGGACATTGAACTCTCTCTTCTTAACCTCTTCCTCTACTTCTTCCTCCTCTCACTTTGTTCTTCTTCACCACAAGAAATCATCCATCCATCACGGGTCCGTCGGGCCAATTCCAAGAAGAAGATCAAAAGAGTGACTTGGAAAAGCTCTTGTGATTTTTTGCTAAACTTAGAGAGAACAATACCAAATTAGCAAAAATGGCTTCCGAGGAGAGAATGGCGCATTTAGATCTAGAAGATAGCTTTAATGATATTCGCATTAGCACCAATGTGAAGCTCAAGCGCTTAGCCAAGGCCATTGAGAGAGAGGATCTCTTTGCCCCTCCTTCTCCTTAGATCTCTAGTCCCTCCAATAAATAGGCACTTAGGTTGGTTTGATTTATTTCCCTTCATCAATTGTAACATGTGCCTTGATTAAATTTGGAATTGAATAAAAATAGTTTTGGTTCTGCTGGTATGTTACCCTAGCAGAACCCCTACATTTGATCTTCTTGTTCTGTACTCTCGTATGTAGTGAAACAAGTATGGGGGACGTCGGTCGACGTCCCAATGGGCCATTTGACAAGAATGACCACTGCACCATGATGTACACTACCATGGCACATTCCATGAAAAATTTGGGCCTCAATGGCCACTCTTTCATGTCGGACGACATGAGTAAGAAGCCATCTGTAAGAATTGACAGTACAGAGAGCCATTTAGAGGTAAGAGATCTAATTTCAGGAACCGACGTGGCCGAAGGTTTCTGTGACAGAACCTCTTAAGATAGGGCCCACTTGTCAGGATTAACCAACTTAATCCCCAACAGATGATCCAAATCTTAATCAGCCCATCAGGTGTCACCACTTTGCAACGGGTCATCCACCTCTTTCCGAACAGGATCAACCTTATCACAATCATGACAGAAGTAATACGAAATTTTTATATTACATCAAAGTAGCGGAAATTGAAAGTCATATTACAAACCATAAGTTTTGAGACATAATTTAATGTCATACGATAAAGATACATCAAGCTGCTGATAGCGAAAGAACAGATAACCAAGTCACTCTTGCCCAAGAGTCAAGCAAAGACAAGTTATTCTTCATCTTCATCTACACTGACCACGGTCATGCAGCAAGGAGCCACACACACCGGGTTGTGATCCTCATCTGCAACAGGGGTTAACAAACCCTGAGTACGAGAATACTCCACAAGACTTATCCGACAAAAAAAAAGTATTTGGTGGACAAAGCAGTATGCAAGTCCTAGGAATTCAAGGTGTGGTTTGCAAGGATCAAGTATTTTGCATAAAAGAGCATTTATAAAAAGAATTGAAATCATTCATGTTATCCATAAGATTACTCAAGTATCGACCTGGATGTATGATCGATGACAAGGTAATAAACATCCACGAAGGGATCCAACAAGTATCCAGTTTAAGTGTATTACTACGAAGAAGAAAACAGGGTCATGTTTCCATATCCGAGGAACACGACGATTCGAACCGGTTTATCCCAGCTGGGGCTTCCCTATCACATGACATATACAGCTGCTTAAAGCACGCATATGACTACCTTTCTCTGGATCCTCTCGCCAAAACCGGGGTTCCGCCACCCGAGAGCACAGTACACCTCCATCCAGTTCGCTAACTTGGAGGGTACACACTACTCTCGCCATCTCTCCACTCCCAGTGCGGTTTAACCCTTCTTCAAGCGAGAATAGCCAGAGTCCGGCTTCCCGGAGTATGTGATAAGTACTCCAAAGTCACAACCCTAGTCATGCATCATCGGACGGTTCCTAATCGACAAAGTCAGAACCCGCTCACCAGATATCCACATCTGGTGGCTCTCCAACAACGTGTCCGCCCGGTCTCAGATTATTACTTCCATCAAGAGGACATAGCCATTTGCCGCAGCAATCCGCTATTCATCTCGAAAACAGAGCCATTGCCGAAGCAAACAGGTTAACACCTATTCTCGCAGATGACAGGAAATCATCTGACTTTATCGGTCTAAGCATTTCTAAGCAGCATGAAGCAACAATCGTATTTTTAAAACAGTGTCAAGGTACAGGAATAACTAATTCAAGGTAAGGCTATGCATCAAGTAGGAATTTGATTGAATACCGTAATGCAATAGTATAAACATAGTTGTATTTAAAGCAAACATTTTAAATACAAGGAAGTGTTTGAATGCACCGGGGCTTGCCTTGGTTGGAGGGATAAACGAACTCGGGCTCAGATTCAAGAGAGAAAACCCCTTCACTAGAGGTATCCAACCCAACCAACGAACAATCTACACGATAAATGACATGTCTTAGATGATGCTTGAATAGTAAACATGATGCTCAACACAAACAAACAGGCTCTTAAAAGAAAACTAAACAGATAGCCCTCGAGTACCACTTCCCTTCAAGAAGGAAAGCAACACTAGGCTAGGAAGCAAATTAATTAGGCCCTATTTATCTTGATTATCTAAGTTAACACTTACATCCAAAAGACTGAGCAAACGACATTACATCGAGCATGTCCAACTGGTGTTTGTCACTGGACAAATGACCATATGTACCAATTAATCCAAAATCACTCAAAGCCTAAAGGTATTAGGGTTTCTAAACATTTTATAACTAAGCATGGCATGTTACGGAACTAAAAACAGGAAACAGGAAAAACTCTGCTCAAGACCCTCGGACGGCTGGGACTCGACCATCAGCGACACAGAGGCTCGAGCGGTGGCGTCGAGAACCACAAAACACGGCGGCGAGCCACCGTCGATGACCAAACCGAACGGCTACCCCTCGAACTTGCTTCGGCTTGCCGAGCCGAACCCAACGAGGTAGGCCACGACTCAAACAAACCTTCAGAGACACCTCATCGAGGGTGCGGACGATCGGACAGGGCTCGACCGATCGCACACCGTCGAAAACAGACCTCGATCGAAGAAGAGAGGCCTCGATCGGGAAACTAGGCCTCGATCGACGAAGACAGACCTCGATCGAAAGAAACGAGGCCTCGATCGACGAAGGAAGACCTTGCTCGATGAAACTGGGCCTCGATCGACCCTCGATCAGAGAGGCTAGGCCTCGAGCAGAGACACTAGGCCTCGATCACGACTCAGAAGACAACCGCGAGCAAAACGCCCACAGAAACGAGGCTAAAACCTACACAACCAACCTCGTCGACGACCATGGCGGTGAACTGAGCTCGACCGCACACACATGCCGACGGACATAGGCCTCGATCAAAGGAGCTAGGCCTCGAGCAGAGACACTAGGCCTCGATCGAAACAACCAACAACTCTAGCAAGCTAAGCGGCCCCCAAACAACGCAAAGCGCAAGCCAAACAAACACAGAGCTAAAACCAACCCCCTCGACGACGGCACTAGCGGTCGACGAAGCAACTGCTCGACGCGCGCCGAAGAGAACACGCATGCGCTCGAGGGCAACTACCCCTCGAGACTGACTCAGGACGGCTAGGCGAAGCTAGCGCAAAACTCAGATCTCGAAAAGATCAACTACAACGACAAGGCAACGAACACACCGCCGCGACGAACAAGCACAGCGGCGGCGCTCGAGGACAGAGCGCTAAGGCTCGATACAAGGACAAACGAGTACAGCGAAGAGGTTGAGGAGCTCACCCTGGTCACGGAGCACAAGCAAGCGTGGCCGGAGATGAAGCAAAGACGACCGTCGATGGAGAACGCGCCGGCGGAGACAAAGAACTGCGCGGCACGAAGATGTTCCCGGAGCGGTGGTCCACCATTAGCAAAATGGAGAACCCGACAAGCGTCAGAGATGAACAAGAAGCAAGAAACCCAAGTCAAAAATACAATGAAGCTCCTGCGTAGCCCGATCGAAGACGGACCAGAGCGGCGGCGGTTGCGTCGGAGCTGAGGAAGACAGATCCACGTTGGACGACTGCGGGCTCGCCGACTTCAACCAACTTACCCGAAGATGCGCAAGGTCAAGGCGAAGGCAATGACGAAAGATTGAGTGATTGGCAGCAGCTAACGAGCTCGGACGAGTTCGTCAATGGTGAAGGTGAAGTGCTCGGCGGAACAGAACGGAGCAGAGCGAAGCGATGGAGAAGAGTGGAGCAGTGGCGTGGAAAGGAAAGAAGAGAGAGCGGCGTCCCGCTTTTAAAGACGGCAACGGGCTCCGTGAGATTGCCACGTACCCACGACAAGACGGGAGTCCCTGGATAGGTGTCGGCGTCGGGCACCGTCGAGAACGACCCGCCATGCAGCTGCTCGAGGAAAAGACAGAACTGACCCTGCTGCTCTTTTGCAAAAATGCACAAGCTTTCAGGGGTTTTCAGGAAAAACTTTGAACACAAAAGATGTTTAAAATTTTGAGATCTACAACTTTGCTTAAACAACCACAAGCAAAACTTTATAGATTTTGAAAATTGTGTTTAGGGTTTAATCCACCCCCTCTGGGAAAAGGGTTTGGAAATCAAATTTTAAATTTTGAGACTTTGAAAAGATGGCCTGTATACAAACAATTGATCAAACACAGACAATTAAACTTATTTTAGTTCAATGCATATCCAGGTTTTCAAACAATGAATGATGCTTAATGCATATGATGACATGATCAAATTTTTAATTAAGAGATTAACAAGGTTAACACTCGGGGTGTTACAGTTTCCAAGTGGGGTCGGCCGATCCCACCAAGAACCTTCAGGCCCACCAGCCAGCATCTACTCAGCCTCAACATACTTCCTGTCTGGTTTGCCACGTCTCTTCCCTTTTTCTTTTATGTTTTTATTTGCTTAACTCATTTCCCTTCTAAAAAATAAAAATAAAAATAAAAATGCAAATGCAAATACAAATAAAAATAAAATACTATTTCTTCATGAAGTTAATTGCTTAGTTTATTTCCATTTTTAATATTGAATAAAAACAAGAAGATCGCATCTGAACTAAAAATTTGAAAAGTGACATGATCTATGACGTTCGAAGGGTAAAAGCGTCATAAAGATGACTTCTTACTTTTGCTTATACTAGTAGGAAAATATTTTGATAGGGAATCATATTGACTAAGTTGTTGATCAATGAGATATAAGTTCTTGGCTCATGATTCATACCCTATCTATTTAAAGTGCTTGGAGACTAATTTTTGAAAATGTCATAAAACCATAATGTCACTACTCCTCTATAGTGTGAAATTTCCTACCAAAGTCATATATGTTTATACATGATCAAAAACCTTCCTTATATGCTTCTTTTATCTGCTTTGAGTTTGGTCAAACCTTGTTGACCCTTGTTGAGAATTTTGTCATAGTTCAAAGATCAAGATCATGCACACACCACATATATACGCTGCTTCTACACTAGAAGTACGCAAAACATGCCTTTCATTTACATGTCCCATTTTCATCTAATAAATACTCTAGAAAAAAAATGTTATGATCTCTCTCAAAATTCTTCAAAAGAGATATGGTTATCATAGATGATGAAAAATGATGATGAGCAAGTAAAGCTCAAAAGAAAAAAAAGATAGCCATATCTCAAATAATCATAAAGTTAAAGAGATCATACATGGTTAAGGAGTACAATAAATTCCACTATCATATTCCATACACATCCACATCTTGATCTAGGATTATGACACTTTTCTCCTTGGATCCTTGTTTTTACTTTACAATACAAGTAATGCAAGTATGCTACATTGTTTATCCCTATCTAAGCTCCACATAAGCCATTTAGAAGTAGGAAGATACAAAAGAAGGCAATCTCATGTTATACCTTGGTAAGGAATCATATACCTTGTGATTGATCTAGAGTGCTATATGAGGAGTAACTTGACTTCTATGCTTTCTTTTGAAAATCCTATCAAAAACTCCAAGTACTAAAATATGATTTGGGGAGATGACTTTGCCTTGAGAACTATTCCATTTATCAACCACTCAAGGATATATGATAGACAAAACCACATACCCTACTTGTATGACAAAGTGTCTTGAGTAAATCTTTATGCTTGCTTCATACTTTGAGAATAACATAGTTATGTTTACTTTTATCCTTTACTCGAGGACAAGCAAAGATGTAAGTATGGGGGATCTTGTTGACCGTAAGAATAACATACTTTTACATACTCAAAATACCGTCAACAGCCTCGGTTTCAAGGGTAGAATAACACTTCATAAGCATATTTATCACTAATAAGTTCCACATGTACATGGATAGCCCTTGTTTGCAGGGAATGACATTTCAGGACAATCAGGGGTGCTGAAAGCTTCTTTTACACATCGGTCGACGTGTGATTGGAGCCAAACTCTAGAACCTCTGCACCATTAGACTCCTGGCACGTCCAGGAGCTCCCACAAGGAAGCCTGGCTCCAAAGGAGCCAAACTCCGATTGGTCAACATGGGTTTGGACTCTTCTGGCCAGCCAAGGCACCACGATCCATGCCAAAGCCATTTCAACCCTTGGATGCAACTTGTGCTTTCATTCAATGCTCCAGATCAAGTGCACAAGGATCCATGGGCCCACAACAAAGGAATCGACATGACAAAAACCTCAGAAGACTCAACCAAGCTCCAGGACACATTGGGCCACCTTCTAGAAGTTGCAGTCTAACATCCCAAAAATTCAACTCCTAAAATCACTCGCTTAAAAGTATTTTCAAAATCAGTTTTGAAAATCAAAGTCGTATGAGCTCTATCTAAAATCTCATTCCTACCTAAATCCAATTCATACACACTCTATCCCCTTGTTCCAAATTATATTCCATGCACCGTAGCCTCAATATCACCAGCCGTTCCCCACCTCTCCTTTTCCTCCTCTCCGCTCACCTCGCCCGACAGCATCTGCGCACACCGCATGCACTGACCGTGCCACCACCGCCGTCGCAGCGCACCCACGCCCGGACCCCCACCACCTCGTTGTGTCGTTTGCACCGTGGGACCCACCTCCCACTGCCTCTCCTTTCTTCATGCATATCAGCAGCACGCCCGCATGCACTCAGTAAATAAAGCAAGACAAAAATATTTACATAGAAACACCAGCAGAATCATGCACCAATATTCGTATGCAAATTCATTGCACAAGTAGCCAAGAATGCACTAGACAAACAACTTGCATGCAGGCACACAACAACATCTCATTCCAATTCACCATGCAAATTAGGCACCGACCAAGCATTGTCCTTTGCATGTAACATTCACCATTCAATTGCCTGCAACATCCACAAGACATTTGCATGCAAAATTCACTGTCCCTCACATGCAACATTCACAGTTCTTTGCATGCAACTTAATTAGCCACCAACCATGTACTGTTCTTTGCATGCAACATACACCCGGCCATTTGCATGCGACATGCAACATTAATTTGCATGTCACATCATCACTGCATGAAATGAAATTAGCCACTGACCATGCACTACTCTTGCATGCAACGTTTGTCGTCCTCTACATGCAACGCTAATTGAGTCACTGGCCATGCATCGTCCATTTGCATGCAGCAGAAATACGTCTCATCACTCCACCGCTCAGTAAATGCAAATAGTGAATACTGGTGGCACAGTAACCCCCTTCATCCTATAAAACGCGGCACCGAGTGCCCCTCCTCCACCGCACCGTGCTGCAAAGCTATCAGAATCACAACTCTCTCTCTCACACACACACTCAGTTCGTTGTTCTATCCACGAGCAACGCACGTACTGGGATTTATCTTTTTCACATAACAAGGTATTTAGCTTATGAGAATCCTATTATTATCTTCTCTCACTTCTCATGCATGCATGCAAGGTATATCAACTTCACCAAATAGTGCACATGTAAAGGTACCATGCATGCAAAGCACACAACTCCACACCACGTGAGAATCAAGGGATATTTCTTAATCACGCATTAGTCTTTTCGACGTGATTAAAATGCGGTCACCTCGCACGACCAAATGTTAAACCCATTTTCACAGATTCTTCTTCCTAAATTCATCAAAAATCAAACTCTACATCCCGTATAAATTTCATAATCTTTAGAGCTCATTTGAATATATGTTATTATTTATTTGTGCATGTTTGTCTGTTCTGCTTGTTACGTTAGCTGACGGAGTGAACGAGCCAGAGAACGAGAACGTTGGAGACCAGTACCGCAAGTTTGAGGCTGTACCCGAGGACCCAGCCTGCCAGCAGGAGTTTACCGAGGACGCCGACGGAGGCAAGTCCAGCCTAATCCCCTTTGATGCATATTGATCCTATTTTTAAACACAACCTGTAGAAGCCGTTTTAAATATTGCATGTATGATATATGTACGAGTTATTTTTGCTACATAGTTAAACACATTTAAATAGCCATCTTGAATTGATATAACCTGATAATTACCTTGCTTAAACTTAGGAATGAATATTATGATATACTATTATTTAGTATGCTTAGGACTTGATACTTATCATAATGTTTTCTCAAATACAATGATTTAAAAATAAAAACCGCATGAGTTATGAGAATAAATTATGATATGTGTAAAATGGTTAATGAACAAATTGGGATTGAGTTGATGATTCATCTTGCCTAACTCATTTATCATACAACCACTCGACCCTGTATGTGGCAGGGCTTAGTCTAAATTCCTCTAGTTGGTATGACAATCACCTGGAGGCAGGTGTGCAATGGGACACTAAGAAATATATGCGATAATGGTGAATTTATGAAATATAACGAGCTCTATTAATTATTGTTGTATTATGAGATGGTGACTTAGTGTTCCCATGGTGAGTGTCATTACTTAGCTATGGAGGGTAATGGCTTTGATGGATCTGTGCTTGCACTAAGGTGTTAAGTTACGGTACCCTACTTGTGGTGAAAGTGTGCAACCTTTGCAGAGTGTTAAAACCTATCTTGATAGTCGTGTCCGCAGTTTCGGACGAGTTATGGTTTGGTTTCAGCAACCAGATGGGTTGGGATGGGTGAAAACATGAATGAGTGTGAACTTTGGAAATATATGGTTATCGGCCATGTGTTGTGGGAACAGAGCGTTCAACAACATTTAAAACTTTGACCAACCTCTTTTTCGGAAATACTCATATATATGGAAAATGACTTTTGCAAAAAAGATTTATAAAATAAAATCCTGTGTCAAAAATTAGCTTTCTGCAAATAAACTAAACTTTATCCTTGATTTATCCATATGCATATAATGATATCCCATTTCATAGGGTAAGGTTGGATTTGCTGAGTGCTTTGTACTCGCCCTTGCTTTAATTATACAGAGGAAGATCTAGACTTCGATCCCGAAGCAGCGTTCGAGTAAGGTCGTGTCTGCACACAACTAAGCTTGTGGCATTGGGATTCGTCAGATGACTGATGGCGAATTTTGTTTCTGGTTATGTTGGACCTATGCTATGTTTTGGTTAATTATTATTTTGACATGTCTTCATTGTCCATGCTTGTCGAGACTATTGTGCTGAGATTTAACTGATGTAATAAATGTGTTGATAGCCTCCTGGGACTAGTATTGTATCACATTTGAGTTCTTGGATAACCAGGGGCGCTTCATGCAAGTAGGCCCAGGACCCCTAGGGGGGGGTCGACCGACCTGCCTATGGAGGCTACGACCTCCCAACTGTCCCTAACTAGTGGGGCCCCTTCTAGAAGGAGTGGCAGGGCCCACATGTCATAGGGGGTCGGCCGACCCCCCTAGGTACCCTCCAAAGGCCCAGGTGACTCCTCGTCACATTTTGCACATGTTGGAGATAAGAGCCCTCCATCCTGAGGCGGTTCTAAGGCGGTTTGATCCAAAGACCAAGGATGGAGCTCTCCTGGATCACTGACGTGGCACTGGAGTAGCCCCTACTCCACCTTAGGTTATAAATAACCCCTAGGCCTTCACTCTCATTCATGACACATTGGAGGAAACCACTATCTAGTAGCTTTAGCGAAGCTCTGCTGCAGTGCTATGCTAGTTAGAAAAGAGTGAGGAGAGTCTGGAGGAGAGCCGGGCTTGTCTGACATCTTCTCCAAGCTGTACCTCATCGGATGCTATCTTCTTGTAAGTTATACACTTGTGAGTAATACATCCGAGTTCTTTATAGCATTTGATATTCTAAATTTGGTATAGCTGTTATACATCTTTTCGCGCTTGTTCATCGCTTTACTTTAAGTAAAGTGCTTTAGCCTTAACGTTGGGTTAAAGTAGTAAGAATAGTGTAGACGTGGTGTCTAGACTAAATCTTGCCTTTGTAAACCACTTATGGCACGTATTGTTTGTGGTAGCTAGCAAGTGGTGATAACCCTGTCTAGTCTTTGTATTCCACCATATGTGTAACATAAGTTCTTAAAAGGTAGGGTCTCAATACAACATGATGGCGCGGTTCGGTAGGAGTTTCATCTCCTACTGATATATCCCATTGTCTCCTGCAAGAGAAAGGCTGATAAAGCCAGTATAATCAGCTTTGCCTAGTTAGATATCATTGCTAAAACGAACCTCTCTACCCAAAGACCATAGACTCCCTTGTCTCATCATAGGACACAACCTTGATCCTTAGTTAATTCACTTCTCATTCCATGAGAAAAATACGATACCTGGAATACTCCCGGTGAAAGCTACACTTAACAGCTGTACGCTTGCGATCTTTTACCTGTTTGCCACTTCTGGAGTCAACGGCTAGCATTCATACTCCAAAATAAAGAGCCTTGAGTACTAGAAGAAAAGCACCTAGACCTAACAAAATTAAGTGAATACCCAAAATTGTAGTCATTTTATTTCTATCTTTCCATACATAACCAAAGAATGGAAAAGATTCTTCAAGAGTCTCGGGTCCCAGAAGCGCGTGATAAATGCCACAAAAGCCTAAGACTGCGGAGGAAATTAAGTGAAGTACTCCGGATACAAAGTAAGGAAAAGTATCTAGAACTTCTCCCCCCGGCCCTACTCCCCAACCTAGAGTAGCTAAGTGCGGAAGTGAAATCAACCCTTGTTCATACATGGGCTTTTCTGGTACGAAATGGGCCACTTCAAATAGGTTCATTGCTCCGGCCCAGAATACGATTAATCCGGCATGAGCTACATGAGCTCCAAGTAGTTTACCTAGACGAGTTATGAAACCATGCTTGTTTGTTTTGTTCAAAACAAAAGTCTTTGTAACACTTGATTAGAAACAAGGATGTGGCTTGCCATCACTATCACGTTTCACAACAACTTAGGTAATGCTTTCCTAATAAAAAAATTACAACAAGATAGAGTGCAAGATAATGAATAAATGTATGCAAGCCAATCTTATAAGCTAAAGTTATGATAAAACCTTTAGGTTCATGTTGTAAAGTTGAACAAGTTTTAATGACATGATGAGTTTTGCTTTTGAGACTCCATTATTAGGGAGATAACTATATGTAAGGAGTATTGAGATACAAACCAGTGGACCATTTCGAGATGAAGGGCATGGGACAAGGGCCCGAGTCACCTTACCTATAGAGAGGTCAGCTAACCCCCTTTGAGCCCATTAATGGGGACCGAATTAGGAGTTATCTAAATTTCTCCATAACACAGTAGTCAAACAAATCCACAAAAATGTATATTTCTAGGTTACTTCAGTCATTTCATGCTGAAAATGAACGTGCATGGACAAACGTCTTTTGTTGAAGTTGCCAAATAGTTTTGAATAGAGGTTAGTATATATTTTTTTTCAAATGAATTTTGATTTAACATTTGTTTGCAAACTCATTTAAGAGTTGTTTGATACAAGAACTAAAGTTTAATTTGTGTCCCACCAGATGTTTGGAGGTTAATTTGGAGAACTAAACATGATCTATTTATAAAAATAATTCTAGAAGTCATGATTAATTTGTGAGAAGATCTTCCTAATTAATTGATCATTAGCATATATTTACTGTGCACTACATTTTTAAATTATGAACTAATTATGTTTAATGGATTTATCTCACAAATTAATCTCTATCTATACAATTAGTTTATAGTTAGTCCATGTTTATAATACTGTGAACTAGTGTTCAAACATCCGTTTAATCTGTTGTGTGAAACGAAACGGCGCCTTAGTCCCTGACTGTAAAAGGGCCGAAATTCGGCAGCCCACACGAGCCCAACCGCCCTCACGTCAAGAAACTGCCCGTTCCCAGCCCATTTTACCAAAACGCCCCTCATCGCCACCTGTCAGGCCTTCAAAGCTTTTCCCTAATCCCGAAATGAACAGCGCCACCTCTAACCTCTTGCCCTCCCTCTCCCGCGGCTTGGCTCGCCGCCGAAAAATTTCCCCCTGAATTTTCAAATGCCCCGGCAAAATCGAAAATTTCCTCAATCTTCCGTCGCACGGCGCGGCTGCTGTCTTCTCCCTCCGCCCGACCGCCCCACCCTTATCCGTTCCTCGCGCGCCCGCGCCTCCTTCCCTTGCAAGCCAGCGCCAACGCCGTTCCAATTCAAAATCTGCGCTCCAATTCCCCACCATCCCTATAAATCCCCCGCCTCCGGCTGTCCTCCGTAACCCAACCCAAATCCCCCAATTTCCCACTAGCAAAATCATACCCCAATCCTCCGACGATGCCTGCCGCGCCGACGCTGTCTCCCCCGTGCGACGCGGAGGAGCCGCTGCTGGCGGAGTCCTCCGACCGTTTCTCCATGTTCCCAATCCGCTTCCCGCAGATCTGGGAGTTCTACAAGAAGGCGGTGGCGTCCTTCTGGACGGCGGAGGAGGTTGACCTCTCCGCCGACGCCAGGCACTGGGACGAGGCGCTGTCCCCCGACGAGCGCCACTTCATCTCCCACGTGCTGGCCTTCTTCGCCGCCTCCGACGGCATCGTGCTCGAGAACCTCGCCTCCCGCTTCATGTCGGATGTGCAGGTCGCCGAGGCGCGGGCCTTCTACGGCTTCCAGATCGCCATCGAGAACATCCACTCAGAGATGTACTCGCTGCTGCTCGAGACCTACATCCGCGACGACGTCGAGAAGGACCGCCTGTTCCGCGCCATCGACACCGTGCCTGCGGTCCGGCGCAAGGCGGACTGGGCCATGCGCTGGATCGACGGTGGGGAGCGCTTCGCCGAGCGCATCGTCGCCTTCGCCTGCGTCGAGGGCATCTTCTTTTCTGGCTCCTTCTGCGCCATCTTCTGGCTCAAGAAGCGCGGGCTCATGCCGGGCCTCACCTTCTCCAACGAGCTCATCTCCCGCGACGAAGGCCTGCACTGCGACTTCGCCTGCCTCCTCTACGAGCTCCTCCGCAGCAAGCTCGACGAGGTCCGCGTCCGCGAGATCGTCGCCGACGCCGTCGACATCGAGCGCGAGTTCGTCTGCGACGCCCTCCCTGTCGCGCTCGTCGGCATGAACGGGGGCCTCATGAGCCAGTACATCGAGTTCGTCGCCGACCGCCTCCTCATGGCGCTCGGGTGCAAGAAGATGTTCAACGTGACCAACCCCTTCGACTGGATGGAGCTCATCTCGCTGCAGGGAAAGACCAACTTCTTCGAGAAGCGCGTCGGTGAGTACCAGAAGGCCTCCGTCATGAACAGCCTCAACGGCAGCGCCGCAGCCAACCACGTCTTCAGCCTCGATGAAGACTTCTGAGATGGCGCGCGTAATCTATTCCGCCGATAATCTTAGTATTTGCTTATATCATTAGTTCTTGTAGGTGTGATACATGTACTCCGAGCCGCGTGGTTCTGTTTCATTTTCGGTTTTTACTCCTGATGTAATGTATAATCAATTTCCCAATACACCGGCTTGTTATTAAGCTGCGCCAATCGTGTTCGATGCGTTGGCCGCACAAACGGATGCAGTCATTTTTCGATGCCCCGCATGGCGTTCGACGAAATGCTCAACTGAATGGGCAGGGTGTTCGACGGAATGCGTGTGGGGGTTTGCAGGCAGAGAGGTCAGACCACACGTCATCGATTAGGGTTTTAGGGGCAGCGCCGCAGCGGGTGGGCCGACTCCGTTGGCAATTTGCGGCGCTCCAGATCTGCCAGCGTGGTTGCAATGTCTTTGTACTAGGGGATCTCGCCAGTTACTTGCGGTAAAAACCGAAGACATCATTGGGTTGGTAAAAACCGCAATATCTTTGTACGGTTGTTTGTGTGGTTTTGGCCGTATCTTGTTGGTTAGCAAACGTAACCATCGCCATTTCGCGCGTGATATTGAGTTGGTTGATAGTCACTAATCGCTTTCCTTGCGTGTTAACAGATGTGGCCTCATGTTTGCATGGCAGCTATGCGGCCACATACCACTATACCAGACACAAAATTAGCTTCTACGGAGTACAGTGTTTCTTTTCCCCCTTCTCCATTTTTATGTGCAAAATTTATGCTACCTTGTCCACACATAATTATACTACCTCCATTTCTAAAATAATGCAATTATGGTAAATGTGTCAATCAATATAGCTCATGTTTGACTAACTTTATATTAAATAGTATTAACATTTATATTTCCAAATAATTCTACTATAAAAATATTATATAACTAATCTAATGATACTAGTTTCATATCATGAATGTTAATATTTTTTTAACAAATTTAATTAAAGTTCAAACATTCTTTTACAAACAAAGTTGTCCAGATGATTTGTTAGAAATTTGTTATTATTATATCTAACAAACGAAGTCGAGTTTAGACAAGATATTTTACAAGATTATCATCGTATCATATTTTTTTGTGAATTTAGATAACTTTTTTACCATAATTTGCACGGGTTTTTACGAAGTTGTGGTTTGCACAGGATATATTCCCTAACTAAAATGAATGGTTTCTTTTGCAAACTCATAGACTACCCATTTAACCAATGATTGAGGCATTATCTACCTTTTTAATCTCTATAGCCTACGGAGTATGATGTAACTTTTATCATAGGCTTCTTGTCATTGTTCACCGCAGAGGTATGGCTTGGTATGTGGCTTTCAAGGGAAGGAAGCCAGGTACTTACACCACTTGACATGATTGAAGTGATCAAATTCCTGGATACTCAAGAGTTGTGCATCGCAAGTACAGTTCCTATGAACATTTTGTTTATGATTTCAACTCAACTATGAACTCAAGGGCTCCTCCTAACCCTTCTACTACCTTTGAACCAAAGCAAAGTGAGGCCACTGCCTCTAGTATTTCTATCAAAAATATTGTCATAGTTTTGCTATGTCTGATGGTTGTTATATTGTGGATGCAGTTAAACAATTATACCCCTTGTTACATTGGTAATTAGTACTAGTATGAAGGTAATTTGTAGGCCTAAGTGTACTTTGGAACAATATAATGTGTTGGTTAGTGCTATATAATTGTGGTATTTATTATGTTATGTGCATTGTTACTCCTAGTTAGCTTTGGTGTATGTGACACCGTCTGGGCAAAGAAACACTAGGTTAGCTATGAGCTAAGAAATCTAGGCAATAAGCACGAACTCAATCCAGATTAGCTCTATTGGGCACAATGCTCAAACAAGCAGGTGGATTTGTCCTTAGGTACCCTAGCCCTCCTGGGCTAACTAGTCTAGAACGTATAGGGAAACAGACACACCCTTTGTATATGTGTGTGTTTTTGTTTTTGAAAAATGAAACCCTTATGGCAGTAGGATGGTAGCCTAGAGACAAAATGGTGACTAAAAGGGGTCACAACAGGCAACGTTTTCTTTTATTTTTAACAAATTTTAAATACTATTTTTAAATCTAACACAAAAATATATTTTTTTAAAAAACTAATACTTTTGTCCATGCCTACCATGTTGGTGCTATCGCGCCATGCATGGTGGCGCGACAAGGGCGCTAGTGTGGCGGTCCACAGGGCCGCTAACCGCTACCCCTTTTGGCGTGATAGCGCTTGAAAAGCAGGCACAACTAGCCCCCCTCTTTCCCCCTCACTTAGATCTAGATGAAGTTGATGACACTCCGTGCCTAGGCCATCACCGCCCGCATCCACTGCTAGCGGTTGTCGCCTGCCCCTCCTGAAAGCATCTAGGTCCTATGGTTTCGGTGATTAACGGAAATACGAAGTTATTCGGTGATTAATGGCAATACGAAGTTATCATGGCTAACATATGTTTTGCAGATGCAATTAGAGTGTTAGGCCTTAGTGACATGGAATGAATGGACATACTCTCTTTTATAGTGACATCCACAACTTATCCATGGGATGTTTTTTATTTGCATTCACATCTTTTAGAAAGAGCTGCTAAATTAAATTTTCCTTTAGGCGAAGGGAGTATGACCGCTGTTTGATGCTACTCAATTGCTAAAACATGACCAACTAGACAGTAGTTGATTGAAAGCAAACAATTATAACCAATCTCGTTGTAAGAACCATATAAATTATAGAGTTTGCAAAATAAATTACCAATCCTAGGATTTTCATTTCGTTCGAACTAACAAATGTAGCTTCATTTACTAATGGAAAAACATGATTTGAAAGGATTGCCTTGGTTTACTATCATTACCACACCTGGGCATCTCCGAAGGGAGCTCGGGCAGGTATGAACAAATGGGTGCTATAGGAGACAATGTTGGCGCTAGATTCTCGACAAAGGGAGAGGGGGACATGGAGGAGGTAAGGGCGACGACAGCAGTAGCCGGCGGCAAAGAGGCGGTGTTAAATGAAGAAGAAAGGGAGAAGGAAAGAGAAAGCCTTTGCTGCGGCGCTATACGCCCCTGCCGCGCTAAATACATTTGCCACGTCAACACTAGTGCATTGATGATAGTTTCTATCTCTATTAATTATCTAGCAAACTAAGCAAATTGCTGATGTGGCGATAAATTTATTAAGGAGAGAGAAGAGAAAACAGAGAAACCGTTTCCTCCGTAGGAAATGAAGTCTTCGCTCGTGCCGATGCACCTGGAAACGATCGAATGTGCGTTGGGGAGAAACCAATCGTTTCTATCCTCCTGTGCTCGGATCTCCTGCTCCAAGCCTCCAGCTGCGGCGGCGTCAGCGCTCACAGGAACACTCGCGGAAACTCCACAACAGCTAGAGGAAGCCATGGCCGTACTTGTCTCTGGACATTTAGGTACGCCCCTGATGGTCGCTCAATCGCTCTTCCTCCCATGGCCGGACCGTGGTCTCTCATCTGGCTACCTCCAACTACCTGCAGAAAAAGCTCCAGCTACGCGCATCCATGGAGGAGCTCCCTCACGGGCACGCCACATCCACCTCCGCACAATGGCGCCCGCGCGCAGCGACGTGGCCAACATCCTTCGAATCTGCGCTCAGCTCCTCTCTCCCATGCACGCCGCGACCAGTGCTGGTGTCGGGCTCGCCAGGAATTCACCGTGGTCCAGCCATGGGAGGACCGGAGGACCCGCACGGGCCATCCACCTCTGAGCACGCAACGCCGTTGCCTATCCTTGCCTGTGCTTGCTCAGAGATGGCCACGAGTCGACGACGGAGACACAGCGAGGTGCTCCAAGCCTCCAACTCAGATGTGGTTGCTTCTCCACTTAGTTCTGCCTGTAGCTTCCCACGCTGGCCAAATGCATAGGATCCATAGATGAGAGAGACGAACACACTGAATAATTGGATGAATTTTTATCTCGACTTTGATAGAAAATTTTGCAATGGAAATGATAGTTTCTTGACACGGTGTTCAAGTATATAGAAATTACTATAGTTTTTTGCATTGGAACTGTCCTTAGTTCTGAAGAAATATTTTTTTGTGTTATATTTAATTTAAAAATTAGTATTTAAAAAGTGTTATAAAAAATAGCAGGCGTCAGCTCCGCAAGTCTAGCACGCCCTCGCCGAGAGGAGCAGCAAAGCAAACCCTATTTAAACCGCGGCGGCTCTTCGTCCCCACCCAGATCCGGCCACGCCGCCCGCTGCCCCGCTCCCCTTCTCCGCCGCAGCGATGGTGTACGTGGATTCCTGGGACGAGTTCGTGGAGCGGTCCGTGCAGCTCTTCCGCGCAGACCCCAACGCCGTACGCCGTCGTCCTCCGATCCCCTCTCCTCTTCCCCGAGTTCCTTTCTGCTTCGTTCCGTGTGTCCGATCCTACCTAACCTGTTTGTGCGCGTGTCTCTGCAGACCCGCTACGTGATGAAGTACCGGCACTGCGAGGGGAAGCTCGTGCTCAAGGTCACCGACGACCGCGAGGTACTACCTTGTCCAAGCTGTATTTACTCAGATTAGATTTGCGTGTATGCTCGTTGGTTCGGAACACGGATGACGGATAGATGGTGTGGCTTAGGAGCTGATCGATGGTACACTTGTTATTTATAGCTTAGAATTGGGGTGACCGAGGGGTAAGATAGATCGCACACCTTGATAAGTGCTTCCTACCATTGGATCTATGTTGTGTGTTCCGTCAGATGTGTTAGTTTTTAAATGTGATGGCTGGATATATAGCAGCGGTGCCCTGAAATTCAGCATTGTGAAAATGTATTGGGCAATCAGTGGCACCTGGTTAATCATATGAAAGAGGAAATAGGTTCTATCTGATTCTTTAGTATGCCAAATCTGAGAATTGTGCATCATTAGTGAACATTAGGCCATGTACATCGCGGAGCACTTAGTGTCACTTAACTATTTTTTTTTTGAAACGTTGGAAGCAGCAGCGCCACTTGCATGCTGAAAAGGCGCTTCACCAAGCAGCCGACTCTTGGATCGTGCATCTAGTGAAACCTGGAGCCGGTGGTAGAAGGCTAGTTAAATATTAGCGTAAAGATGTCATACACGCATTGCATAGGGGTAACGCTTAAACAGGCTCCTATAAATATTGAAACATTTAAGCATCTATAAAATAGTTGATTCCATTGTAGGCTAGGACTTTATTGCAGATGCTTGATGTGAAAATTTCTTTAAGCGTCTACGTAAGCGTCTTTGCATTGTACATACCCTGAGTATTTCTGTGTTTCTGTTGGACTTAGCTCATAAGTTCTCTTGTTGGAATCAGGATCTATCTGAACTTCAGGTATTTGTATATTTTGCTACTGATGAAATACTATATGTAAAAAAAATCATGTGTCTCTTATATATCTAGTAATGTTTGTAAGTTGTAACAATATGCATTATTGTTGCTGAACTGATTGCTCCCAACAGTTTGAGGTATTTAGTAAGCAAATTGTGCTGAAGGTTAAATAATATACATTGGAGCCATGTAGGTATAGGTTTCATAGCTGAAATTCATCCCTCAACTGCCTCTGTATGATAGATCTCCAGCTATATTTATGATAGTTACATGAGGTTTGTTTACTTTCAGATTAAATTAAATGTTTTAGTAGATATCATTTTGTTGGAAACATTTTTCAACAAATAGATGTTCTTGTAACATACATGGCATGTTAGCATTTTACAGCTACTGTATCTTTTCTTCTTCACTTGTTATTTTATATAGATGGCAATGGTGCAGAATTTTCACTAGTATTGTAAATCAAGTACTATGTATTTCACTCCAGCAACGTACCTTACTACCCCTTTTCCTCCTCTAACTATTCTCTCTGTTCTTGTGTTTTTGCTTACAGTGTATATGAATATTGCATTCTTATTCTTAGTATTACTTATAGTGAATTGGAAGTTTTTTTTACAATGTTAGAGCTTGACTATAGTAATAATAGTTTCAACAAAATATTATTCTACCTGTTGGGAGTTACTACCTCTGTCCTGGATGCAATTATATTTCTCTCCTTAGTCAAACTATCTATTTTTTTTTCCAAATTTATTGAATGTATTATCAATATTTATGACATCAAATAGGTATACTGTGTAATATGTTCCATGGCGAATCTAAGTAATGATACTTTTTTGTATAAATCTGGTCAAACATAGAATGGTTTGACTTAGTGCTATGCTAGAATTGTATTTTTTTCAAGACAGAGTATGTCAGAACTAAATTGTGGAGATCAAGCCACACCATTGGTTTGCAAATTTTCTTATCAATGTTTTCTTGCTTGTTTTTTTCTTGATCATGGAACCTCATAACGTGCTCTTCTTGGTAAATATGCTTTCAACTAAAAACATTTGAGCCATTTTTGATTGCTTAATTCATCCAAATCTCAGCTTGCTGCCTTGTTGTGTGGTATTATCAATGTTTTGTTATGCTTAACTAAAGAATTTTGCTACTTGATGGGTGCTTCTCTTTACACATCTTGATCCTTAGCCCAATGCAATGTCATCACTTGACATCTTGCAATAGCCATCGTTTGACATGATTAATATTAATTGATTATTTCCTTTTAAAGGATTTCCATTGAGCCTATATGTTGTTTACCTTTTGCATGCTAATATTGTTTGTTAGAGATTTGTTACACATAACTAGGATTCTGGAAAAAAAATGGATTGCTCATTATGTTCTATATTTTGCTACTATGCTTCCAGACAACATCAGCTCACTGTTCTAAATAGCAATCATGATGAGCTTGGGTTGCTTACAAAGTTTACAGTGTCAGATGTCAAGATTAACGGTTTTGCAGGCCTTGCAATAATTTATAGTCTTTATAGCGGACCAGAAAAATGTTCTTTTATGTGGCCGCTCATAGTGGAAGTGGTAAGAGGACAGGTGCTTGATGGGCAATGGCTCGGGTGTTGTTGGTTATACTAGGACTGAAAATAGATTATTACATGTCAGGAACTAGATATAATTCAGAATAGAAATAAATTGGAATTGTTGTCACACAACTAGAACCTTGCTAGCATTACGTGTTTTTGAATAAGATAGAATAGAGACTTCTTGCATGTTTGTTGGCCCTTTCATTATGATGCAAGTGTAGTTAATGCTTGAAAGTTCTCTTTTACTGTTTTAGTCACATAGCACCTTGTTTTGTAAGCCGCTTTTAATACAGCATGTTGCAGTAGTGCTGCAAGGTGGAGTGGTCTCTTGCTATCTTCTTTTAGCTGTGTAAAGTTTTACACAATAGTCAGATGCCATGTCTAACATGTCTCATTTATAAACAAATGAATTTGGATCTGTTCTGAAAATAAAATCTGAAAGATTGCAAATGAATTTGGATCTGTTCTGAAAATAAAATCTGAAAGATTGTTAAGCATCATGCTATCTATTCTTTGGCGTGTGGTCATATCATTTGCAGCAAATGTAACGAATTCCCATCTGATGTATTTGATAGCATTGCATCACCTAAACTGGCTATAACATTGTCACTCATTAAGATATGTGGGTTCATTTTGTACTTAGAAATGTTCTCTGCCGTCTGGTGTATTCATGTTATCATTATCATGTATATACCATAGATATGTACTGAAAAATTCTTTTTGTAAATAGATTTGTGGAGCTCATCTTTTCAGAAATGATATCCCTGTGCTTCCTGCAAATCTTCCCTTCACATGCTCCAAGCAAATTTTGCAGCTAAAACACATAATTCCTGTTTGTTTACTCGAATGTGACTTTTAACTGATCAATAGTGCTGTTGTGTATTGGGATAATCTTGTGCAAGCCTTCAGTTAATGTTGTCATCATTGCTTCTTTTAGCTTCTTATGCTGTTTTGTATTTGCAGCACTAGTAAAAATGTATTTCTTAATGTTTCACTAGAAAAGCTGGAATATCAAAACCCATGTTTTTGTTGCTTTTTGTTTATTTATTACAGGGGCAAGCATCTTATGTAGCCTATGCTGATAAATGTAAAACATTAAAACTACTTGTTTGGACACATCGAATGTTAGCTAGTATTATATTCTGGTGCAATTTTCATGCTCTGAAGTATGATTGAAATGCCACCCCTTCTTTTCTGACTGAAGTTATTGCCCGCAGTGCTTGAAGTTCAAGACAGATCAAGCTCAGGACGCAAAGAAGATGGAGAAGCTCAACAACATCTTTTTTGCTCTCATGACTCGTGGGCCTGATGGTATCATGCTTTGTTTTCTCCACGATTTACAATCACTGAAGATAAAATCACTGAATCTTATTGTTTCACTAATTTGGGTTCCTATTCTTTGGATCGTGCAGCTGATATCAGTGAAGTTTCAGGGAAGGAACAGGCAGAGCAACAGCAATCGAAGAAAGGTCGGGGAAGGAGGCAATGATGCCTGTCTGAGTCTGATCCTTGTTTCTTTCAGAAAAATTTCAACTGGAATGGTGGATTGACATTTCATTGACTCTTGTTGTCCCCCTTGCTATGGTACTCCGAAGGAAAATTTTCCAGTACAGAACCGAGAACAAACTGAATGCACACTATCATGAATTCATGATTGCGAAACGCCTCAGCCCTCTCAACCTTTACCTCTTTTTTCCTTCACGTGCAGCGTTTTCATCGTTTTCCTGTAGAGGAATGTAGCTAGATATACTCTGCTTGATCTTATCTTGTGTACTGCTTGTTGGGCGGCGAATTGACGATGGTGATACAGTATCAGCAGGGCTCAGCTGATATGGCAGTTTGCATGACAATGGGGTGTTGTGCATGCGCACCTCTGGTGACTTAAATAGAGCCGGTAAAAACTGTTGTTTTGCTGCCGTAGGATTCATGCTCGAGCAGATCACTAGACTACACCCCATGCCGTAGGCTGTAGTATTGGACTGTCATGTACGTACCCGTATTCTCGGGTGAATCGTTCTTTTGCTTAAGAAGTTGAGATGCTATAGTGAGATCTTGCTGGGATGAGGGAACTTGAAAGAGAGGATCCATCGTTAGTTTTACTCAAAGACTCTGTTTCAAATCTACCTCTGTATTAAGCGCGGGCCTGGACGCGGTCTCGCCCTGGCCACGTCGCCCCTGTTCCGACGGCTAGGATTGCCCCCGCGCCGCCGACACTTTTGCGAAAGCTCTCCACTTTCGTCGAAAGCAAACCGCTCTCCACTTTCGTCGAAAGCAACCCGCGGTACAGCTAGATTTTCATAAACAGTAAATATATTTTGTTTTCTTCTGTATAGGCCCCTGTATTATCGAAATGTTCGGCCGAAGAAGAGAAAATTCTGATTTCGGGGATTTTTTGCGATTACCCGCCCGCCTGTCTCTTTTGCAGAAAACACCCCCGCCCTCCGGCCGACTTAGGCGCCTGACCCGACGCATTCCCCTTTCTCTCTCCGTCTCTCCCTTTCTCTCTACGTCTCGCCCCTCGGCTCCGCGTACCACGCCGATGCGGCGGCGTGCCCAGGCACGGCGCGCACCCTATCTCTATCTCTCGTGCGCGTCCGCCGCCGCCTCTCCTCCCTCTCCCTCCTCTCCCAGCGGCGGCAAGGCCCGGCCGCGCCGCGCGTGCGCGTAGCGCTGCAGCCCCAGGCAAGGGAGACCCGAGCCCCGGCTAGGGCAGCCTAGCGCGGCGGCGTGAGGGGCCAGCGCGGGTGGCACGGCGCCTCCGGATCGTGCAGCGGCGCGAGGCGCACGGGAAGCGCTGCAGCCCCGGGCTATGGAGGAGAGAGCCCCGGCTAGGGCGCCCTGGCGTGGCGGCGCGATGTGCTCTAGCGCGGCGGCCCGGCACCACCGGCTAAGGCATCGAGCGCGGCGGCGATGGGGCCACGGCGTGGCGACCCAGCGAGGGTGCCCCCGGTGGCGATGGGACCGCGGCCGGCTTCCAAGGTGCGTGCACGCTATCCCCTCCCGGTCTTCTTCCAGCATTTTTTGCTTGGGTGCTCTGGAGCTCGCGCGACCGTCGTTGTTGGGACGGCGCTTGCGCCAAAGGGGTGCTGGTCCGGCCGTCGCTGTTGTTGTGTGGCGCGAGCACTGCGCGGTGGGGGCGGTCGACACTGCTCCGGCCGCCGTTGTTGCCAGAGGGGTGGCCTAGGCGTAGCAGGTGATACGGGAGTCGTGTGCGTTGTTGTGGCATCTGGATGAGACCAGTGAGGCATCGGGAGGTGTTCGATGGGGTGCTCGCACCGTAGATGTTCGATGTAATGCTAGAGTGGTCGTGCCAGTGCTGGGCGCGTGGGAGCTATCGCCATTTTGAGAGCACACGCGTGTTTTTGCAACTTGAGTAGCCCCTTTCTAATTTCTCTGTTTTTTCGGCTTGGATTTTTCTAGCCGCTCTACGTTGGGGCTGAGGGACTTCTCGTGCTGCTGCTGGACGTCATTAAACAGCAGGTATAATCCAGAGCTTTTGCGTTCAGTTTTTTAGTGCTTGCTGTTTGGAGGGCTCCTCACGCATGCTGACCCTGTTATGAATTTCTTTGGATTTTCTTGGTCCGTTGCAGGGTGGTAGGGGTGTTCAGCAGCAGCATGGTGGTAGCAGTGTTGCAACTCGAGGTGACGAGCAGCTCTGTTCTAATTTCTCTGTTTATTTTGCTTGGATTTTTCCAGGTGCTTGACGTTGGGGCTAAGGGCCTTCTCGTGCTGCTGCTGCTGGATGACACTAACGACAGGTATAGTCCCCTAGGATGTCAGATTACTACCATTTACAGTTTTGTGTGCTGTTCTTTAGTGCTTCAGGTGTGTAGAGCTTCTCACAGGTGCTGACCCTCTCATGGATTTTGTTTGAATCTGTTTTCTTGGGTCTGCTCTGCTTGTTACCAGGGTGGTTGCCGCTTAGGAGCACGACACCCCTTATGATGGCCTGCTAATGTCTGATCTGCCGCGGCTCAGTCACACAGCTCATATTCCATGAAGGGTGAGTAGTGTCCTGTTGTTCCGTATTTTCTTCTCTGCACATGTATATAATTATATTTGGTGTGGTTGTTTTTATTTCCTTTGAATCTGGCACTGCTTTGCATAACAAATGGCGGAGTTCATGAATTATTTTGTCTATGGTGATGAAATTATTTTGTATCTTCTTAATTAATGTGCATCTAGAACGGAAGAGAGTCTCTGGAGCTTCAATACTACTTGTGTGTACTTCCTTGGCCAACCTTTTTATATTTCCTATACCTAATTTCATAGTTTGTTTGGGCTATATGCTATACAGAGAGATCCATGTGAACTTGAAAGATCTGGTGATTACTATTCCTTCCTGAACTTAAATTTGAATTGGTAATTTTTTTAATAAATAGTCCAATGGTCTAATTAATTTTTTTCTGCAGAGAATGTTGCATGCTCTCTTTTATTTGTCTGTGACTTGATCTAGAATGCTCAGGACAATGGATCGATAAGGGACTCATGCATGGTGGAAAATGGCTGCAGAGCTCAAACTGGTTGTCATCAAGCAATGTGAGGTACATTAAAAGCAATCATTCTCTACATTACCTGTTGTTAAGATTGACCTTTTATCTTTGGCAAAGAATATTACTGAAGAAATGGTATTGCCTGGAAAATTACATGTCATAGGAATTAATTAACTATTTGAAATATTGTCAGTAAATGTTCCGTGACATGTGAAATTAGCTTCAATGACAGTTAATAATCTTATTCAATTGAAAGGACCTTACAGAACACGAAGCTATGTATCTAAAAAAGCCAATTTTGAAATGTTATATCTGCTTGGCAAGGTTTATTTGGTTGCATCCCAACAACTGACCTTGGTATTTTTATTTCAGGTTATAATGTTGTATGCATGTGGAAATAGATCTTTATGCCCCAATCAATTCAGGCAATGTCTGGTCAGAAATTCCTGATTTGTTTATGTGGTAGTTTAATTTTCATATACATCGCTTCTGCCGGATCAATTCTATTAATAATCTTATTCAATTGAAAGGACGTTACAGAACACGAAGTTATGTATCTAAAAAAGCCAATTTTGAAATGTTATATCTGCTTGGCAAGGTTTATTTGGTTGCATCCCAACAACTGACCTTGGTATTTTTATTTCAGGTTATAATGTTGTATGCATGTGGAAATAGATCTTTGTGCCCCCAATCAGTTCAGGCAATGTCTGATCAGAAATTCCTAATTTGTTTATGTGGTAGTTTAATTTTCATATCCATCGCTTCTACCGGATCAATTCTATTTAGACCTTTGTTTCTTTTATGTCCAGTGTTTACTGCAAAAGTCTTATCTGATCAAGTTTGATTTTATTTATCATGTTTTGGTTGTCCGATTGCCAATGCTAGCATATTGCTCACGGTTTTGTCCCAGAAATTTAGACATGATATGACCCAACTGATTATATTGATTTCAACATATGGCCATAAAGAATGCAGTCTTACAAAAGGTTCAGTGATTAGTGAAAGTAAAATGGATAGATATAATCAGCCATAGCTAGGGGAAAAACAGAGTATTACAACAGTCTTACAAAAGCAAACCCTAGGGGAAATTAATGCTCACGATATGTGAAAGTAGCTTCAGCCATAGCTAATAATGTTGTTCAGCTAAAAGGGATAGATATTTCACATAATCTAATCCCGACTCGCTATTTTCACAGGTGCCTTTTCTATCGAATGTTATATCCATGAGGCAGGCATTGATTTCATTTCACTATATGGAATCAAGAAGAGCATGGTCGTGTCAATATGTTGGAGGAAACCAAAGAATAGTTGGGGTTAAATTGTGTGTTTTCTGCTCTGAGGATGAAAATATCAATTAACTTTTCAGGTATCGTCCTCCGTGCTTGTGTAAAAAAAAGTCAGGGGCTTGCCCGTTTTGTATGCATTAGAATTTCATTTTCAATGCGTTGGTGCTCTGGTTCCTCCATGACGAAGTCCGTTCCCATCCTTCCTTGAAACCCTTAGGTTCACTTCTCTTCTTTGACCTTTGATTTGAATCTCAGGCTTATCAGTAATACTCATATTTGCTTAACATGATCTCAGCTTTGATATGATATTTGTCTTTTGTTCTACCACACGTCCACACCATGTGTCTCTGTTACAGTTTCTTTGTTGCAATTCGAGTGACCAAGCAAAATGAGGTTAATTTTCTGCATTGAGGGAGAGATCATGCTAATTAAAGAAGAATTGAAAACTTACAGCTACTATCCTAATAGGTGAAACTGCAGCTGTCATCCTCAAAACTAATATGTTTGGCATTTTGGATGGATAAAAACAGGGACCATTTAAGCCATGGGAAAATTCTATGTGTTTTTTCCCTTTTCCTTTTATAGCATCTTTAATTAAGTATTAATTGTTAGCACAACATTTATTTAATATACACAGCTCATAGTTTTGCAAATTTGATATATCCTAATAGGTGCTCCTGTTAAAAGAAGAAGGGTTGGGGTATTATAAAGGTTTGACCACCAAGTTTACAAATGATGTCTAAAATGCAGAATTGCATACATCGACAGATATATAGTTCTTCCACATGGGTGCAGCTCAGGGAGACACAAACACAGATAAGGTAAAATCATGTAACCTGCTGAAAGTACTAACTATGTTGTACATATATTTTGGGGATTGTTCAGTATTATGACATACAAATTCCGTATTATGATAGAGATAAATGAATACATGGTGCAAAACTACCGTCTAGATCAGATATTGTACCTCAGGCGTCAAGTGTGTTGTTCAGTTTTCAATATGATAAGCTCATATTGGCAGTGACAAAATACAACTATTTATGATTTGATCCAAATTATTCATGTCTGTACTCATTCTAGGTACATCCAGGGTGCATATTTCGTTTGAAAATTTTGCTTTAAATAAAAGAGAGAATGCTTTGAAAGAGGGTTTGATAGACTGCATGCTTGACATCTACATTTGACTGTGTTTTCAGAGTCTCTTCAGAGTCTCATTATTCTTAGTTCAGTTTCAGAGTCTCATTGATGTTCTTAGTTCAGTTTCTTTTTCTATGACATTTTACAGTTTGGCACCATGGCTAAACCGACTTACATTACACTCTTCCACACTGACTTCGTCATTCAGTTTTGCATGGCTTTATGCAGCAAATAAGGAGTTAGAAGATGCATGGTTCTATTCGCATGCCACCACGCTCTACGATTCAGGTGAACACGAGTTGTTCTCTCATACGTTTCATATAGTTAGATGGGCATGTGAAATGATAGCTTCTAAACTAAATCGTTCAGGGCCTGTTTGGAACGCCAGATTTTTTCCCGTTCCTATACTTTTTCCTGTGAAAATGAACTGATTCCTGTGAAATTCTGCGTTCCAAACAGGCCCTCATACGATTTCTTCGTCAGGATACTCAGAGTTTAGTGAGGACGGATGGGAATCTGATCGCAGCTGGCACCTTCGTTATGTACTGTACAACAGTAGGACACCGGCAAGCTATTCTCCAAGTAGCCTAGAGAGCAGCTAACGTTCCTTCATGATATTGACTATTTATGTACTATCTATGTATGCTATGATACACTGACATGTCTACCAACTGTGTGAACAGGTGAACGATCTTAGCTGCTAATTCTATTAGACGTTTAGCAATCCTGACTTTATATTTGTGGTACCGGTCTGTGCGAGACCTATTGATTTTTATATCCTCTATCTATCTATTGTGCCTTTCTATTGACGGCACCAGCCCGTGCGTAGGGGCGCGCACTTATCACTAGTTAAATAAACTTTAGAGTATCCTAACTCAAAAAGAACTGGGAAGAGTGCCTAGAGCAGCTGTGAAAGTGTCACCACTGGTCTGGGGTTCGAACCCGGCTCCCCACGCTGTCCTCCAACAAGGACATGCCCAAGGTGGCGCAATTTTTTCAAAAAAAAAAGATCGGAGTTTGTAGAAGAGCTCTAATATTTATATGACACTAAATTAGTATCGCTAGATATAGCATGCAATATATTTTTTTTAAAAAAAACTTGTTTGATATCAACGATATTATATATGTCCTATAATACCGTTTAAATTTAAATAGTTCTCATTAAATATTTTTCAAAAAATAATTCATTTTAACAAATTAAGTATCATTAGATACACTATTAAAAATATTTTGATAAAATAACTGTTTGATGTTATATATATATATATATATAATTAATGAAATTTAAGATAGTTTGACTTAGGATGATTGAAGAATTTAGTCTAATTTATGACAGGAGTACTAAAAGCAACATTGTAATTTCTATAAAGTTGAATATCGACTAGGTTGTGTTTCATTCGGCTTCTAGAATAGAAAGTACTAATCTTATACACCAACCAAATGGGGAATCTAAAGTTGTTTTTTTCCCCAAAGTAGTTGCTATTATGTATTGTAACTTTCACATTACGTTGGTCCTACTTTTGTCTAGCTTTCTGCTTTTCTAAATGAATGAAAATAGAGACATTTTGCAATGGTTTTTAAGAGAAATAAAGAGAGAAGATATGTTTTATAGTTGCTTCAACCAAATACCTTACAACATTTTTCATAACACATACAGTATCTCACGTCAATTTTTTTTCACAACTCACTGCTTAAGGTTGTGTTTGGTTGACTGAAATATGAAAAAAAAAACTTTTGTGGTATGTGAAAGTGACAAAGCTGCTAGAAGTGCTATGAAAAAGATAATTGTTTAGGATAAAACAAGTATGAAGTATGAAACATATCCCCTGTTTCTATCTTCCTTGAAACGTCTATGGAATAACTTTTTATTTCTATTCATATCGAAAATCACAAAGCCAAAAGCCAATAACAGAGCTCAAGATGCTTAAAAAAATACTACAGAAAAGCAGCTGTTTTTGAAAAAAATAACATCAAATTTCACCTATTTGGTTGGTGTTCTATTTGTTTACTACAGAAGTATTTTATTTTTAACTTAACCAAATAGAGCTTAATCTTTCTAGAGGATAACGTGCTCTAGACCACTCGAGGAAAGGAGTGAGCAAAAACTGTATCCAAGTACAGAGAAGTCCTGTAATTTGAGTTATGATCGTTAGAAAATAGAGATGGTCTGACAGCCGCAAATTGCATCTTGTACCAGCACTACAGCACCGGTAATCCTGTAAAGTGGAGTAGTATTATGTGGGAAATTTATTTACTGTGTCACATCAAATCTTTCGGTACTAGTTTAGTGTATTAAAAATAGATTACTTATAAAATTAATTACATGTCCATATAGAACTTAACAAGACGATTCTATTAAGCTAAGTTAATCTATAATTAACAAATATTTACTGTAGCATAATATTATCAAAATATAAACTAATTTATATTAAAGAGTTGCTAGACTAAACTAGAGATAAAAGATTCGATGTGACCGGGCAAACTTTTGCCGCCCCGTCCAAACAGCGCCGAACGACTCTGCTACTGCCGACATAGGAGCATCGTCTATCGGTGACCACTGACCACACAGCTTTTACCGTGTCACTGGCCTATTGCACTGCACGGTCACTCCGATCTTTGCCATTGGAAACCGTAGCCGGCCCGGGATAGCTTTAACTAGCGCCCAGAGAGATCAGCGCCGCAGCTCGCAGTACATACCGGGCCGGCGGCGGGAGGCGGAATGGGCACCGCCGCGCCCGCACGGTCCTCCCCACGCCGGCTGCCTCGTATCGTCGTGCACATGCCTGCCTCTGCCTGCCCCACTCCCCGCACCGCAGGCCGCATGCATCGCCAACCTCATGGAGCCCACGTCGTCACGTGAAGAGCTCGCCGGCGTCCCGGCCCCTCACCACCACGAGCTCTCCCATCCTCTCGACCAGTCACGTCGCCTCAGACCTCTTGACCGATCACTGGCTCCTTTTTTGACCCACGTCCACGCCCTGCGCCGCGCTCCGGACCGGCCGATCCGATAGATACGCTGCTGTGGTGAGTGTTCTCGTGCCGTGCGTGCGTGCGTGACCACAAGGACCCGGTCCATGGAAAGCACCGCGGCGCCCTGCCGGTACTACCTCGTAGCGCGCGCCGCCGCGTTCCGACACGGGCGTGTAGCCCCCCGTTTGCCCAGCAACCCCATGTCGCTTTCCATGCGCGCCCATCCCACCTCTGCGCAAGCTCACATGGCCGGTTAAAATTACTGCACTGGGATGTCTGTGCGTGGCGTCGGGCCCTATTAAATTCCAGCGCACCCCGGCCGGCCTCCGAACCGCCGCGCGCGCAGCACCAACCAACTAAACTGTCAACACAACACAAAGGTCCGTTTCGTTCCCCATGGCGCGCCGCCCGGTGTCGACGGCGAAGGCAATGGCGGCTGTGGTGGCGCTGCTCCTCCTCGCTGCGTCGTCCGCGGTGCTGGCCGCGCACGACTACGGCGACGCCCTCCACAAGAGCATCCTCTTCTTCGAGGGCCAGCGGTCCGGCCGGCTGCCACCCAACCAGCGCGTCCGGTGGCGGCAGGACTCGGGCATCCACGACGGCGCCGACGCCGGGGTACGTAGTACGGGTGTTATGTTACTTGACGACGGGAGTCGATCTCAACCATTCTCGCATTGCATCTAAATGGCACGCCCATGCAACTCCCTGCAGGTGGACCTGACGGGCGGGTACTACGACGCGGGCGACAACGTGAAGTTCGGGTTCCCAATGGCGTTCACAGCGACGCTAATGTCATGGGGACTAATCGACTTCGGTCACAGCTTCGGCGGTCACAAGGCATCGGCACGGGACGCCGTACGGTGGGCGACAGACTACCTACTGAAGGCGACATCGAAGCCGAACACGGTGTACGTGCAGGTAGGCGACGCGTTCCACGACCACGCGTGCTGGGAGAGGCCAGAGGACATGGACACCCCGCGGACCGTGTACAAGGTGGACGCGTCGCGGCCGGGGTCCGACGTGGCCGCCGAGACGGCGGCGGCGCTGGCGGCGGCCTCCATCGTGTTCCGCGACGCCGACGCCGACCCCGCGTACGCGCGCCGCCTCCTGGACCGTGCCGTGGAGGTGTTCGAGTTCGCGGACCGCCACCGTGGCGCCTACAGCGGTAGCCTGCGCGACGCGGTTTGCCCCTGCTACTGCGACTATGATGGGTACCAGGACGAGCTGCTTTGGGCCGCCGCGTGGCTGCACAGGGCATCGCGTCGCCGGGAGTACCGCGAGTACATCAAGCGTAACGAGGTGGCGCTTGGCGCCAGCGACGCCATCAACGAGTTTGGCTGGGACAACAAACACGCCGGCATCAACGTCCTCATCTCCAAGGTTTGCACAATTGCACACTGCCTGTAGTACTAGCTGCACCATTTTTGCACATTTTCATGCCGTTTTTTACTCTCGGCTGCTGCTCCCATGGTAGCATCGGCCTGCGTAATCGCTGCCTCTGCCTCGGCTTTGGCACATGCTCCTCTGACGCCTCGCAACCGGCTTTCCGGTGGACCAGCCCCTCCTGTACGTGAGAGGCTGCAGAGCGCCATTGACTCGTCTGGCAATGGCATGCAACCTTGATTAGTTACTAAGCACGTCCGTATGGTGCAGTTCAAAACAGTGGCCGGCTTAGGGGAAAGGAAACTACACGAAGCACTAGCATACGTACTCCGTAGTCGGTAGTCGCTTTGGGCACGGGCAACGGGGAGGAAACTTTTCACGCCCACACTTGTGGGACCGGCTGGATGGCCGAGTCACCGAGAGCACGTTGATGTTGCTACATGCTGCTGGGGGCGGTAGCCGGTAGGGTGTAGTGTAGCAGCACGCATCAGCTAGGGTCGTGTCACTGTCGTCCTCGGCTCCTTTGAGATATTCTTGCCCTCGTGTCTACTACAGTGCTGTCTACAAACATCTTTAATTTTCGCTTGGTTTATTGGTTGGTTCATTGCTTTTGTTTGCACCGGTATGTAGGACTAGGGGACTAGGACGGGGATTATGCATTTGTCTCTACCTTGTCCTGCATCTACTGCTAAGGACCGGACTAGACATTAACATATTGTTCCCAGTCCAACATCTGCTCTTGGTTTTAGCTAGCTGGCTGGACCCAACGCCGTATCACAAATCAGCAGGCTTCTGATCTGTGAACGCGATTAGTAGCTTCATACTGTCTAATCATGTGCCTGGTCTTGGGAATCACGACATGCCATTGTAGTACACGTTTGTGCATCATAGGAGTCAACAATAACTATGGAGTGATTAACGAACATGCCTGCTTGCCATAGCGCTGTGGATTAGTATATCTGAAGCATGATGAGGCCAAAGATTCTATCTCAGTGCATGTGATGAGCTTGTGGCATCAGGACCCCGGCCTATAGTACATACCATTACTTTTGCTGCTGATGGGTCACGGGCCTTGTACGTGTTCCCTGCATTGCATGCTAATTCCAACACAAAATCCATTACGTGGCGTAATAGTAGTGCCCACACTTTGATTGGCCTAATTGGTGATGATCTGATGATGCGTTCTCCTTTCTCTTCCTTCAGGAGGTCCTGATGGGCAAGGACGAGTACTTCCGGTCATTCCGGGAGAACGCCGACAACTTCATCTGCAGCCTCCTGCCGGGCATCTCCGGCCACCCTCAGATCCAGTACTCCCCAGGTACAGTAGTAATACGTGTTCTTGCAAACCATCAACCATGGATGACACGTCACCGTCACGTACTGTTTGCTCGATCCGTGCATGCGCTCAACGTGTCGGACTCTCCCATGCCCTGCAGGTGGCCTCCTCTTCAAGGTGGGCAACAGCAACATGCAGCACGTGACGTCACTCTCCTTCCTGATCCTCGCCTACTCCAACTACCTCAGCCACGCCGACGGCCACGTCTCCTGCGGCGGCGGCGGCGGCACCTCCGCGTCGCCCGTCCAGCTCCGCCGCGTCGCCAAGCGGCAGGTGGACTACATCCTCGGGGACAACCCGCTGCGGATGTCGTACATGGTGGGGTACGGGCCGCGGTACCCGCTGCGGATCCACCACCGGGCCAGCTCGCTGCCGTCGGTCTCGGCCCACCCGGCGCGGATCGGGTGCAAGGCCGGGGCGGCCTACTACGCCAGCCCGGCGCCTAACCCCAACCTGCTGGTGGGCGCCGTGGTGGGCGGGCCCAGCAATAGCACGGACGCGTTCCCGGACGCGCGCGCCGTGTTCCAGCAGTCGGAGCCCACTACGTACATCAACGCGCCCCTGCTTGGCCTGCTCGCCTACTTCTCCGAGCACCCGGAACCAGCGCAGCACTGAACGCAATGGGCCCTTCTCCTTGTGGCTTCTATCTATCTCGTTTATTTATCTCGGTATTGCTTTAGTATTGGTGGACCTTCAGCAGGCCTCAGCTTGATTCGTCCGTTGCTGCTGCTGCTGCTGCTGCCCATGATGTTATTTTGCTGTAGGTTGGTGATTTGGTAGCTTAAATATCGTGTGCCGATCCATTCCTGTAGAAAATGGCAGGAACGAGGATTGGTCCTAGCTAGTGTTCGTCTGTACTCGTACTATGCCCAGGTGTCATCATGACAGACACCTGGTATTACCTGTCTTTCTTTGGAATGATGTACTGTAGTATGCTAAGATGAAACCGCCCATGAAATGAAGTGAGGCGGTATTCTGAAATCGCCTTGATATATTTCAGAGTTTCAGCCCATATCCGTAATACAGAAGCGCGCATCTCCCTTTCCACTGCTAGACAGTATACTATTATCATGTTCTCTTTCCGGCTTTGGCGGTGTCCTTGTCCTTCCTGGAATCCAAAGCTTGCTTCCAACAAACTGCTGCTGCCCATCATTTCCCGTGGTGGCATCGCCCAAAAGGGGCCAAAGTAGCTTCCTCTGCTCTCCTCGAATGGGGGAATGACGGCTGGCTGGCCTCCAACAGATAGACGCTGCACCGCACCAGCAGCTGCTGCTCTCAGCTCTCCTGTACTACACGCGCGATTCTGGCAAAGTGGCAAGTAGGTTCAGCAGAGCACGGAGTAACAGCAGCCGCTAATGGCTCGGCCGACCCGCAAGTGACAGGCGCCAATCACGCGATACGTCCATATACGACTACGTCCCTACGTACAAACCCTCCACGAACTCTGAAGCCCAAGATTGGAGTTGGAGAAGAATAAAGCAGGATAGAATCGAAGCAATGCAATGCGAGTGGAAGTGAAGTGAGAGTCCAAAACCCAGTAAGGCAGGCTTAGGACAAAAGTTTTTATTGTTTCGCCAGATACATCGTCCGTCCGATCGTGCCCCTTGGGCTTCATGGTATTGCTTACACAATTCATTATCCATCCTTGTCAAAAAAGAATCCATTATCCATGGGAGTGGGACCCATAAGGGATATTCTGAGTATTCTATTCATAACTCATAAATTGGCTTGTGATTACATACCAACTAAGTTTAGTTGCTGTATGAGACTATTTTGTTCTAAAGCATTTATGTCTAGTAATAACTTTGGTCTGATAACCACACTCTTAGAGATGAAGCCCGCTGTTCTTTCATTATCTTAAAAAGAGCGGACATATACTCATGGAGTCATGGTGAACTCATACTAGTTGCTGGAGTAGGTAGTCATGTGCTCTCTCCATTATAAATTATAAGATATTTTTGTTTTTTAGATATGACTTTTGTTATTCAATTAGATACCCACAATTATATATACATAATAAAATAATATGTTTAGAAAAACCAAAACATCTTACTTATAATTCAGAACGGAGAAAGTAATTCTTAAAGGTACATAGATGGCTCTTTCTTTATCATTTTAATTTTCAAATAAATAACCGGGTTTGAGACCTCTTTATTGAAACGAGGTCAAAAGCCCAAATGTTTTTCATTATCTAAAAATAAACGCAAGCTGACGCTACAACCATGCCTAGCATAATAGCAAATAGTTTTGTAAATCACTGCTCAACACCATTGCACCATTAGGGGTAAATGTTACAGTCAATGTTGTCGTGTTAAGGGTGATTATGTCAGTCTCAGTGAGAGTTTTATTTGTATATTTAATAAACTATCACATAACTACTTTAATGATGCGAAAATATTTTTAATAAGATAGAAAAAGTGTGTTTTATCGGATAAAACTCTTTTGAATGATTATCAACTCCCTATGAATTATGAAATTGAATGTCTATGAAATCTTAGAATGAAAATTTTCAATAATATAGTGGATGTGTTTCATCCATATTGTATTTTATTCTACATGGTGCGACAATCTTATATAGAAACAACACTATAAAACTCCTGACTAAGATTAACCTTAGACATGGAGAATGGCTCCAAAAGGCAATGGTTGGAGACTAGGCCCATGACCTACCAAGGGGGAGAAGTCGGACAACTATGGATTGATGGATCACATTCTTCTGACTTTGGAAAATTGATTCATATTGGAAAATTGATTTCTTTTAAAATAATTGACAAAGAAAACATGTAATATATTTATCTTCTGTCATGAGCTATGTTAGAATAGAATTCGTATGGAAAGCCGGTTCTTTTCAAGTTTGGGTCACATACATGACCCAATAGGTTTTAGAATCGGACTCCGTGTCGTAAAAGCTATTCAAACTTACATGAGCACGGGTTATATATATAAGTCGGTACGAAAAAAAACTCCCTATTGTCCGGTAGTTAGATAAAGAGACAGCAAAAAAAATGGATGAACCAAATAAAAGACTAGAATTTTTACTTTATTATTAGTAACTAGCAAACGTGCCCGTGCGTTGCAACGGGAGAAAAAACGATCCCGTGATGACAAGCTTGAGAAAAACGATTGGGCACTTTCGTTTCCTAGCGTTAGATTGTCTCCGGATTAATCATTGTCGTTGGTGTTGACATTTCATAGCATTGCACCAAAAATAGAGATAAATCCCTATCCCCGGCAACGGTGCCAGAAATGCTTGTTGGTATTTCTTATGACTATTGGATAAATCCGCAAGCGCACAGATTATACCGTTGTAGCACTTCACCTAGGAGTATTCCAAGGTATCGTAATTTATATTTTCCCAAGGGAAAGCTGGGCTAGAAATGATAATTAGAGAGAGATCCTAAAGAGTACCTCAACTTAGTACCAACAAGTATAGGGGGGTAAACGATATATGTGATAGGAAGGGGTTGATGAATGAAGAAGCTACGATAAAAGATACTTAAGAACGGACTAGATAGACTAGCTAGGTGGGAGGACAACGAGAGAGTATATGGACTCCTATGTACTTTATTCTACTTCAATATACTTAGCTAATTAACTAGTCTAAACACTATAGTTTGTCTCCTCAGTACAAGTATGCTAGGCGAGGGGATAGATCAGTAGGAGGACAAAACTCCTACCCGAACGCACCCTCGTTTTACGGGGGCCTTACATTTTAAGAACTTGCCTAGACAACACGTGGTGGAATACAACGACTAGACAAGGCTGTCACCTCTTGCTAGCTACCACAAACAATCCATGCAAAAAGTGGTAACCAAGGGTAAGATAATGTATAAGCACCACGCTTACACACAACTTACTACTTTGACTACGATCTATAATCAAAGCACCCTATGACACACAATGATCGCATATAGGAAATGTCACAAGGATCACAGACTATGAATGTAAAGGCTATTAAAGAGCAAAAGTATATAACAATACTATATCTAGTATAGTAATGCTCAAAGTAAATACTAAGTAAAATAGATAGAAAGGATAATATATTGAATAAGATAAAGTATTACAAAGAAGGAAAGATACAAGATCTATACCAGACTTTCCAGAAGACAACTCCGGAAATCCCGAGCGTAGCTCGACTCAACTCTAACTCCCACTCTAGACTAAACTACTAGAACAATCTAAGGAATAGAGCTTGTAGGCTTCTTCACCATGTGTAGAGAGGGGGCTGTGACCCTTTATTTATAGTGGGGGGATGGAGTAGGGGCTACTCCAACGCCACGTCAGCGATCCAGGGCCTTCCATCCTCCACCATTGGATCCAACCGACTCTTAAACCGTCATTGGGTGGATGGTGGTGATTTCCACCATGTGTTGAGTGGTATGGCGGTTGGAGGGGTCCAACCGACCTAGGGGGGTGGTCGGCCGACCCCCCCTATGGCTAGTGGGCCCTCCTCTGGCCTCTGGGAGTGGTCCCACTGGTTAGGGGACCAGGTGGGAGCCAGGTGGGCCCAGGGGGTGGTCGGCCGACCCCCCCTTGGAGTGTCCTGTCCCACTTCTTCCTCCCCGGTGTTGGTCCCGCTTGTCATTGAGGTTGGATGTTGGTTCTGAGGTGGTTGTCACGTTTATCTCTTTGGTGTGGGCCCATGGATCCATGTGCTACTCTTGTGAGCCGTTGAGAGGAAACACAATGTGATCCAATGGTTGGATTTCACTCTAGAGTGTCTCTCTTGGATCATGGCCGAGAGGGGAGCCAGGTGGGCCCATAGGGTGGTCGGCCGACCCCCTATGTGAGTCCCACTGGCTCTCCTTTGCTCCATTTACTTATTCCTGCATTCAAACACTCATGGACATGTGAAACTAGTTATTTGATAAAATATGCTCATGATGTGTTTGTTTATCCTTGATCTTGAGGTTGGTGGCATCATTTTGGTTATGAAAAAGTATATCGTAATTTGTGCCAACAAGATCCCCCAAGCTTAACCTTTGCTCGTCCCGAGCAAACAATCAAACTTAGCTCGATGGATCAGGAGTTGCTACTATGCTTCATATTTCAAGAGTACTAAATCTACAACAATCATACTTCTCTTTTGAATGGAAAAATTAGCGATAAAGACTCACCCATATTACCTTAGTCCTTCACGGGGCTTATAGCTTTATCCTTCGTCTTGGGAAGTTGAGAGATAGAACAACTTGACTTGAGCACTAGTTTTCTCATTCTTTCACAAGTCTCATATCGGAGGTTTTGTAAGATTTTGTAAAAGAAAACTTAGTGTTCCTCAAGTGGTACTCTCGAGTCGCTCATAAGGTGTATGATTCCTCACCAAGGCATATATCAAAGTTTTGCCTTCCTTTCATCCTATCTCTAAAGCTTATGTGGAGGTATAGGTAGGGATCAAAGATGTAGCAAACTTACCTTGCATATATTGTAAATTCAAATTCCGGATCCAAGGAGAGAAGTGTCATACTCTTAGATCAAGATGTGCAAGTATGTGGAAACATGGCAAATGATCAATACTCCTGTATTTGGAAGATCTCTCTTTCCTAACTTATTATTTTGAGACATAGCTATCTCTCTTTTTTTTCAAGAGAGAGCTTTGGAATGCTCATAAAATTTGGGACTTTAGAATGCCCTTGAATTTTTCATAATTTTGCATAGTCTATGTCTCATTTACTAGCAACAAACTAGAGAGAGTTTTTCTACTTAGAGCATGGAGTATGAACTATGTGGAAATGTAAGGCATGTTTCTGCGTACTTCCAGTGTAGAAGCAGCATGTATGTGTGGCGTGTACGTGATCTTGATCTTGGGAGTATGATAAATCTCTCAACAAGGGTCATAAAACTTGACCAAACTCAACACAAAGCAAGCAGCTTATGTAGAAAGCTTATATCATGAAAGAGCATGTATGGCTTTGGTAGGAATTTTTCACCATTGAGGAATAAAAAATGTTTTTATCATTTTAATAAATAAAACTCCGATAGTCATTCTTACTTAGAACAAAATTATAGCAGCTTTTATCTTGTCATATCATGTCTCACAACAACTTAGACTTAGTTACAACATTTACAACCCACAAAAGTTTGAGCTTCATGATGGTTTCTTTTAAGCCAAGTAATCCATACTTAGAGAAATATCAAGTTGTAAACTAAGTACTATAGAAACATTTAGCAGAGCAACTATTCATCATTTCCATAGGAGATATTAATTTTCATGGAACAAATGAGAGTGGAGTAGAGAAAGGTCTTTTTATTTTATTTTATCATATGCAGATTTTTTTAGATGTAAAACAAAGATAAGCAAGGAAATGCATAAATATAAATGCTGAAATTTGAAAACTTACCTTAGTGGGGGGAAGGAACCTCCCCCAAGCTTGTCCTTTTCTCAATAATGCGGCGGATGTGGATGTTCTTGCCGCCATAGGTCCCAATGCCGATATTGTTCTTCTTGCATTGCTTGAATGTCTTCGGCAGTTTGCTGGACGATGCGTGTTGTCTCATCGTGCTCAACACGCAACTCACCAAAGGTGTTGGTGAGATGATCGAATTGTTGCCATAATTCACGACGCTCCCTTTCTCGTGTGGACGAGAAGGATGCCCGTGCTCTTTGCGGACGTGATGGTCAAGGAGGCATGCCACTAGAAGTGTACATGGGATCGGAAGATGCATCGTCTTCCTCCTCGCCAATAGCTCCTCGGGAAGGACCACCTTGCTCAAGATGAACAAAGTAAAGCCCCTCCTGAGTTCTCCTGTCTGAACCTGCAAAACCTTTTTGTCCAATTTCTTGATCTAAATCATGGGTCAGCTTACGGGTCCTATACAACTAAAGTTGCCTATTTGGAAGAGGCACCTCAATTGTATGGCCATTGTAAATCATTTTAAGATCACAATTGGCATCTCTTTTTAACATTTGAGCAGATGTAAGATATTCTTCTGAGATTACAGCTATAGGAGCAGAGATATAAACAAAGGGTTGCGTGCCATTTAGCAGGTTCATGGATTCAGCAAGACGAGTAATTAAAGATGTGAATTGAATAGATTCATTACTCTTAATTGAAATTTGCTAGAATTCCACTAAGCATTTTACAGTAGAGATTTGAATTTTGTTTACCATGGCATAAAGTAATTTTAATTCCATGTCACTTATCAAGCTAGCATTACTTCCAGGAAACAAAGTCATTTTCATCCAAAGATGAATGAAACGAAGAGTTGGATTATGAATTTCCTTAGGTTTAGGATTTGAACAATCTTTTAGAGCAGAGATAAAGAACCAAAACTTCCTCTTATTAAACCTATGCATGGCAAGATCTAGATCTATCAAGCATGAATCTTCAAAGCTAAGAGCAACATTTAAATGACTCCAAGTTAGACTATGACTTTGATTAAACATGCGAAAAGATATTCCAACATTAGAGACTTGGAGAGAGCATAAGAATTCTAAGGTGAGTAACTCATTTCCAAGCTCTTCTATTTGCCAAAAGCCAAACCAACCAATAGAGAAAAAGATAGTTTCAAATTCGGTGGTCATACCTGTGTTGGTGAGAAGATTCGGATCCAAAATCCTTGTGTGCTCGAAAGATCGATCCCGAAGAGAGAGATATCTTTGGTACCCTAGTTGGTCGAACCAGAGACCGCTCTGTTGATCATAGGTCCTCATTGGGGGCACCATGAATGCCCCGATATAGGTACCTCCGTCAGCACTTCTTCCTCCTGAGGGTGTTCTTCGGTTTGGAGGTTCTCCCAAGTGTATCGGGCAGAACCTCCCCTTCTTCTTCCTTAGGGACTAGCCTCGGATTGGTGGGAGTGACGAGATGAGCTCCCACCTAGATCTTGCTTCATTTTCTTGAATGTGGATGTCAATGGATTCTTCATCTTTAGAGAGGAAGCGGCAAGACTAGGACACAGTTGTATGTGGAGAGAGTTTCCTAGTTTTGTCTTGCGGGGATAGGCTTGAGCTAAGAGAAGAGATCTTCTTGTGGACTAGTGAGAGCAACACTACTTCTCTTGAGAGCTACGAAGTTCTCTTGAATGAAGAGAGGAGAGAACAAGGCAAGGAGAGGCTTGAGCTAGAACTGGATTCTGGTTGAGGTGTGAGGGATTGAACTCTCCTTGCATGGGGTTTTTTGTCACACCCAAATTTCAAGGACGAAATAGGATGCTTAACATTATGTGTGCCCAGGATTAATCCACACATAAGTTCACAAATTACAAAGTACCATCACAGAGTTTAATACATATCGAACATATATCCATTACAAGAATAAATAAAACAAAGGAAAATACACTAGCTCCTGAGGCTCCATCTCACAGGGAAAGGTCAACTGGTTGACCAAGCCTAGAAATCTTCAGGAAACTCCTCATAGCCTCCTGCTTCTGTTACCCATCCGGGATTTTTATCCAAAATTGAGAAGAAAACAAGCGTGAGTACACTCGTACTCAGCAGTATAACATGGGGTTATGAAGCTCAAACGGCTGACACTGGCTTACTGCATTTAGCATTTTTAGTTGGTCAAAGTTTTATTATTAAGAAGCATCAGGTCATGCTTAAGCCCCAAATGATCCCACTTATACCACTGCCAAAGTTTTAAGGAATCACAACCATCATCATTAAAGCGGTGTCAATATGAACATAAGTATTCTTCAAGTTAATTAATTAATCCGTCAGTTTTCCGGGCCGCTCGTGACCGTGAGCACGGCTGATATATCAGTTTTAACACTCTGCAGAGGTTGTGCATCTTTACCCGTGAGTCGTGATGCCCCGAATGCCCGGGTTAATTACTCCCATAACACTGCCAAGGTGAGTGGGCGGGGGTTCACTATGAAACCTTTCATAGTATCCCGTCTAACAAGATTAGGGCCGCTAGGATTGGCAAGGGGCGATAGAGCTCCCCTTCCGAGTAGCATAAAGACCCGCAGCCTACGCTCAAACTCGGACAGAGGCCGCACTATAACCAGCTCGGCAAGAGCCTAATGCTCCCTTTCGGGTAACCGCTAACGAGCTAGAAAAGAGCCTACTACTAAGTTAAAGCTAGAGCCATGTAGCTCTCACGGTAGCACTGTCAGTCCCAGCTTTTGCCAACAGTGAGTTATCATTAAAGGGTTATGTTCCAATTGCCATAACAGGGTCACCAATTCATTCAAAACTTTATAACATTTGGCAGGGATCAAGTGTTCATTTATATAGCACTAGCCATCTACCCATATGCATATCCCATAGGAAGCAAGGTAAAGGATTTCAATTCTAGGGAATTAACTACGGGTATCAATTTAAACACATGCACATGAAATCATGATTATGGTGAATATGATAACAAGGTAGGTCCCATGCTATACTTGCCTTGGTTCTCAAAGTCTTACTGCTCAAAGCATTCCTGATCAAAGAACTCTTGGTTACCAACAAACTCCCCACTGCCTGAACTCGATCACGGCATTGCAACAACACGCATTCCAATTGCATACATACAAAGCAAACAAGACTAATATTAGAACAGTACACCATCAACAGTAAACAGAGTTAAAAGGTTTATAAAAAGATACTACGCATTGCTACGATCATTTCAACGCGAATTTCACGAAAATCGGGTTTAAAACGCAAAAGATATGAATTTAACTGGTTCTCTAGGAGCATTTTTAGTATTTGAATTATCCTAGAATTTAAATAATTCAAACATGAACAACAGATGGTTTAACATGTAGAGAATTTCATTACGAATCTAACGCAACTCGAATCGTCCAAATCGGAGTTAAAATAAAGATTTTATAAACCAAATAAGGCAGTGGCAATTCTGTAAATATCAGATTCCCAATTTTGGAATAAACCGAGCAGGTTTACGTTTTCTGAGTCGAGAAAGCGTATTCGGAGAATTATGCCAGGACTGTGGCGTGGGGCTGACGGGTCTGCCACGTGGCGTCGCGTGACAGGCGCGGTCCACCGAGGGCACGTGGACCGTGTGCGTGACTCCGGTCCACCGGTCCAACGTGGACCGGGGTTCATACCCCTTCGCCGATCTAATCTCAACCGCCCAGACACGATCCAACATTCACAAAAAGGAAGGGGAACTTCCCCGCCGTCGCACAGGCACTGGACGGCGGCGCCCTGGCCAGCAGAGGGCTGAGCTCGCCGGTGACTCATCGGAGTGACGTTCCCGTCCCTATCAGTTCCAACTGTAAACACCGGAGTGTTCCACGTGCCCGCGCGGATTCAAAGGGATGCTCAGGTGAGGCAGGGGACGGCCGGAGCACGGCGGCGCCATGGTCGGGGTCATACGGTGTGCGCGGGTGTGGCTAAACACAGGACTAGAAGTCGAATTAGGAGTGTTGGGAGGTGCGGTGTGATCCCGCGGTGTCCGTAGAGTGCTCGGGTGCGGCAGCGGTTGGCCGGAGAGCGCTGACCACGGCGGTGCAGTTAATGGTGGCGCGGGGCGCATGCGGCCAGTGACACAGAGACCGCAATCCGCCGAATTGAGGGGTCCGGGGAATGCGGTGTGTACGTGCGATACTCGTGGGGTGCTCGGATAAGACAGTGCGTCACCGGGATGGGCTGGCCACGACGGCGCCATTGCCGACGGTCTCGGTGTACAGTGGAGCGGCGTAAACAGAGCCAAATTAACCGAAATAAGTGGACGGGGGAAAAGAGTGAGCGATGGCGATGCTCACCAAGTCGGATTGGAGGGCGGAGGTGGCTCGGGGCGGCTTGTTGGTGTGGAACGGCGGTCGGCGTCGCGGCGGTCCGAGAGCTCCGCGTCCACGGCGTCGGCGTTCTGCGGTTACAGGTTGAATGACGGAGAGAGGAGTTAGGCCGGGAAGCTTCGCGGTGAGAAACCGGACGAAGAACGGCGCTCACCGAGGCGGATTAGACTCCGGTGTGGCCTCTTCAGCGACGGCGGCGGCGTTCGACAGACGGTGGTGCTCGGCGACAGTGTAGTTCGATGAAACGAGAGAGCAGAGGGGCGGTGCTCCGTTTTATAGCGCCTGGGAGCGTGCGGTTGCAGTTGCGGCATCGTGGGCGAGATGCGGGGTGGGAGCGGGGCGGAACGTGCGGTGGTTACCGATCGCGGCGCGTTCGTGCGCGTGTGCTCGCGAACAGAGCGGAGGGCGTTGGGGAGGACGGAGCTGACGCGTGGGGTCCAGTCGTCAGCGGAAGAGAGAGAGAGAGAGAGAGTGCGGAACGTGCGGGAGCGGGGCGTGCGGGAGCGGTTGCCGGCGCGCCGCCCTGTTCGAGCGCGTCTGCGCGGGGAAGAATGGAGGGAGGTTGAGGATGGTCCTGACCAGCGGGCCTGGCTGGTTAGAGAGGGAAAGGGAGAGCAGAGAGAGAGAGAGGTGGCGCCGACAGCTGGGCCCCAGTGGTCAACGGGAGGGAGAGAGGGGAAGGGAGAGAGCCTGCTGGGCCGGTTCCCTGCTGGGCCGCGCAGAAGAAAAGAGAGAGGGAGGGGGAAGTGGGCTGGGCCAGATTGAGAGCTGAAGATCAGGCCCTTTTCCTTTTTATTTCTTTTTCCAAATTCCTTTCAAAACCTTTTCTAAATTTATTTGAATTCATTTGAACTTTGGGTTTTGCAAATTCAATCAATCAAAGAAAATTATGCAGTTGCATGAATGCACATTCATGTTGCTAAACTAGAATAAATTTTATTTACAAGAATTTTAATATTCCACTAAATGAAATGCTCACATAATTCTCATAAATAAATCTTTTTTCTATTATTTTTAATGCATTCAAAATTTTGGGTGTTACATTTTTATAGAGGAAAGGAATGGTACCAAGGGGGACACCAAGGGGTGGTCGGCCGACCACCCCTTGGGTGCCATGATCACTATCTGTAGTGGATGCCTTACACAAAGCAAAAGAGAGGAAGAGAGTGACCATAGGGTGGTCGGCCGACCCCCTAAAGTGGGAATTCTACTCATGCTTTGTCTAGTGCTTGGTGAAAGGTGAGAGATGCTATGTGATGTGATCAAAAGCTGAGCTAAAGTGGTCAAGATTCTCCTCTTTAAACAAAGAGTAGTGGGGGACAAAGGTGTGTCATGCTTTGATAAAAGGTGATTGATGTGTTTTCTTTTTCAAAGCATGACAAAGTGAAAGTGGAAGGTGTCATGATTCCCCACTTTGGACAAGGAGTAGTGGGAGACAAGGATGTGTCATGCTTTAACCAAAAGTGATTGATGTACTTTAAAACATGACAAGACAAAAGAGATGTCCCCTAAAGATAAATCTGATTTTTGAAAGTCTCACTACTCAAAATCATGAGATTCTTGAACAAAGGATGGTGGGGAAGAGAGAGGATGAACATGAGGTACCTAGGGTGGTCGGCCGACCCCCCTAGTCCTCCATTTGTTTTCTTTTTCTTTTATAAAGATCACATTATCTTCCTCTTTTTAATTAAGCCAAGATAGGTGCATAGGGTGGTCGGCCGACCACCCCTTGGCCCTACCTTTTGTCAATTTTTAGTGCTACACTAATTCTCAAGTTTTATTTAATCTAACTTTATTTTTTTCTAAATTTTAAGTATGAAACAAATTAAAGGTTTGAACTAAATGTAAGAAGGGAAATAAAAGATAACTACCGACTTACCTTTCGGCGAAGGCTCCTTGATTTTAAGTCCTTGGAGTAGGACTCTCCTTCTTGTTCATTCCTCGGGTGCACTTGATGGCTCCGGAGATGGAGACCGTGGTGTGTGCACTTTCTTTTCTTTCCAAACCTGCCTTGGATTGGCGGGTTCGTCCTCCTTGAGTTCATTGATCTTGGCCTCCGGGTACTGCTTCTTTTGGCGCAGGGCTCGAACTCTTCTTTTGGGTGGTTGTGCTTTGGCCTGTTTGTTAAGCTTATAACCATTGAAAGCACATTTTACCTTGTGGCTCGGGAACTGGAAGTAGATCTGGCCTGATCCAACGTAGATGACTGCGTTGGTTGTGTTGAGGAAGGGCCTTCCCAAGATGACGGAGACTTCCACGTTAGCTCCCATGTCTAGGATGATGAAGTCTGTGGGGGATGTATTCATCTTGGATGTTCACCAAGATATCCATTGCATGTCCCTCAAGAAACCTTATTGTTTGATCTGCCATCTGCAAGCGAACACATGTAGGGACCAAAGGTCCTCCTAACAAGTTATCATAAGTTACCCTAGATATGATGTTGAGGCCCGATCCGAGATTGCAGAAGGCGGTGTGGAAGGTTTGTTGTCCGATTGAGCACTTGATCATCGGGTGGCCTGGATCTTCCTTCTTCATGATGAAGAGGTGATCGAGAAGATAGCCCCAATTGGAGCAAAGTGGAGGCTTACCAAACTTTGTTATAACCATGTTAACATGCTCAATTGAATCTTCCGGTTTTCCAGAAATTTTACCTTGTTCTATAGATGGCATAGTTGCTGCTAATTGAGCTAGTTGCGTTTCTAACATTTTATTAAAACTCAATTGATTTTTCATAGCAGTTGTGAAGCTATCCATTCTTTCACCAAAACTTTCAAGAACTTTATCAGTAGCAATCATCTTTTTGTTTATACCATCATTAATCTTAGATTGCCCAAGAAAAAGATCTTTTAATAAAGGTTGGTTATTGTAAGAATTGTAATTATTGTAATTGCTATTACCTCCATTACCTTGGTAGAAGGGGCGCGAATTCTAGCTTTCTTGTTGTTGGGGTCGATACCCGTTGTTGTTGTTGCTGCTGATGAAGTTCACGTCCACCTTCGAAGTCTCAAGACAATTGTTGCCCGAGTGATTATTTCCTCCGTACACCTCGCACCATGGATCAACGTCAATAGCTTGTGCGACGGCGACAGGGTAGATGGCCTCTCGTTCCTTCTTGGAACTTTCTTCTATCTTCTTCATCAGGAGGTCCATCTTGGCAGAGAGCATATCCACCTCATTGACGGTGTGCATACCTCTCCTCTTTGGCTGGAGACGTTCCTCGCCCCATCCTTGGTTGATTACAATCTTCTCGATGAGGTCCTTGGCATTTCTCACTGTGTGTTGGAGAAATGCCCCTCCAGCAGCAGCATCAAGGTGACTATAGGCCATACTAGTCAGCCCGTGGTAGAATCCTTGAATCAGGAGCTAGTCGTCTATCCCATGATGAGGACAGGCACGAATGTACTCCTAGAGATGTTCCCATGCTTCGGGAATCGTCTCGTCAGACTGTTGTTGGAAGCTTAAGATCTTTCCACGAAATGCATTGGTTTTGCCCGTCGGGAAGAACTTCTTGAGGAATGCGTTAGCACACCTCTCCCATATAGTGGCTTCTTCTTTGTGGGCGTAGAACCATTGCTTTGCCTTTCCCAATAACGAGAATGAGAAAAGACGAAGGCAAATGGCGTCAGACGCTACTCTCTTGATAGTGAAAGTGCCACATAACTCCATGAAGTGTTGGAGATGAGCATTGGCATCCTCATGGGGCTTCCCGTAAAATGGGTTGGCCTGCACCATGTGGATCAAGGCGGGCTTTAGCTCGAAGGTGGCATCCCCGAAGTTGACCTCAGGACCTTGAGCTACGTGGGTAGCTAACGGAGTCAAGAAGTCAGACATCGCCTTCTGGGTCATAGCTTCCTTGAGTGGTGGTGTAGAGCCTCCTTCCTTGAACGGATTCTGGGTCGAAATGAATCTCTGAGGGGGAACTTGACGACGTCTAGTCCTCCTTAACAACTGCTTGGGATCTTCTAGGTAGTTTCCCGGTAGTTGGAAACCACTCATAAACTGTCTGGCTTCACAAGAAAGGAAGACACAGACAGGGGTAAGCCCCTATGACTAATTGATACCTAAGTTAACGAGAATCTCTGGATTCAATCTAATTAAAAATTCTAGGCTATGCTTTGCCCGGCAACGACGCCAGAAATGCTTGTTGACATTTCATAGCATCGCACCAAAAATAGAGATAAATCCCTATCCCCGGCAACAGTGCTAGAAATGCTTGTTAGTATTTCTTATGACTATTGGATAAATCCGCAAGCGCACAGATTATACCGTTGTAGCACTTCACCTAGGAGTATTCCAAGGTATCGTAATTTATATTTTCCCAAGGGAAAGCTGGGCTAGAAATGATAATTAGAGAGAGATCCTAAAGAGTACCTCAACTTAGTACCAACAAGTATAGGGGGGTGTGACCAAGACAACTTAGTATCAACTTAGTACCAAGACAACTCCGGAAATCCCAAGCGCAGTTCGACTCAACTCTAACTCCCACTCTAGACTAAACTACTAGAACAATCTAAGGAATAGAGCTTGTAGGCTTATTCACCATGTGTAGAGAGGGGGGTGTGACCCTTTATCTATAGTGGGGGGATGGAGTAGGGGCTACTCCAGCGCCACGTCAGCGATCCAGGGCCTTCCATCCTCCACCATTGGATCCAACCGACTCTTAAACCGTCATTGGGTGGATGGTGGTGATTTCCACCATGTGTTGAGTGGTATGGCGGTTGGAGGGGTCCAACCGACCTAGGGGGGTGGTCGGCCGACCCCCCCCCCCTATGTGGCAGAACCGTCCAAATTATAAGAGATCAAGTACTAAAGTCGCCAATTTAACTGCCACTTAAAGCACTTGAGCCCATATAATCCCGGTAGTCCGAAAATCTCGAAGGAGTTCTAACAATCGTATATCCAACCCAGATCGCGCAAACTCGGGTATGCACATTCGAACGAACCAACATTTAAACAAAAATACTTGAAGTACGAAATAAAGTTATTACAACACTTTATTCCAATTAAAAGTAGTACTTACGTCACAACACACGTGGCCAAATAAAACATTGTTTTGAAACTCGAACTCAAAGTCTTACTCCACACTAATACCATTAATAGATAGGGGTGCCAATGAGATCATGTCCGACAACAGCAAAAGGTGAGCTCGTAGAAGACCTTGCCCAAAGCCTACTCCTCTTCTCCTTCGACAGGATAGAGACAGTGCTTACAATAGCCAAAGTATACTTGGCCATCTGCAACAAACGGAATAAACCCTGAGTACGGGAATGTACTCAGCTAGACTTACCCGTCTAACTGAAAATAAATACTCCAAGGATATGCATGGCTATTTATGTGGATCTGGAAAAACTTTGCTTTTGCAGAAACGCGAACAACATGAAACTTAAATATTAGAGAGCAGCCATTTTAAATCCTATTATTTACCTCTAGGTTTTGCACCTGTACTAGAGCACTCACTTGATCTAATCAAAAAATATAATAAAACCATATCCAATTCCTTCATCAATATTTTAGTAGAACCATTACGATGTCACATGGAGTTGTATAGTGGTGAAGCTCAGCATAATCCCCCACTATCCGGTGGAGGCAGCGACTCGAATCGATATACAACCAGCTGGCAAGATTACCTTTAACACACGCCCACACTTCCCCAGTCGGGTTCATGCATTGGGTTACCGCTCAACAAAGTCCAGGTAGTACCGCCGCGATCTCAGTGTAATCCACCCAATTGGAGAAATCAGTTGACCACCACGGGGCAGGTCGTATCTCCAAACTAGAGGGTGCCAAAAGTAGGCTGAGAGTCGGCCCGGACAGTGTTTACTCGGCTTCGGGGTCGATACTCGCAACGACCCCTATGTGAAAGGGCGCATTCAAAGATGTAAGAGAGCCACCATCGTATACAAACCTATACGATCCAATGGACGGACTGCCCCCAAGTCTAAACCACTTGGTGCCCTTGCCTTCCAGTTGACCGTATTTTATTACTACCATTGGTTCTTTCCACGATAGCAAGGTATAGCCAACCGTGATCGGTATTACCCCCATGGGATAATACTATAAAAATATAAATGTAACCATTTATTCTAAGCAGGCTAAGAGGTTGCTTTTACTTTTATTAACAAGGTAACAAGGTAGGTAATTTCAATATCAAGGAAGGTAATGCATCAACTGGGATTCAATCAACTCATGTCACCTAATGCATCACAGTATAAAATACTCAAGTAGATTAATTATAAATACTGGGAGGCTTAAAGATGCTCCGGGGCTTGCCTTGAGTGAAGGTGGAGGGCTGGTGATCAGGGCACTCGGGGAGGTTAAGTTCTGGCTCTGGAAACTCCTCGTTCAGCTCCTGCACCTCCTGGACTTCTGCTTCGGGAAGTGGCACCTGAAGTTCCTCCACTGATCCTAAATAGTTGCAATGCATATAAGTAAACTTGATGCAAGGATGAAGCTTGAACAAGAATTAAACACTCAAAGATTGCTTTTAGGATTTAACCTAATATTCATTCTAGTTCCACTTTACACAGCAAGCCTATTATAAACTGTTCAGAAAAATCTACAAAAAATTACAGCGAACAGAGCATGCTTAAAGGATACTGCTGCATAAATTTCATCCATAGAAAAGCTACTAGCTAGCAGATACAAAAAGATGAATTTAAATGCAGATAAGGCACTTTGAACTAGACCTACTAGCTAACAGGGTGAAACATGCTATATCTTATTTTTAACAGGTTCTTTGCTCAGAAATATATTTATCAAAAAAGTTCCATGATCAACACAAACATATTATAATCTATATGATTTTCCAAAGAAAACCCTAGAAAAGGACACTTGAACTACAAGTATCTTTTCTGCCATACAACATACCACATTTTATATTTTGCCTAGACAGATCAGGTTACACAGAGACTACACAAAAAGTTTCATGATTTATACATGCACAAATTTACCACAGGAATTAATCTAAGAAAACAATAGAAACACATTTTAATAGATAACCATTAAAACTTACACAGGAACATGGCATGTTATATTTTTCCTAGCTTCTACACAGGATAACAGAGCTAGCATAAAAACCTCACATTTTTATCTGATCATTTCATGCAAGAACACAATTAACTTTGATAAATGCAGAAAAGGATTATTTAAACATTAGTACTGAAGACATTCTCCAAAAATTACTTTTATATTTTAAACAGAAATATAATCATTTATAGAGTCTAGCACAATTTAATTCATCATTTTAGAATTTACCAAACTCTAGGTATAAAATAAACAAGAATTAAAGCATTTACTGAAAATAGGAAATAGGAAAAGCATTTCTGAATTCGGCCATAGCAAACAGTGTTGGGCTCGGCCCAATGCACGCAGGCGCGCGTGGGGCGACTGACAGGAGGGGCTCGCGGTCAACTCTGGCCCACTGGCAGCGAGCCAGGGCAGAGCACCGGCGCTGACCGGTGATTTCTCGCCAATGGCGAGCTCGCCGGCGGTTCGCGCTCGGGGTGACAACGCGCATTGACTGGGGGTGTTAGTTGAACCAGCGCGGCCGTGGAAGTGGCCAGCGACGTGCGGTGGCGGAGCAACGCGGCGGTGTAACTTGGTCAAGCTATTACCAGCGGCGTGCTGCCCGGCGAGCGTGCGCGTGAGCACCGCGGTGGTGTAGTGAGTGTAGGGCAAGTGCTTGTTGAACCGGAAGAGCTCTGAGGAGGTCCGGCCACGTGTGAGATCCGCGGCGGTGGCAATGGCGCACGGCCAACGGAGGTGCGTTGACTGAGGGTAGGCTAGGGATAGCGGAAAGGTGTTCTCACCTCTGCTACCCTCGGTGAAGCCTCCACGGAGATGGAGGCGACGAAGGCGGGCCGGAGAGGGGTGAACGCAGATTGGTCGTTGCGGTGGCGACTCCGAGCCGAGGAATGGCGACGGCGGTCCGGCAACGGTGGAGCTCGGCTGGCTAACCCGAGGCGAGCAGCGCATGTGCGAGGTGAAGGTGAGGTGGTGTGTGAGATGGATCGAGCAGAGACGCTCGGGTGGTGGCGGATTTGAAATGGGGGTGTTGCGGTGCTCGGTGCGCTCGGCACGGCGAGAGCAGAGGCAGCGCGAGCGAGAGAGCAAGTGCGGATGAGTGCTGGCGAGCGTGAGAGGGGCAGGAGGTGTAGGCGCATCCCTGGGCACGGTCATGGTCGATCGGCGTGGCCGATGGGGGCCTGGACGCGACGGTGCGGCGGGTGACAGTGGCGTGACGTGTCCGCGCGCGCAGGAGCAGAGGGGGCAGCGCGTGGGACAGAGACGAAACTTAATCCTAGTGCCGTTAGGGTTGATCCGCGCTCGATTGCGAGTGAGACGGGGCGAGCAGCTAGTCGGACGTAGCACTGCGGCGGCATAACGACGACGCGACGACTCGGCGACAGCGCGGCAGAGCGGCAGCGGCTGCGCGCGTCTGCGATGTGCGAAGCAGGGGCAGCAGCGGCCGCGCGCGGTGTTGGCTCCGTTCTAGCGCCGTTAGCGCGGATTCGCGTTTAATGGCGAGCGGGACGGGGCGTGGCTCAGTCGGTGCTGCCGGTGCAGCGGCGACGCAACGGCGGCGTGATTACACGGCGCAGCGCAGTGCTCTGTGCGGACAGCGGTGGCGGGCGGCAGGGCACAGCGATGTCGGCGCAGTGCCGCAGGGTGCGGCGCGGGGCGCAAGAGCGAGTGGCGCTGCGTGGCGTGTTCGGCGCAGGCCGGCAGGAATCGGCGACCACACGGCACGCGCGCCGGCGTACGGCGCAGGCGCGGTCGGGTGAGCGCACGGGCGTGCGCGGCGCGTGAGCAGCACGGGCGGAGCGCATGCGCGGGAGCGCGCGGGCACGAGCTGGGCCGCGGTGAGGCCGAGTGGGCCGAAAGCGAGGACGCGGCCCATTCAGCTCTGTTTTTTTCTTTTTTCCATTTTCTTTTATTTGATTCAACTGAATTTGCTTCAAAACAGTTTCGAAAACTCCAAACTAAGATTTGAAACTTAAACCAAAGTTGTTCAGAATAATATGCTCTATATTTTTCATGTAGGTCACATTTTATGAAAACCATTATTTTACAGGGTTCTAGATTAAACTAATTAAGTCATTTTAAGAAAAGAAATACTTTTATTCTTAACAATTAAACTAAGCTTAATTATGCAGGGTAATTAATCATGAAAACAAACCATACTTTACTCTAAGCATAGCAAACTTAGCTAAACATGTTGATCAAGAATTAGAGCACAAACACTTATCCATTTCTAGTTTCCAAAAACATTATAAACACACACATGAAATGATAACATATGCAAACATGAATGCAATGAAATGATTATGCTTAGTGGCTAATGATGATCCTAGTGCAAAGCTTGACACAGGGTGTCACACCCTATGGCCAGTGGGCCCTCCTCTGGCCTCTGGGAGTGGTCCCCACTGGTCAGGGACCAGGTGGGAGCCAGGTGGGCCCAGGGGGTGGTCGGCCGACCCCCCTTGGGGTGTCCTGGCCCACTTCTTCCTCCCTGGTGTTGGTCTCACTTGTCATTGAGGTTGGATGTTGGTTCTGAGGTGGTTGTCACGTTTATCTCTTTGGTGTAGGCCCATGGATCCATGTGCTACTCTTGTGAGCCGTTGAGGGGAAACACAGAGTGATCCAATGGTTGGATTTCACTCTAGAGTGCCTCTCTTAGATCATGGCCGAGAGGGGAGCCAGGTGGGCCCATAGGGTGGTCGGCCGACCCCTTATGTGGGTCCCACTGGCTCTCCTTTGCTCCATTTACTTATTCCTGCATTCAAACACTCATGGACATGTGGAACTAGTTATTTGATAAAATATGCTCATGATGTGTTTGTCTATCCTTGATCTTGAGGTTGGTGGCATCATTTTAGTTATGAAAAAGTATATCGTAATTTGTGTCAATGGTTGGATCACGAAGAGCTAACATATATAAAGGCCAAACCCTAACTCCACGGGGTCACTCCTCAGCTCATCCTTTTCTCCCGTGATCGCAACGCTATTCCTGTTTTTGTCTGGCTCTCTTTCTGAATCTTGTCCTCCCTCTTGCTATCTTTGCACGCACAAAGACCGGCAGCACACGCTACTTCGCGCCAAGCCGAGGTCACGTGTCGACTATGCTAGGATGCGTAACGACGGCTGCGCTGGTGCGGCAAGCGGAGGCATCATGGTGACGCGCGACGTCAGGGCTTGAGACAGCATGGGCGCACAGCGGCGGCCTGGACTCGTCTTCACGACAACGACATGTGGTAAGGGGCATACCCGCGGCTCGACGGCGGTGCATGTGGCTAGGGCCGCGTCTACGTGGCGGCAACTCGACGGTGTGCCGACCGGACCATCTCCCGTCTGCAGCGACCAGGCTTCGACGTTAAGGGTCTTCTGCGCACAGGTGTCTCGACATCTTGCGGCTCTGTGCCCTTTGCGGCCCCATGGCCTTTGCGTAGTCGACGGACTGATTTTTTATGCTTGATTGGTTTGTTTTTTATTTATAGTCAATTTGGATTGTAACTGGGTTTGTTGTATTCCTGATCCGTCATGATTCCTTTATAGTATTGGTATTTTTTTCTTATGGTCAATTTGGATTACAATATAATTGTGTGTGTTGTATTCGTGATCCGTCATGATTCCTTTATGGTATTGATATATTTTTTTCCATGACTTTCTTTCATAGTATTGTTGATCCGAACGTTGCACATGATCAAGGAAGTAGGCTCCAGAGTCCGGAAGCGGGACGATTTTGAGGACAGATGAAAAAATTACCTACCTAGACTCTGAACGGTCTAGAATATGACTTTGTTTGTGTAAAAAATAGTCTTTTCTATTGGATTAGGACTCCTGTGTACAAAATACCTCAAGAAATCCTACATATATAAGGACAATATAAGTTAAATAGAGATAGTTCAACATTCACAGAGTTAGTTAAAGGGAGACGGATCTAAAAAAATGGATGGACGAAAAAGAGAACTAGAAAGTTTGCCTCTTTATTATTATAATACTAGCAAAAGTGTCCGTGCGTTGCAACGTGAGAAAAAACTAATATATATTTAGCTGACCAACAAGGAGCCGGGAAAATGGTTATCTGTGATGCGTCACTGTGTTAGCAGTCTTCTCGACAACCGCTTGATCCAGCGTTCCAACATGAGATTCGGGTGAGGTGCTCGCTCCATGACGACAAGTGGGTTGGCAGATTCGCCACATCGGTGGTGCTCGTTGAGCGAATTAAGCATGGATGTCGAGCCTTGAAACAACGCACAACACACGTCTCAGTCCTAGACCCCACAAGAGATGTTGAGTCCCTCACCTTGTGGAAAATCTCATGTCCCGGTCTTACACGAATTTGACCTATCTTTACACAACGTTGTCCGTCACTATTGGTCTTTGGTCGACAGTATTCACATAGATGTCACTCTTCACTCATCACTCCGTCGGCTGGTCCGAAGCACCCTCGTTCACCTTTTGGATGAGCAGATCATGGAGATGCTCAGATGATTCTCATGTGTCGATACCGGCAGCTGTCACGGATCACGACATCGATGTTCGGCTATGTATGACATCCTCCAAGCCTATTTTTTGAAACTCTGTTGCCTTTTTTATTGACTCGATCACGTACGCCCATCCAAAACCTGCAAGGCTCATAGAACCTACCTCCTGCAAGCTGGATACACGGCACGATCACGTACGTCCATCCAAAACCTGCGAAGCTCATAGAACCTACCTCCCGCAAGCTGGATACACGACACCACGTCCTCGTACAGCCATGACGCCGCATAGCACACCGTCAAACAACTGTGTGTGCTCGTCCCATGAAACACGACAGAGAGATGGTGTTCATTGGCAGGAGATATGACAATGATGATGAGTTGCAGCCAGCCATGCGCATGTAGTCGGCACACGTCTTCACCCTCGTTGGCGCCGTCGGAGGAGGCTAACTGATCGATCTATGAAGGTAACATGTAGAGTACGTGGTGAATAGATTAATTAAGCATACGTGCAGTTAGTATTGTCGATCGAAATAAATATTTTTATATCTAAATATAGATTCAAGTTTAATAATTTGATGGACGTGAGGTGCAATTATTTGTACGTATTGTATACGGGCATACATTAAAAATTTCATCATTGCTAACTCGTATAAAACTATACATTGTGTGGTATTATCCTTTTTTATTTGGATTGGATTTCTATTTGTATTAGATTCCTATACCTAAGTTGTCTATTCTCATCGCAAAAAAAAAGTTACATATTGTCTGATACTATCCTTTTTTTATTGGATTGGATTTCTATTTGTATTAGATTCCTATAACTATTCAAGTTACATTAAGAAAGTTTTTAAATTAGAATTCCAACCCACCCCTATTATGATCGGAGAGATCGGTTCACATTAGAATTCCTACATATGCTGGTTACCTCAATAAGTCATGTATCTATATAAAGAAAAGTAAAAAGAATATTTAAATAAAATTTCTATTCTGCATACAATGATTAAAGAATTCTATTTAGATTAGGATTCCTATTCCAATCCTATCTATGTATGTGACATTCACGAAGTTAGTTAGAGGAGGTCATACCAAAAAAATAGGGGTGAAATTTTGCCTCTTTAGTATTAGGTATAGATATAGATATAGATATAGATATAGATATAGACGATGTTAGATATCTATCGATATCCACGTATGTTTCAGGCGAGCACCCCAATTTGGATCATAGAAAACTGATAAATAAATCTAGTATATCGATTTCGGTATGATTTAAGAGACAAGTGAAAATATATTACATAAACCCTACTCTCTCCATCTTAAATTACAAGTCATTCTAACAATCCTAGAGAATAAAAACATCTTAAGGTTGACCAAATTTATATGATAAAACAATAACAATAACAATTATGATTTCAACAAAATATCATTAGGTTTCATAGTATATATATATTTGTTGTAAAAAAATCTTTATAATTTTCGTTATAATTTTAGTCAAACTTGACTCAATAATTTTTTTTTGAAATGTTTTATAATAAATGGAGGGAGTTATTTATAACTGTCATCATTTTAGAGCATCTCCAGCCACAGGCCCTAAATCAAACTCCTATATTTCCATTTGGAAGGTGGCCTGTAAAAATTGAGGGTTAAATTTAAAGTGCAACTCCAACCATAGTTCCTAATTGGGGGAGGAGAGGAATAGGAATACCTCTTTTCTAGGGGCCCAAAACTAAACCTTGGGAGCTCAAATAAAAGGTGTATTGAAGTGGATTTTTTTGGACAAGTCTTTGAATTTAGAATAGAAGTCTGTTTAGGAGGTGGGTTGAAGTTGCTCTTACACCTTCATCCCGAGATCGCAACCGTCTCCGGCGCCGTGGACTCCGATCTCCGATGCCAGAGCTAGAGGCCGACGTGACGTGCCAACACAGATGTGGTAGGTACCCCGCATGTTTTCTCCTTGTGTAGTATGTACGTATGGTTATGGATGATGGAGAATTGGAGATCCATCAGCGCGGAGCGGCGGGTGGGTCTACCGAGTTGAGAAGACTGGGGGGGGGGGACCGGTGGTGGTGAACCCGTGCAGTGCAGTGCAGATCACAGGAGGCCTGGCCTGCAGCAGCCTGCAGATGTGTGTGGCGTATCTTTCGGCTGCCGTGCGACCGTCGAATGCCTGGACAAAAACGCCTCGAGTACCGACGGTACTGGGCCCGGGATGCTTACAGTCGTAGTACCAGCGAGAGACGTGTAAACGAACAGCACAACTTTGTCCGTTGCCCATTTTTTCGACGTTATTGTCCGTTGCACATTGCAGTTGAGCTGCAAGAATCAATCAACCACAACCAGGGAAATGACTGCCATGAAATTAAAGCTGCAGAATGTAAGTAGTACATTGTGAAAAACTGGTCGCTGGTTAGAAGTAGAGGCAAATCAGATAGCAGGGTTTTTATATCTCCCTCGCTCTTGATTCTTTTCTGTGCATAATAGAATATTAGTAGAAGAAGCGGAAAAGGGCAGAGAATAAGTGAAAAGGAACATTATGGCTAAAAGGACCAAAGTGGAGTAATTAATGACAAAAGAAAGAAAAAAAGAAGGGGGCAAAGGGGCTTGATTTGATTAAAGAAAAGAAACGTCAAGACCAGTGGTCCAAAGCCACTTGACATACTAATTGCAATTTGCAAGAGCCATTGGTTTGATTTGGGTAAAAGCTCTGTTTACCCCGCTCCGCCGCTGCAGATGCCGGTGAGCAGCACCGGCAGGCGCGCCAGGGACGACGAGCCTTCCGACGCCCGCAGCAGCCGCCACCTGCCCCTCTCCTCCGCCGCGGCCTGCTGCGGCTGCGGAGGCCGCACCATGCCGTCCTCGAACAGCGCCGCGGCCGCCGTCGTCTCGCGCCCCGACGCGCCGTCGCAGAGGAAGTCGGCGCCGGCGAGCTGCCGCTCCATATCAAGGAACTCGCCGAGCGACGTGGGCGGCCCGCCGCCGTCGCCGTGGTCCCGGCACAGGCGCCACCAGCTCCCGCCCAGGCTGCGCCCGCGCCGCCGTCGCCGGCTCCGGCACCGTTGCCACACGCCCACCACGCTCCTCGCCTCCTCCTCCTCCCTGTCCGGCGCCGCGCGCTGCGCTCCTTCAGCCGCCGTCTCCTCGCCTGCCGCCGGCGTCCTCGTGGACCGCCGCTCGCCGAACGCTGACACGCCCATCAACGTCCCCAGCGTCGTGCTTCGGTCCGGGAAGAAGGACCCCGTCGACTGCCCCGTCCACACACACACACAAACACCGTGGCAAGCTAAGCTAGATTCAAGAAAAACAAGTGGAATGCGATTGACGGTCCAGGTAGCCGTGCCATGCGAGAAGAAGACCTAAGAAGGTGGACGAGCGGGATGTACCTCGGTGTCGAGGTCGGAGGAAGAGGGCGAGGAGTCGGCTGAGGGGGAGGTCGGGATCATGTCGGCGTCGAGGTCCATTGTATCGCCGGACGGGTGTGGGCAGGGCGAGGTGTGGTGGTGGTGGACGCCACTGCCCACTGCCCACTGGTGGAGGCCGCGCGGAAGCCAAGTTAAAAGGGTTTAGAGTAAGTATAATAAGGCTGAGCCAGCACGCTGCAACATGTTACACATCATCAAAATCCTAGGTGGAGGAGAGAGAGGATAAAAGAGAGAATGAAGCGGACGGTTCGTGAATCGCCCGGCTGAATCACAGGTTACGAGGTAAAAACGTCGGCTCTCAGCCCGTTGCGAGCGACAACTCGCGCTTGCTTGACCCACGGTTCCTCGTTCCTGATCTCGTCCTGCCCTCCTGGCTCCCACTCCTGAACAGGCAACAGGGATACTAGACCGCACTAGATCGTATATACATGCAAACATTGAATGTTTCCTCTGCACATGAACGAACCTAACAGCCGACTAGTCATGTTTAGTCTATTATATCAATCGGCTACAATATTTGGCTGTATATGACGTGACACTTTATACCGTCGACCACGGGCTAGATTATTAAACATGCTCCAAGGACATCTGCAATAGTAATAGCTAGTAATAGCTATTTTGTGAGTTAATGTGAATGTGAGAGACAATAAAAGAGATTAATATATACTAGTGACCCACATGCTCCTCTCACACGGTCTTAGACTACATGAAATAGATAGACTATTTGTTTGTAGCTAGTAACTACTCTTTTTTCTACTTTTTCTTGTCATGTCATATCTAGTTAGCTAAATAGCTAACCATTGTGGACGCTTTTATAGGCAGTTGCTGGCGGGGCAGTTGTTGGTTGTGGTGCTGCCTGCCTGTGACGGCGATGTGGTCGACCCACCCGACCCGAGGAAGGACTCATGGCGCTCGCTGCCTTTTGCCTTTGTTCTCTCCTGATGGGGGCGGGGCATCTGGCTGGCAGATAGCTCGTACAAACAAAGCCCTGTGACCCAACAGAGCAGCTGCACGGCTTGGAGTGTGCATGAGTTCAGGGACTGTGCGTGTGTCACGAGATCTTCAAGGCGTTCAACTTTGACACGCAAAATTCTTCACCTTGTACCTACTGACCCAACAGACTAGCTGTACGCCGCCGTAGCGTGTGCGCACTTTTTGCCTTGCTTTTTAGCGGGAAATCTTGTGGGAAACAAATCAAATACGTATACATTTTGGTGACTTTCTCAGTTCTCACGCGACATCTGATGGACTCAACTCGCGTACAGGCATACTGGGTGGTCCTTTACTTTGTCCTCGTACAACGAAGCTTTTACCTTTGCCTTGTTCAACTTTTAGTATTTGGTCCAGACATGTTTTGCGAGCCTTCATCGTTGCCACTGGGGCCCTAATAAACGGCATCATGGTAGTACATGATGCGATGCAAGTAGTATGCAGCTATATATGCAAGTGACAATAAGGTGGTACCCGAGGAACTTGAGACGATGGCATCACCGCATCGGTTCTATAACACACACAAATACGTATTGTAGAGCAATAGCACAGAGAACCATTCACCCAAGGGCCGGCATCCCAGACCAAACAAGGGGTAAAAAACACAAGCAAACTTTGGAATGCAGCCAGCAACCAATTCGGCAATTTATCTAGAACGGCTGAACCATTTTTAGCACATGTAGCTACGCTGAGCATCAAGATTCCCCTACTACACTACGCTAGCTACAGTAGGTAGAAAAATCAAAACAAATGAGCTAGAGAGCAGGACTACCCTAGCAAAATTTTCTAGCGAGTAGGAGTAGACCGTTAGACGCAACAACCAAGGACGCCGGTGAGTTGATATCAACTGCTGGTACTACAACTGATTGACCATTGAAAGTGAAAGGAGGGCATGTGAATCGATGAGAAATGAGATTAGTTTCACAGTCAAGTACTGTGGCACAAGTGCACGGCGCCATATATGTACTTAATCTGTTTTAAATTATAATTTATTTGACTTTTTTAACTCTAAGTTTGATTACTCGTCTTATTCAAATTTTTATACAAAATATCATTTTTTTTTGATGTGGTTTACTTATTTAATAAATAGTCTACATAAATAACTTAAATTTGAGTATGTTTACACAATTTTTTTAATAAAACGAGTGGTCAAAGTTAAAGTAAAAAAAGTCAAACGAATTATAAATTGAAACGGAGGGAGTAATAAAAAGAATAAAAATCTCATGTTCCAAAGAGTCGGATATTTTGAGTTTAATCAAGTAAATTTATGATGTGTAATGAGTATTTCTAGATTACTCATAAAATGTAATTTTATAATAAATTTATTTGAGTATCCAAACAGTGATACGTACTGTTTTCTATAGGTCCAGTTAAAATTAGACTTGTTTGACTCCCGTAGAAGTGGTATTTTTATTTTTATTGTGACGAAGGGACTGGTAGATGAGAATGGCCGGGAAAATGTTCATTCCTTCCCAGACGTTCATCAATCAAGAGCACCGGTGACTTGAGATGTGAAGTTGATTGAAGTGAAAGGAAGCGTGTGATTAGTTGAGATACGAATGTACAGTAGCGAACAGTGCCAGCATCACACATGTTTCCAAAAAGAACTACAAGTGCACCTCACGGAGACAAAAGACTAGTTTCATGACCAAGACCTTCGAATTGACTGGGAACGAATATTTGCTTCTCCTACGAGGAATAACACTGTTTCTAATGTGCTATAGCATGAGCATCGAAATTGATCCAATAAATATACCTAGCTTTTCATTCCACTAAGTAGACTATAAATTATTCACATTCTCACACCAATCTCTATCTTTCACAGCTTTAACCTTTTGTCTCTGTACTTGGTTTAGTCGTTCATTTCCTATTCATAGATTATGGAGCGATACAAGAACACCTGCTTTTGGGAGCGGGTTTCATATCAGTATCCGGTGTCCTTAGCCTTATGGGGAGTGGTACTACCAGACATGTAAATTTGAGTACAATTTCTTACTATCTTCTGGGAAAAAAAAAGAAAGAAAATGAAGCGCTGGAAACACACGTCATTTACTAGATGTTCCATGACTGGGATTTGATTTCTGGTAAGCAAAATGAAGCTTCCATCTCCCAGGACGCAGATCAACTCTTAACAACGTCATCCATGCATGGCTATGTTTCGAGATAGAAACAGGTTAAATTTTCCTAATTTTGAACAATTTTATAGAAAAAATATGTATCTCTCCAAATAAGTACATACAAAAACATTGTATAAACATATCCAATAAAAAAATTTATGGTATAAATATGTATGCTATTTTTTACAAAACAATTTGAATAAAAGTCTAACCTACAACAACTCTTCATTTATTTGTTAAGGACGGAGGTAGTACTTGGAAACACACGTCGTCTTATCATCTCTGAGCATTACTTTCAAGCAATTCATTTCTTGCAATTATCTTCATAGAATTTCCATGCTTGAGTAGACATGATGCTAGGTAGTTAGCCTTTGTGCCATAGAATACTAGAACACTTTGCTAGGCATTTGGGGTGATTGACTTTTAGAGTTAGAAGTTAATTATTGCTCTAGAAATTTAGACAAGCTTAATTCACCTCTCCTATTGGGCATCTTGATCCTTTCAATAGGGTTTAGTTTCTGGTGTCATCGATGAGGTAGTAGCGACAATGGTGCTTTAGAATAAGGTCTCTTCGGCCTTTTCTGACCACAAGACGTTTGATATGGCGTTGGTGAAGGGCCAGTGAGAGTTTAATTTATTAGATTTGTTGATCCTTTTCAAATCTTGGCACTTGGTATGCTTATCAGAGGAAGCATTTGGCTAGCTTTCGATGTGGCAAACTCGACCTCTTGTTTTGGTCTGTTGTACATCAAGTTCTTGCATCTTCAACATTGTTTTGATGATGAAGAATTGTAAACCTACATTTCCTCCGGCCGATGTTCTTTTAGTGGGTTCTAGATCTCATTATCAGCGGTGAGTGGCCATTGCGGTCTTTAAAACTTGTTTGGTGATGGTGTTTGTAGGCATCCCTTTGCTTTGCTATCTTTTTAGTGCAATCTTCAAGCTTCAACAAGCAGTGGACGATCAAAGGAAAAAGATGACCAGTTTGATCTTTAATATAATTTTATTTTAGAGGTCACTTTATGTCTTGTTGTCTATTTTATGTACTAGTATTTGTTTTACTTAAGATATATCAGCCGTGAGACAATCTTTTGACCATCTTCATAAAAAAAGGTGCCACGCACCCCTTGAAAGAGATTAATAATAAAATCTCATTAAGAAGTTTATCACATTTGTATAGCCATCTTTATCGCAAATTATTGGAGCCTTTTCCCTTTTAAATTGTATGGACGAGTGGGCAATACTCCCTCCTTTCCAAAGAACTCCCTCTATCTCTTTTAAATGCCATTCCCATTTTTTGATAAATAACTTTGACTAATTTTATATAAAAAATATTAATATTTATGGTACAAAATTAATATCATTAAATGAATAATTAAATTGTTGGATAATAAATTTATTTGAAGATACAAATTTTGCACGCAGGAAACAAAATTTGATAAATATTTAGGGACAAGGGTGTAAGCACCAATCTCGCTTTTCGAGAAGGTCAAACGCTTTTAACTTTGATCATATATATATATTAGCATCCATAATACATGACTAATATCATTAGATATATTGTTGAATTTATTTTATAATAAATTTATTTAGAGATGTATATTTATATAATATTTTTATATAGATTTAGTTAAAAAAATTAATAAAATAACTGGTCTGAATACTATAGCGACCCTTATTGAGATTGAGGGAGTAACATTTTATTTTAATTATATCACCCACTATGATAAGCCCGGCAGGTTCCATGGCTCACTCACTCTTGTTGTTGGAGGCAGTAAAAATAATCCGGCAGTTACAGCGTCAGTCAGTCACGGAGATTTGGATCTGGTTTAGATAAAAAAAAACTTTTAGAAAAATAATATTGTAGTATTCTCATTTATATTTGATAATTATTTAATTATTATTATTTAACTATAGAATAATTAGTACATATATTTAATATTCTATGTATATATCTAAAGATTCGATGTGATGAAAAAACTTGTAAAGTTTTGGAATTTTTAATAAAGACAATAAAGCCTCGCTCGAATAAGCAGGTGCCTGATCAATGGTCTGGTCCATTTCATCGTTTGGCCGTACAGTATGCTTTTTTTAGATTAGGCCGTACAGTATGCTGAGGCACAAGTGCTGGACGGCCGTGGGCACGTGAATCGGAATCGGAACGGATGTGGGTGGCTTGCGCCGGCACGCGCTCTGACTTCTGACACCGATTCTCTGACATCTTCAGCGTGCGTGCCATTCTGCCATGTCCTCAAAGCATACTGTATGGAGTTCCATGGAGTACGGGGTGGTACTACTCACAATCATAGGCCAGACGCGCAGACGCATACTGTATGGAGGAATAATGGAGTATCATCATCAGCCCGTCTTGCAGTAGTTAGTTGTAATCACGGAAAGCAGCTGAACCAATTCTCTTTTCAGACTTCAGTGCACTTTGCTTCTCCTTCGTATCCACGTCTGGATCGATCACATGATCCTCATCACCTTGTTCCTCTCTTTTCCTCGTTCGAGGTAGGAGTAAAGAATTAGGACAAGCGCTTTCAAGATAACACTCTCTTATCGTTGAGCTTCAGGGCCTTCAGGAGGGGGAAATGAACACTTTCTTAGCTAACCAAGATTACCTGACCTATTGCCGAAAAGATGGATCAAAATGACTCATCTTATTTGGAGGACTTCTTTTAGCTCCTCCAGCTTCAACGGAGCTTGGGCCGAGGCCGATAAGACATTTTTTTCCTTGTTTCACATGCTCTCGATGTATTCAGAAGAAAAGAGAACAACAATCCACGCTACACTACATTGCACAAAATTTAAAAGTCAGGAGCCAATTCGGTAGGAAGACCCCTCCCAAATAAGGGCTAAACTAATACAAAACTTTTAATAAGCTACTGTTTTTTCCGTAAAAAAAAATTAAACTGCTGTCCTTTTATATTCTACTTGACTAGGGACAGATTATAAAATAGTAAAATACAATGCGAAGGAAGAGATGAAATAATACAAATGAAATGAAAGAAGAAAAGCAACTAAAGAAATTGTGAACGTCTCAAAAAAATTTAAAGAAATTGAGAAATCCAGCCAATCTATGATTGATCCTAGACAAAGCTTTCGCTCGGTAGTCTTTCTAACCTTCTAAGAGCATCTCCAGCCACATACCCTAAATCAAACCCCTACATTTCTATTTGGAGGTGACCTACAAAATTTGAGGGCCAAATTTAAAGTTCAACTCCAGCCATAGTTTCTAATTTGGGGGGAGAGGAATAGGAGGACCTCTTTCCTGGAGATCCAAAACTAAACTTTGAGAGCCCTATTAAAATGGGAGCCCAAATAAGAGGTGCATTGGAGGTGCATTGGAGTAAAATTTTTGGACCAAGTCCCTAGATTTAAAATAGGAGTCTGTTTAGGAGGTGGGTTGGAGTTGCTCTAACAAGATTGATTAGGTTTTAGGGCCTATTAGGAACACATAAATATAAAACAGAGGAATGATTATAAACACATGAATAAGACAGGGGTGTTGTAGTAAAACAGAGTAATAAAAAAAACACATGAATAGAATAAGGGTCTTGTAGTAAAACAAGGAATGAAAAAAAAAAGGTGTTTGGAGCAAATAAAACTTAAAACATTGAAATAGATTAAAAGCTAATAATACTTAATTATAGGCTGAATAACATAGATATGTGTCCAAAATAAATAATCTAATCTATCTACTCCTGCTGGGCCTTCAGCACAAGAAACGAAAACTAGAGGTGGTAGCAGATGCTTGGGCTTCAATTTGCTGAGGATACAAATGACAGATAGAGATCACATAGTATCCATATGAGCATCATGTTAGAAAATAAACATAAAGATAGAGTGCACAAAGAAAAGAAAATTTGATTAATTCAAGGCCTCATAATATTCTTGTTCATGCAAGAGCATATATCGATAATTAGTTCTGTTATTTGCAAATAAAAAGATAAAGTAGTTCAAGCTAAAAGAGAAGCGGTAAGATATATTTTTGCAGACTTGCGTTGCAGAATTTGGTCACAATCCAAGTGAATGAGCACACATCCTTTATCAAATGAAAAGATAAAAAAAAACATCGAAAGCAGATTCAGAAGAATATAGGGATTTTAGTTTAGACCAAAATAATGAATTCACAATCCAGTGCCATTTAAAATGTACAATATTAAGAAAATTTACAAAACTTCAAACGTCCAATAATGCACACAGATGAAGCCTCTGCACTAGATATACCATTGTCCTATCCCTCTTCTCTATACCAAAAAAAAAATGACCGTCTCAAAAAGACGTTTTCAAGACTAGCCAAAAAAATAGTAGAGATATATCACAACTGCAGCTTACTCTTTTATACAGCTGGCTAATAGAATGAACTAAACCATGGGCAGAGCAATCTAGGCACTCTTACTCGACAATAATTTCCCTCGCCATGGCATCCTTGTTCACGACAAGTTTCCCATCTTCATCCCTGGTGAAAAGCTTCTCCATCAGTTCGTCCCAACTCGTTCTACCTGCAGATTTTGTTTCCGTGGTTGTCTCGCTATGAGTATCAGAGGGTGGTTCAGTGCTACCATCCTCCTGAATCTCCTCTTCAGACAAGTCTGCAGCATGAGGAATATCCAGGGTCTTTGCTCTCTGGAGAGCACTCTTGTGTTCCTCCTCAAAACTTTGCAATCTCTCCATCTTTTGCTGCGGAGGTGGAGTCATTTCCTTCTTGCTGTCCATCATTAGCTGCAAAAAATATAGATCTGTAATCAATAACAAATATTCACTGCAAAACTTAGCATAACATTGCTGCAAGTAACCACAAGTTCCAGGAGATAGAAGCTCTGCTGAGTTTGCTGCTACAAAGATGTACTCGCTCAGTTCCAAATAATAAGATGATTTGGCTTTTCTAGATACATTGCTTTAAGTATGTATTTAGACATAGTGGATACATAAATTGTAGAATAGCCAAAACATCTTATATTTGGAATGGAGTACATTTATAAACATTTTGTTCGCAAGTAGATCACCCTTTTATCTTCCAAGTTAATTCATATTGGTAAAAGGTAGGCATCATCAAAATGCAGTATACTACCAAAAAAAATTGATGACACAAAGTGTACTTCCTTTTTTTTGAACACAAAAGTGTACTTCCTAATTCCAACAGATTTTAGGGAAGAAAAATGCCACACAAAGAGAAATATCAGAAGCAAAAAGGGTAATACGTAAAGCCAAATCTAAACAAGTATGCTATTCACAGATTCTTGGAAAAATACAGCTTTGGCACAGTTTTCCATACGGCAAAACCATTAAACTAGTCAAGCAAACATGGTTCCACAATTTCTTGTTGATCCTCCGCTATTTAGGAGTTAGTATCTCGTGATACTATTTCCTTTTATTGGATATTTGTAGTATATATATGGCCAGGGGTCTTCCCTTTCATTTTCTAACAATTTCTTGTAAGTACAATTGTATATATCAACCATAAATATAATATGGCCTAGATTTTGCAATTGGATAACTGTGTAATCAACAAGATACTACAGTTCAGAAAAAAAGGGAAAATACATGGAAATTTGATAAAATAAATCTGCAACATGTATAATGAGTATGTACCTCTAAAGCCTTTTGTGATTCCCGTTCAATCCAAGCAATGGCATGATCAGAAGTGGTACTGCATGATAACACAACATGCTCAAATCGTCCTTCCACTGGAATTGCAGTTCTGACCTCAGGTGGGAATCTTCCACATCTGCAGATGAGTAGCATTGTAGTCATTAAAAATATCAAAACATACCTCTTGTGTACAACAATGAAGAAGTTTTGTAAAATAAAACATCTCTAGCATTGTATTGTGCAATTGTGCAAACAATGCTGTAAGAACATACATCAAATCTTAGGTACTGACATGGATCACATTCCATGATAATAGACCCTAATAAGATATATTATCCGATAACTCCAGATAACTCGTCAATTCTGAAACAACTAATCAGTACTAGGCTCTTGAACTCTGCCTTATTTATTCTTAATATTCGTAATTCATTTCATCTTGTAATGGACAAGCAGAAATGTCCAGAAGTTGAGGAAAACAAGGTAGCCTTCATCTGTTCAAACAATATAGAAGAATACATGATTGGAGGCTTGGAGCTTCCATACATACTCACATGCACAACCAGACTGAAGCTTTGAGGCTGTCTGCTAGAAAAAAAAAAGGACTACCAATCCTTGCTATAAATCATGAAAAAGGGCTGTAGTATGGGTTATAAGCAACAGGCAGGAGCTTCCTTACACTAGAAGAGTAGGTTTGTTGTTTATATTATTTATTATGACATAAAAACAGGAACGAGAAATTAGCAAGCAGGGGAAGCTACTCTTTGCAATGATATGATACATTACCTGCAAAATTTCCTCTCAACGATATGATACATTCGCCCAGGAGCATACAATCTTCTTGGATCTTTAAATTTTTTCTTGTCTTGTTTAAACGTATCTCTCAAGCAGATGAGGAATAGCAAGCAGGGCAAGCTGTCCAAAGCATAAAGGCCTGGTGAAAAATTCAATCATACATGCAGTTGTTTTGTTTTTTCCTAAACAAGAGCAGAAATACATAAGAATCTGAAGAAAATGATCTAGTTACCAGAAGATAGACCCAAAAATGTACTCTAGTGGTGTCGGCGTTCTTGGCAAAAAGTCATCCTGGAAGAGACACCAAAAAGTAAGCCAAAGACTTCATATGAGACTAAGATTCATTAGTACCAGAGATGACAATTAAATTGACAACATAGGATTGGCTGAGTTCATAAAGGTTAATTTTATTTAGAATAGACAAGATAGCAACAGAGCATGAACCAACATTGGTATTTGCAGACTTGCAGCACACACAAATAGTGTATATATATATTCAGGTGTGCTATCTAAGTTTCTTCGTTCAGAAATATAAACCATGCCCCCTATCAACTCAACCAGGAAGCAGGGTACAGTTACTGGTACAGGCTGCTCCTCAAATTGAGCATTGCATTTCGTGATGGACAGACATGACTTAACCCCCCTGTAAACAATATTTCTTTAGACGCGTGAAAACTAAGGGGCTGTTTGGATATTCGCCTCTAAACTTTAGAGCTAAAGCTCCAAACAGATGATCTAAAGTTTCCTCTAAACTTCCACCTCACATTAGAGCTTTCCACATCAAGAGTGAACTAAAGTGCTGTAAAGTTTAGAGACCTCTAGAGTTTAGCTCTAGAGGTAGGGATCCAAACATGGCCTAAATGATTCCTGCCGTTCTATGTAATCAAACTAAGGGCCTGTTTGTTTCCCAGGGCAAAAGTTTTGCCCCTGTCACATCGAATCTTCCGTCCCTAGTTTGGTCTATTTAAAATATACTAATTAAAAAAGTAATTCGTCAGCCTGAGGCAACTTCGCGAGACGAATCTTTTAATATAAATTAGTCCATGTTTTAACAATGTTGTGCTACAGTAAACATTTGTTAATTATAGATTAACTTAGCTTAATAGAATCGTCTTGTTAAGTCCCGCATGGGCATGTAATTAGTTTTATAAATAGTCCATTTTTAATACACTAAACTAGTGCCGAAAGATTCGATGTGACACGATAAATAAATTTCTCACGGAACCAAACACGCCCTAATTCACCTTTCAAAGACATTCCGAATGAGGCAACAAGCAAAGCACATTTGATCAAATCGATCCCCTTTCCCCCTCCCCTGCCCACAAACCATCCCAACAGGGCAATTGTTCATGGAAGGCAGCAAATCAACATCCGGAGAAGTCCATGGCAATTGGCAACAACCTAATACAGTATAGACGAAGGTCAAACGTGCGTACCTGGAGCACGACGGAGTTGATGACGTCAGCGTACTTGACGGCGAGGTTGAGCGACATACACCTGGCGGGCGCGAGGGCGTAGCACTTGACTCGGCTCCTGGGTATGTTGTCGAACTCCTTGCGGTTGTTGACGACCAGCACGGTCATGAGCGAGGCGATGCCGGAGCCGAGCGAGTGGCCGGTGAGGATGAGCTTGTAGTCGGGCCCGTAGCGGCGCAGCAGGTCCCGCAGCGTCTCCGTCTCCCGCTCCAGGATGAACTTGGCGGCCTTGAGCAGGCCGTGGTGCACGTAGCCGCCGTCGAACATCTGCATCCCGAGCTTGTTGTCCATGAGCACCTGGGGAACGCACGAATTCGTGATGATGCGGCGGCAAACCCGTCAAATGATGCCCGGTCCCTCGAGAGCTGGACGATGACGGCAGGTAGGTAGGCACCTTGTAGTCGGCGTTGCGCGCGAGGTTGAGGCCGCGCACGGCGAGGATGATCTCCTTGTGCGCCTCGTCGACGTAGACGAGGTACGGCGGGCACTTGTTGCCGACGTCCTTGTAGGTGGCGCGCTTGAGGATGCCCCTGGGGTCGATGTCGAAGTACCCACGCTCCGACGACGCGAACTTGGGGTTGGAGAGATCCTCGTCGTAGTTAGCGAGCACGGCGCGGCAGAGGCGCGGGACGGGCTCGAACTCGTCGGGGGATGCCGGTGGCCACGTCTCGCTGTCGTAGGCGCCGATGTAGGTGAACCGCTTCCATGCCCAGCGCGTGCAGCCCAGGCACACCACCCATTCGAGCCCGCAACTCACCGACATGGCCGGACCCGCGCGCGCGGGCTCGCTCGCCTGCCTGCCTCGAGACCTCGGGGTCTGGTGCGGTGGTGGCTAAGGTCGTCGTCTCCTGGCCTCTTCTCTGCGGTCTGCCGGTCGCCTCCTCGGCTGTATCAAATTCCAGCGGCGGCGGCGGCGGCTGGGCGCTGCGGGTCTGCACTTTGGGTTTGGTCGTCTTTTCCGGCTTTGTTTCTTCCGGAACCCACGAACCTACCCGGCGAGCTGGAGTGGGTGGCCCGGTGCCGGTGGGGGCGGAGCGTTCCCTGTGCTTCTTCTGCTTCGCTGTCAGTGTAGTGCGCTGCCGCCTCGGATGGGCTGTTCGCTTTCCTTCGCTGTGCTTTCGGTTTCGGACCGACGCGACACGCGGTCACAAGACGAGCCTGCGCTTGCGGGCTGAGATGGATGGATCGGCCCGGCCGCCGGAAGTCGTGGGACGGCGAGATCAGGTCAGGAGTCAGGACCGCGTATAAAGCCGCGTATCTATCTTCCTTGGCAGCAGGACACGGAACAGGACAGTAGCATCCTTTCTACTGTACTTCTAGCTGAGGAAAGCGTATCTGGTTCGCAGGGTCGAGTAATTCTTCTGCTACCAATCAAACAGTGGGGGTGAGGGGTGGGGGAGAGTTTCATCACCAGAATAAATGTGCGAATTGGTTTCTGAGTCACGGAAAATTCACATATGATTGTTCAAATCCCTGCTCTGTTTGAACTACCCCGACAAAGCAAAACTAATGTTTTTGGTCTTAAACAAATGGCCCAAGCAGTTGAGTGGTTGACAGCACATGCACATGTTAGGTTGGTGCATATAGCAATGATAGCACAGTAGCTACTCATACATGCCACTTGCAAGTGGAGAGGATTTGACCCGGTTTCAGGGCGGTTCTAGCTTATTGCTACTAATATTATTTTTATTATAGTGTTATTATTTGTCCTGTTTGACAGCATCAGTCATCTTATCTGGCACCGAAACGATCATCCGAACAGAACGTTTATTGTTTTAAGAGACATTGCATCTGATCAAGTAAGCTTAACACGAATTAAAGAATATAGACAGTTATGAAGTTGTCTGAGCTATCACCATCCCTCTGCGAGGCCAGGCCTTAGAAGCCTGGGAACGGGAACATGGCCACGTTCCACGTTTCGATGTTCCACGTTTCGCGAACGTCCACATCCTAGGAACACGAATGTTGTCGTTCCTACGTTATAAAATAGCACCCCAAGTTTTCGTTCTCATTCCATGTTCCCGTTCTTTGGTGGGAACATGACTGCTAAGGGCCAGGCACGATTGACAAAGAAGCTGGGCTAGATAAAAAAACAAAGGATGGCCCGACAAGAGACAACGACCCCAGGTCAACTGTTGAAGTGCATCTGCTTCCAATCGTACTGGTTGCTTGGGCCTCTACTCCCTCCGTCCTACAGACAAGTCGTTATGGAAAACGTGTCGGTCAAATTTTCTAAACTTGACTAAGTTTGTAGAAAATACGTATACATTTATATCTTCAAATAAATTTGTTAAAAAACTAGACTTAAATATCTTTCCGATGATATCAATTACTTAACATAATTATTTATATATTTTAATATATAATTGTCGGTATTTTGAAAATATTGTTTTCAAAAGGTGCAATCACATGCGAGCCAGAGGATTACTGACTGACTGACAGCTACCCGGTGGTCAAGCGTACGCGTGCAAAATGTGGATGTCGATAGTGACATGTTTTCCCAACAACTCTAGCCATCCTTAATCCTTTGACGCATTTCTGAGTGGCGTGCCACACTTCACAACTGAAAAAGGACATATTTGCACGCACATAAACGTGTAATTATGTATTTAATGGGGCAAAGGTGGATAGATACAGATTTGTCTATTCTCACTCTATCCCAAAATAAATATATTTTTAGAGTTATCTTAAGTTAAACTTTAAAAACAGAATCTAAAAAAAACATTAAAATTAATGATATCAAACTAGTATTATTAGATTACAATAAAATATATTTTCACATGTACTTATTTTATGTCATATATGTTTTTTCTAGAAATTTAGTTAAAATTATAAAACTTTGATCGACACGGATTCTAGAAATTGATTTATTCGAGAATGAGTAGTTTTTTGGACATTCATTCAAGGGTTGGCAATCCCGACACTTATGGGTGTTGATTATATGGGCTAGCCTAGTCTGGCTAAAGGTCCTGTTTGGATTCACTCTTCTAAACTTTCACCTAAATCAGGGACTAAACTTTAGTTACTGGATGTTTGGTTCGGTTGGCTAAAATAGACCTTTTAATCCTCTTAATCATGGTGTCAAAGTGACTAAAAGGTGAGATTTAGTCCCATTTAGTTATAGTGTTTTGCTAAAAATAAACTAAATAGGACTAATTTTAGATGACTAAATTTAGAAGATGAAAACCATACAGTTCCTAAATTCTAGCTAGGCTAGCAAAAGCCTTTGGCTTCAACAATGCAGTTGATTGTTGTTTAATTCCCTAGCGACCTAGCTAAGTCTGACTTATAAATCCTCTGGGTTGGTTGCCTAGTTTAGCTACGCATTTCACCCGCATCTTCTTCCCCTTCGTCGTGTCTGAGCCTTCCTCTCCGCCGTGCGCTCCTCCCTGAGATAGATGGTGGAGGCGCCTGCCTGAGATAGATGGTGGAGGCGCCTGTGACCACCTCCACCTCCACCGGCGCCCACGAGGTGCTTCCCTTCTCCAACGTCCATGACTACCTTCCCCTCCACCCGCGCTCATGCGCCGCTTCCCCTCCGCCTTGTATGTGGTCGTCCCTGAGGAGGTCGATGGCTGCCGTGCTCGAACCCTTCCCCTGTTACTGGCCATGTCCGCTCGCTGCTCTACGAGGTCATGGTGGGGCGAGCCCGTTCTCATGCTCATAAAGAGTGTGGTGTTCGTCGACAGATCTCCAGTATGTGAATCTCCAACATGGTAGCCGACGACAAATCTCCAGTGTGGTGACCAGCGGTAGCTCTTCGACATGCTCCCTCGCCCCGTGGCCCTTCTCTCTCCCTTCCAGTTGGTAGCCGACGACGCTGAAGATACGATGGTGGAGCACCGGTAGGCTTGTACAAGCCTAGTTTAACTAAAACACAGGGTCCCAGCATCTCCGATATGCAGAACCTGCTTGGGTGATGATTTCTGCGGCTGATAAATCAGCTTATGTTTTTTTGGCTGTTTTGTTCTGTTCTGAGAAAACCATTGTATATGACTGATAAGACGAATAAACTGGCACTCTTAGCCCTCTTTTTTTTTGTGCTTCTATAAGACTGACTTAATGCTTCTACAAGACTGACTTAAGACCTATCCAAACAGAAAAAAACTGAGCTGCGTTATAAAAGTCTAACTAAACTCTTAAGCTAGACAACCAAACACTACATACTCCGTATATCGGGGCATGCATGTCGGTTGCAGAGATTGCCCAAGAGAACAAAAGCATCAAGCAAACTAGCAAAGTACGGCAAAAGCTGAGAGAGCTTTCGTTATGTCGATGTGGAGAGCCGCTGTCAGGAGCTGTGCGCGGGCCCACGGTTTCCTTCGAAGCCAAGGCCAGAGACTTCAACTCTCACAACTCACAACTGGCACCTTTTTGGCACGAGCGCATCACTGGACTGGGCATGTTGGAAACCTGTCGTTTCCATGCTCGCTGGACCGAGTATACGGAGCACACATTAACTTTATTATTACTGGGCTTTCACGTACCGGGCCTTCTATGGGCTGGAAACGCAAATGCCGGTTGTCGATGGACGCTCGTTTCGAGCTGCGCGTCCTGGTTCTCATCACAGGCCTTGTTTAGTTCCCGAATCGGGTGGTGCCGATTCGGGAACGGTGCTCCTCCGGGGCGCTATAACATTTTTGTTTTTTATGCTAATAATTGTCCAAAAATTCTTAAACTAGGCTCAAAAGATTCGTCTCGTAATGTACAATAAAACTGTGCAATTAATTTTTGATTTCATCTACATTTAGTACTCTATACATAAGTCGATATTTCGATGTGACGGAGAATCTTCTTTTTGCATAGTAAAATTTAGGGTTGGATTTCAGAAACTAAACATGGCCACAATTCACAAGTGGACCCTTACTTATGAAAAAGAGAAGGCATCAGTGGACCCACCGCCCGGCGGAGGAAAACGGAAAACCACGCAGCAAAAAGAACCCGATCCCCCTCTCTCAATTCGACGAGGAGACGACTCGTCGAGTCGCCGATCGTCGCAACCGCCGGCCAAAACCAACCTCGGCGCTTCCCGGAGAACACCTCCGGAAATCGGCCGATCCCTGGTGATCCAGCACACCGCACTTCGTTTCTCCCGCGTCTCCCACCCGCCCGCGCGCAAACCCTCATGCGACTAGGGTTATAGCGATCTCGTCTCGCTACCGGCGGCCGGCTGCGGAACGGACCACCCACGCACTCGTCTGCGTTCGATTGACTCACCTACCGCTGAAACTGAACTTTGCGCTGTTGCCACCGGAAAGCCCTCGCGAGTCCTTTGCCTCTTCACTCCGTCAGGCCCGTCGCCGCAGGTGCGTGGATCTCTTTTCTTTCCTTTTTCTTTTTCAAAAATACTTTGATTGATTTGGGGATCGCAGAATGATTGTTCTGTAGCTACTTGTAGATCCATAAATTTCTCCACGGTACTGTTCAGACTAGGGACTGCGCTGCATTGTTGATGAAGTACGCAAACTGAGGTGGTAGTTAGCTGTTAACTTAAATACTACTCCCTCCATCCCAAATTATAATATAATAACATTTATGATGTCAACTAAGTATTATTAGATTTGTTATCAATTATATTTCATAGTAGGTCTGTTTGATGTCATGGATCTTTAGTTTTGTCTATAATTATTGGTCAAACTTGAGATGCTTTGACTCTCCAAGATTCTTGGAATGTCTTATAATTTAGGATGGAGGGAATATATACTATCCGATACTACCGGTCCCTTCAAAATCTAATTGAAGGAGCACTTGCAGTAACTAGTTGGCAGATTGATGTGTGTTCATGGCTTGATACATCAACATCAACATCAACAAAGCCTGTAGTCCCAAGCAAGTTAGGGTAGGCTAGAGTTGAGACCCAACAAGATACCCAAGTCATGGTTCCGGCACTTTAATAGCTGCTTTCCAGGCAATCCTATCCAAACATAGATCTCTAGATATATCCCAAGCTTTTAAAACCCTATTCACCGCCTCCGCCCATGTCAACTTCAGCCTTCCTCTGCCTCTCTTTATATTATTAGCTTGGCTTGGGACTCCACAGCGCACTGGTGCATCTAGCGGTCTCCTCTGGACATGGCCAAACCATCTCAACCGATGTTGGACAAGCTTTTCTTCAATTGGTGCCACCCCTAGGCGATCACGTATATCATCATTCCGAACTCGGTCCATTCTTGTGTGACCACAGATCCAACGCAACATGCGCATTTCTGCAACACTCATTTGTTGAACATGTCGAGCCTTTGTGGGCCAACATTCGGCTCCATACAACATTGCAGGTCTAATTGCTGTCCTATAGAACTTGCCTTTTAGCTTTTGGGGTACCCTCTTGTCACATAGAATGCCAGAAGCTTGACGCCACTTGATCCACCCTGCTTTGATTCTATGGCTAACGTCTGCATCAATATCTCCATCCCTTTGTAGCATCGATCCCAGATATCGGAAGGTGTCCTTTTTAGGCACGACTTGACCTTCCAAACTCGCATCTCCCTCATCCTGAGCTGTTGTGCCAAAGTCGCATTTCATATACTCGGTTTTAGTCCGACTTAGTCTAAAACCTTTAGCCTCAAGGGTCTGCCGCCACAGCTCAAGTTTCCTATTTACTCCCGCCAAGCTTTCATCAACTAACACTACATCATCGGCGAAGAGCATGCACCAAGGGATGTCCCCTTGAATGTCCCTTGTAATCTCGTCCATTACCAAGGCAAAGAGATACGGGCTCAAGGCTGACCCTTGATGAAGCCCAATTCTAATCGGGAAGTAATCAGTATTACCATCATTGGTTCGAACGCTAGTCACAACATTGTTGTACATGTCCTTGATGAGGGTCACGTACTTTGTTGGGACTTTATGTCTATCCAAAGCCCACCACATAACATTTCTTGGTATCTTGTCATAAGCCTTCTCCAAGTCAATGAAAACCATATGTAGGTCCTTCTGCTCTCTAAATCGCTCCATAACTTGTCTTAACAAGAAGATTGCTTCTGTGGTTGACCTTCCAGGCATGAAACCAAATTGGTTGGTAGATACTCGTGTCCTTCGCAGGCGGTGCTCGATGACTCTCTCCCATAGCTTCATAGTGTGGCTCATCAACTTAATCCCACGATAGTTATTACAACTCTGGATGTCACCCTTGTTCTTGTAGATTGGTACCAAGATGCTTCTTCTCCACTCCTCAGGCATCTTGTTCGATCGGAAGATATTATTGAACATCTTGGTTAGCCATACTATAGCTATATCCCCAAGGCATCTCCACACCTTGATTGAGATACCATCCGGGCCCATCGCTTTGCTCCCTTTCATCCTTTTCAACGCTTCTCTGACCTCCGATTCTTGAATCCTCCGCTCAAAGCGCCTATTGTTGTCATCAAACGAGTCGTCCAACTGAACAGGGGAGTTCTCGTTCTCCCCATTGAACAATTTGTCAAAATACTCTTGCCATCTTTGTCTGATCTCATCCTCTTTCACCAAGAGTTGCTCCCTCTCATCCTTAATGCACTTGACTTGAGTAAAGTCCCTCGTCTTCCTATCACGAGTCCTAGCCATCCTATAGATGTCCTTTTCTCCTTCCTTCGTATCAAGACGCTTGTACAAATCTTCATAAGCCCGTCCCTTTGCCTCCGCCACTGCCCGTTTTGCAGCCTTCTTTGCCACCTTATACTTCTCTATGTTATCTGCACTCCGGTCCTGGAACAAGCTCTTATAGCCTTCCTTCTTCTCCTTTTTGAACATTCTCATTCCACCACCAAGTGTCTTTCATAGCGCATCCACTTCCTTTGGTCACACCTAGCACCTCTGCAGCAACCTTACGAACGTATGTCGCCATCTTCTCCCACATATTGTTGGCGTTACCTTCGTCCTTCCACGGGCCCTCTTCAATAACTCTTGCCTTGAAGACCTTTGATGTCTCCCCTTCTAAATTCCACCACTTTGTCCTTGCAATCTTGGCTTGTTTAGCCCTACAAGTTTGCATCAGAAAGCGGAAGTCAGCCACCACTAGCTTGTGCTGAGACACCACACATACCCCAGGTATCACCTTACAATCCACGCAAGCACGTTTATCTCCCCTTCTTGCAAGGACAAAGTCAATCTGACTGCAGGACAAGCCACTACTAAAGGTCACTAAGTGGGACTCTCGCTTTTGGAAGAAAGTGTTTGCTACCAACATATCAAAAGTTGTAGCAAAGTCTAGGATATCCTCTCCCTCCTGGTTCCTTCTTCCGAAACCAAAACCTCCATGTGCTGCCTCGTAACCTGTACTAGATGCTCCTACATGGCCATTAAGGTCCCCTCCAATGAAGAGCTTCTCGCTACTTGGTACAGCCCTGACTATGCCATCCAAATCCTCCCAAAATTGCCTCCTAGCACACTCATCAAGGCCTACTTGGGGAGCATACGCACTAATAACGTTTAAGACTAAATCACTAATGACAAGTTTAACTAAGATAATCCTATCTCCTTGCCTTTTCACCTCCACCACACCACCTTAGAGGCTCTTATCGATCAAAACTCCGACTCCATTTCTACTCGAAGTTGTCCCTGTGTACCATAGCTTGAAGCCTGTATTGTCCACCTCCTTCGCCTTTTGACCCTTCCATTTGGTCTCTTGAACGCACAAGATATTTACACGCCTCCTAACCATAGTGTCAACTAGCTCTCTTAACCTACCTGTGAGGGACCCAACATTCCAGCTACCTAAACGGATCTTGGTTGGTTCGACTAGCTTCCTACCCTTCGCACCCGCCGAGGGAGGTGTGAAGACCCTTGCTCATTTTGCACCACATCCGGGCGCCGATGTGGCGCGCCACTAAGGATGCGACGACCCGATCCTTGCTCACTTGACACCGTGCCCAGATCAAGACACGGCGCGCCACGGGGGTGACGACCCGGCCCTTGCTCATTTAACACCATACCCGGGTTCCGGCATGGCGCGTCGCTAAGAGGGTTACGCCCCAACGGGAATCTTTTGGGTCTCATTTCCATGAAAGTGGCTAAGTTTTGATGTTGGCTCGCCAAGCCTATCACACCCTCCTCCTTTACCAGGGCTTGGGACCTGCTATGCTGGAACACCAAAGGCACTCCAACCTAGGCGGAGTTTGTTCATGGCTTGATGCAAATAATTTTCTGTCCGCTTGGAGATTTGGAGTCAGCCATGTTTTTGGTCAACAATAGCTATTAATTGCTGTTGCGTATTTTATTTTTATCATGTACGTCGGAGTGCACAACATTTGACACAAGGAACTTGTTCCATTTCAAATTTACTAACTCCAGTTATATTCAAACTTGTTTTACTGTTAATTGCGCCGGGAAAATAAACATTTCAACATCAAAGTACATGAATGTGTTAGTATTTTCAAGTTGATTTCTATAGTAAAATTCAAAACCTGTGATATTTATGGCGGCAGTCAAAGGGAATGCCAGAAATTTCACACTTTACCTGCAGAAGCGTATCTGCAAAGCAGGCTTGATGAGCTTATCAAATAGCTGCTCATCACTGTGACTTTTTAAGGTTGGTTGCATTTGTGTTAATCGCAGTGCGCTCTAGGTTCTTGTGCTCCATATTAAGGCTTCAAAGCTTAGGTGTTATGAATTTCTGGAATTACTGGCTAGTAGTTATCTCATTTCATCATGCTACCCTGCCTACGGTGACTAGCTCCTTTTTTTTTTCTCATAAACACAAGAGAGCTACATATTACTTCATCAATAGGAGAAAGAAATATGTTAGGATGTAGGCCAAAACTGTCTAACTATTAGAAAACATGTGTTAGTGCTACAGATCAAAAGAGTGATAGGCTCCCTTAGCTTGCATTATTTGAGTTTAGCTTACGACATGGGTATAATTTTGCTCCTATATCAATGTGGTAGCTTTTGCATTGTGCGAATTCTTTGTTCGGAGTGTCAAACAAATAATAAGAGAAGATAACATAGGTAACACAGAGGCATGGAAATGTTATTGTAATAAGGCTTACCTTTTGTTTATATGCTTTGCTGGTGCCTGATGCTGTGATTTTTTTTTAAAAAAAATTACTGAGTTTTTTTTAGGTGATGTTGTACTTTATGAACTGTTACTGGGGAGCTTATGATCATCTCATGAAATTGTTTATGTGCGGAAAGTCAGAGACATGTTTATCAGAAAGACATGATAAGTGCGGAAGAATAAGGAAACAACTAACGATATATCCTTATCATATAAGGTCCAAGGTTGGGCCTTTATTTAAACTGCAAAATGATTAGCTGCAAATTTTTTGATATAATATTTAGCTCGTGACCATACCAAATAAGTGAAAAATGGAAGTAAAACTTAAGGCTGAGATTATCTTTGTTATGTGCACGTGTGCTTGCTTGGTATACTGTGTTCATCTGAACAATCAAGATACTGAAATTGTTTTCTGTTGTGCAGGGCTTTGTTCCTAAGTTTTTAGCCTCAGATTTTGTCTTGAATGGCAACATCTCTGGATGTTCCACTGGATGATTTGATTAAGAGCAGAAATGGGAGGGGAAGGGGAAGAGGCAGGGACAAGGAGGCCGAGGCAGAGGTGATGGCCAAAGATTGGCTCGTGGTTCATGGCGTGGGCGTGGTACTGGAAACTTCCGTGGAAGGGGACTAGGGGTGCCTTCGCGAAGGCCACTTGGTGTTAATACTCGGTCCTCATCATTTGCTATTGCCAAGGCAAGCACAAAACTATAACTATTTTTCTGTTACCTTCAAGAATCCAAATTGTAGTAGTACCTGACAAGAAGTGGCTATTAAACTTATTAAAATGGGACAGCCCAACCGTTCTATTGAGACCATATCTGTGACCATTTAACTGTGGAGCTTCGAAGAGGATCCAATGGCTTTCTCAATTTCGAATTACCAGAGACCTGTCCCTTTTCTGCGGAGTATGTTGGGTGGCGAGGCATATGTTGGTTTGTGCTGGCTAATGCTTCAAAGTTCAAACTGAAAAAATTGTTTCTACTCGTTGTCAGCATGCTGATGGGCCACTTATAATCTGTGGATAAGGCCTTTGATGTATACAGAAATAGCACCATTGTGTGCAATGGTATAGTGTTTTATGATTTTGCTGATGCTAGTTGCTTCATCAAGTACCATGGATTGTTGAGTTTTGTGATTTTATATGCTAATACTTGCTCGTCACAACATGGACATGCACGATATGGAATATCACAGTCATTCAATAAAGCAAAGGATTTTGTGTGGAGACATGATCTCTTTGAGGATAGCATGGTAGCAGCTGGGCTTTCTGGTATAGAATCTGGTACAAAGCTGTACATTTCAAACTTGCACTATGAAGTGACAAGGGAAGATATACAGGTAGCTGGATGTTCATCTTTGTAATACAACATCTGACAGTCCCATTCATATTCGGCATTCCTGAAGCTGATCTTTATCTATCCACAATATTGCCTCAGGAGCTTTTTTCAGAAATGGGTCATTTGAAGCACTGTGCTGTTCATTACGACAGTTATAGACACCCAACTGTGAGTCTCACTAAACCTTGGTTTTTTTTTTCTATAACACAATTAAGTGTTTTGTAATTAAATTTAAAGGTGTGTGAAGTTAGCAAAATTACAGAATTAAGAAGTTGTATCACAAAACTGTATTTAACATATTTATGAAATAGTAGCACAAAACTAGACTTGAGTGTGCAATGTATCATATAAAGACGCCTGAGGTCACATATCTTAGACAATCGAACTGTTATATGGTTGCTGGTATTTTTCATGTTTTTATGTTTGTGGGGGTGTATAATCCATATGGTATTTTGGGAGTGGACCGACTGGTCTTTCTCTCAATGAAATGACACACAGCTCTCCTGTGTTGTATGAGAAAAAAATGTATCACATAAATACAGATTTTTGCTGGGTGGTGGGAATTTTTAGTTTTGCCATACCGTACACACCAAACAGTTCTATGATACAATTTTTGAATATGCAGCTCTTGAAACTGACACTTTGAATCTTTAATTCTATATTCAAATTTAATTATGTAGTTTTATCATAATTTTGATCCATGTTTCAAAAAAATTACTAGGCACAAGGCAGGCAGTCAGCCTCTGACTAGCGCCTAGACATATCTTTAATGTTGTACTATTGGCATATTGACATAGGAAAATGGAGAAAATAAGCAAGATGCTGTATATTAACAGACTAAAGTGGAGAAAATAGGAAACACAGATGAGAATTTTGACAATTTATCTTCAGTTTTAAATTTTAAATATTCATGCTTGGTTCATATTGTATTGCAAACACAAGCCCCTTTGCCGTAATATGTGTACTGTAATGTTACTTGCACTTGTAGGGTTTCGATATTAGTTTGATTGACTGTAATGAAGTTTGATGGGATGGATATGTGGTATTTATAACCTGCTTAAATTTAGTCTGGTGCACCATACTAGTCATCCAAAATACTTCATTGTTTCCTTTGTTTGTCCAGAATTCCTGCAAGTGTTTTTCCTTTTAAATTTCAGCTGTTTTTATTTTTTTTACTTTATGATGCTACCTTCTGTTTTCTGGCATATTGCAAGTAGTGAGGACATGCATCCCTCTCTGCCTCCATCCACCTATGGATAAAGTAAAATGAAGAACGTTAATGTCTTTTGAAAGAATATCAAATTGAAACGTGCATTTGTAATGTTAGTAAGGACAGCAGTAATTCTCAGTTTATTTAATTCAACCTGTAACCCCAAATTTAACTGCATCAGGATATTGACACTGTCTACAATACGGGACTTAGACTAGCGGCATCTGTTATTTCAAATAGAAAATTCTATATTGTGAGTTGTTATCCATGATGAATCTAGTAACATAAACCTCATGTTAACCTATATGATCTATTGATGGACAAAACTAAAGAGATACAGTTGCTAAAAATCTCAAGTCAGGGGTTGAGAGAATTGGGTCATGGCTGTCTAAAAAACGAGGGTTGAAGACCGAATGACTCCAACTAGTCTTGATTGATGGATGGGATGTTGCATGCCAATAAACTTGAGGAAAGAAAGAAATATTCAAATGGACCGCTATGTGCTGGCCCATACAGCCTGCCATCATAACCCTAAGCCTCATATAGTCTCTTGCCAACACACAGCCGCCTTGCCCCCTTTGGCCTCGTCTTCTCTTTCTTCTCTCAACAAACTAGCACTGTAAGTCACACATCTGTCACCTCCGACCATATTCAAACACCATGACTAGCAAATGCAATTGCCCTGGCCTCCTCTTCCCTTCTGTGCTATTTGTTTTGTTGGAGACCTGCTAATTTGTTGTCTGCTGAAACATATTTCACACTAGTGATCCTATCTGCTGCTCGTGGAGAATAGCCCTCTGCCTCCAGCATCTTGGCCACAGCAACCTCTTCCTCTCCCCCTTCTCTTCTCTCACATGTTCGTCAATACAGATCATATTTGTCTTGTGATATATTCTTGACTCAATGGGACAGCGACCCTGTTCGATCCTGATCCTTGAATGGGGACAATGTCCCATGGTCATGGAACATGGCTTCAACCAATCGTCCCTTATCCCTGCGACTATGATTTGAAATCTGGAAAACCTAAATGCCATATTTCAGATTGGAGGTTGTAAACTTTAGATTGTCAAACTATAATTATAATATATTGTTGTTGTGATTGCTATTGCTTAACAGAACAGAAACGTGCTATCTGTACTAGATTTACTATCTTGTTTATTCATGGATATTGTCCAACAGGGTTCGGCTGAGGTGATATTCACCAGGAGAAGTGAAGCTCTTGCAGCACTGAAGAGATATAATAATGTGCGCCTTGATGGGAAGGCAATGAAGATTGAAGTAATAGGAGCAGATTTGGCTCTATCAGCTGCTGCTGCACCGCGAATTAGTGTTGTCCCTGGTGCAAGCGGAAGAGGGCAGAGAGAAGTTGTTATGATGTATGACTCTTCTTTGGCATTGCCTTCACTGTTGGATTCTTCAGTCATGTAGCAACTTTCTTCATTTTATTCTTGACATGTGTTTCTTTTCAGGCCTGGTGGAAGTGGGTTCGGACTAGGTGCATCTGGCCCATCTAGTTCGCTTCCTGGGTAGGTTCTCATGGCTAGATATTTTCTAGGCTAATCACATACAAATAGAATAGATTTCCTCCTATAACCTGTAAAAATGTTACAGAAATAGCCATTTCAAACTAGTAGTCAACTTATAGTTGCCAAAACTTGTGATTTTTTTTTTCCAAATTATTTAAACCGCAAATCGTTGCAGTCAGACTTGATCTTCATTTTTCCCCATGTGTGGTTGTGGGCTGTGGACTTGTGCGCCTGTGTGCCGTGTATAAGTGCGTCATTCTGCTTGTGGTATTACCTACCAACATGGCAAGCGAGCGCTAGACCGGTTGGTCAGGCGTTCGCATTTGCACCCTGCCGGCCAGGGTTCGAGTCCCCTCGGGGCCGAATTTGTTGGCCGGAGGTGCGCACTTATGTGCGCGTTGAAAAAAATCTCCTCGTCTGCCCCATGCCAAAGCATAGGTCTAAGGCCAGCCCAGCCTCACGTGAGCTGCGGTGCCGCTGTGTATGGGTGGGGCAGGGGTTTGGGGATTTTCTCGACCTGCGTGAGAAGGTCTTCTTAAGCAATGCCCGAGGCTGTCTTACCCCGCGGGTCGATTTTTTTTTTATTACCTACCAACATGGCACAACAGTGACTAGTAACTAACTCCGGTGTAATCTAAACTTTTTTTTTGTATGTTTATTAAGTCTAAAAGAGTATTTAATTTCCTTTTTGGCAACAAAAACACATGCAATCACTGGACACCGTTTTCATTGTTAAGGTTGTCTGGAGATCAACTTGCAAACAAAATTTGAACATATATTCATAGTTGAGTGCAAAATACAAAGTACATATGCTTTTCTATTTCCCAGTACCTGCATTACCTTTTTGTAATCGTTGTGCTATGTCCAGGTGGAAGCGTGGAGGTTTTGTTCAAAGAGGACAAGGGCGTGGTGGTTTTGCTCAAAGAGGGCGAGGGCAAGTGCGCGGCCGTGGACGCGGCCGTGGCCGTAGTAGCTTTGTTCAGGGCCGTGGCCGTGGCTATGTGCGCAAGGCTAATGCAGATAAATCAGCCGAACAATTGGATAAGGACCTTGACAACTACCACTCTGGTGGTGCGATGAATGTCGACTAGTGAATCCATCATCCAACCCAACCTGGAAGTTGGAACTATGTTGAAGCTAAACGTGTTTTCTGTCTGTTGGTATTCTGTTAAATGCGCAGACTTCTGTCGTGCTCTTGTTGCATCAGTTAGATTAGATTCCTACTGCAATTTCATGTTCGGAGTTAGTCCTGTGATCTCATAATTTGCTGTAAACTGAATGTTGAATTATGTTTTCAACCGTTGAATGGTTTTGCTGTTAAAACTCCCATGTTATTCTAGTTCTGATTGTTAAAATTTTTAATAGGCATTAGCCAAAATGTTTGGTGAGACTTTTTTTTTAACTTCGATCAAACATATTCTAACATTTATGATACATAAATATCATTCGGTTAATTAATGAGACTGTATGCTATGAAAACCAACTAGCTATGCAAACTACGCAAACTCTAATCAAACCCACACGATTCTAATCCGATGGTCTTAGATGGAGGTGTGTCTTGTGTTGAGCCTACATGTGTAGAGGAAGCGCTTGAGAATCCGGATTGGGTGAATACCATGCATGAAGAATTGAACAACTTTACCCGCAATCAAGTGTGGACTCTAGAAGAAAAACCACAAGATGCAAGAGTGATAGGAACCAAGTGGGTGTTCCGCAACAAGCAAGATGATCAAGGTCAAGTGGTTAGAAACAAGGCAAGGCTAGTGGCAAAGGGGTTCTCCCAAGTTGAAGGCTTGGATTTTGGGGAGACCTTTGCACCGGTTGCAAGACTTAAAGTCATCCGTATCCTCCTTTCATATGTATCACACCATGACATGAAACTATATCAAATGAATGTGAAAAGTGCATTCTTAAATGGCTTAATAAATGAACCAGTCTATGTCAACCAACCTCCCGATTTTGAGGACCCTAGATATCCTAACCATGTTTATAGGTTGTCCAAGGCGCTATATGGGCTCAAGCAAGCCCCTAGAGCATGGTACAGGCGTCTTTGGGACTTCCTTTTCAAGAAGGGATTCACTATTGGGAAGGTTGATACAACACTATTCACCAAGAAGCAAGATGGAGATATCTTCATTTGTCAAGTGTATGATGATGATATTATCTTTGGCTCGACGAATGAAGATCATTGCAAGGAGTTTGGTGACTTGATGTCAAAGGAATTTGAAATGTCCATGATTGGAGAGCTTACTTTCTTCCTTGGGTTTCAAGTGAAGTAATTGAGAGAAGGCACATTTGTATCTCAAGAGAAGTATACCAATGATGTGCTAAAAAAGTTCAAGATGGAAGATTGTAAGCCAATCAAGACACCAATGCCTACAAATGGACACCTCGACCTTGATAAGGACGGTAAACCTATTGATCAAACTCTCTACTGTTCTATGATTGGTAGTTTGTTATATCTTACCGCATCTAGGCCCGACATCATGTTTAGTGTATGCATGTGTGCTAGATTTCAAGCAAAACCTAAGGAATCACACCTAAGTGCCGTAAAAAGAATCCTTAGATACATAAAGCACACCCCAAGCATTGGCCTTTGGTATCCCAAAGGAGCTACTTTTCAACTAGTGGGCTACTCCGATTCGGATTATGCTGGTTGCAAAGTTGATAGGAAGAGTACCTCCGGAGGTTGCCATTTGCTTGGAAGATCACTTGTATCATGGTCATCTAAGAAACAAAATAGTGTGGCTTTGTCTACCGCGAAAGCGGAATACATAGCCGCCGGAGCTTGTTGTGCACAAATCTTATACATGAAACAAACTCTTCTAGACTATGGTGTTGAACTTAAAAGTGTACCACTTCTTTGTGCTAATGAAAGTGCGGTAAAACTTGCAAACAATCCGGTTCAACACTCATGCACTAAGCACATCGATATCCGCCATCACTTTCTAAGGGACTATGTTTCAAAGAAAGATATCTCACTAGTTGGTGTAAGAAGTGAAGATCAATTGACGGATATCTTCACAAAACCTCTTGATGAAGTGACCTTTTGTAGGTTGAGAAGTGAACTCAATGTGCTTGATCTAAGTAACTTCACTAAAAGATGATCTTGTGTTGGTACCTTGCATTCATTGTAAAATATGACATGTTTCAATTATGTACGTGCATATAGGCTTGTCTAACGCGGTTAAGATAACCGCCCCAAAGCGTGTGAAGAAGCTTAATCGCGGTTCAAATTTGACAAGCAACTAGATTCAAATTCAAGTATCGCATTGCATATGCATGTTTGTTGCTTGTTCGTTCTTTTTTGGTTAAGTTTGAGCATCCTCTGAGTTCGTCCATTTTAGGGGGAGCATTCCACGCTCAAGTTGTTACTATACCCCTACTAATGGCCTTATGGTGTTCCTCACCCTCGTTAATTGCCTATTTTCCTAAAATGAGCTAAGCCTAAGGCTATCTATTTAAAAAACCATGAGGGTTTAAGTGATGGTTCTCACACTATGTCCAACAAGTGCTTTTTCGAGTCTTTTTGTGTTGGAAATAGTATGGGAGAGAGCAAGGGAGAGATAGGAAAAAGTTCAATGCAATTCTGGCTTCGGAACAGGCTCCGAACGCTGTTTTACCCTCCGGTCCGGACACACATCCACGTCCGGATCCCCTCTCTGCTCTCTGGTCTGCTCCGGACTCGAGGTCCGGATGCGCGTTTTCAGCCGTCCGGACCATCGCGCCTGCGTTCGGTCAGCCTCCCCCACTGTGCACTTCCTGCGTCCGGTCAGCCCCCCCCACTGTGCACTTCCTGTTGCATGCATCCGGACCTGTTTTTGCGTCCGGATAAAGTTACACAGAGAGCATGTCATTCATTTTTGAACCCTCTGTCGTCCGGATCCTTGCGTCCGGACAGGGATCTGTGTCCGGAGTCCGTATAACTGGCGCAGTTTCCTTTCGGTGTGTTCACCCTCTTCTGTCCCCACCTCCCGCGCTCAACCCCTCCAGCACCCGCCTTCGCCGCCACCTTCGCTATTAGCACCGCCCTCCCTGCTCGCCACCGACAGACCTCGCCGCCGGCCCGCGAGCTCCCGTTCCGTGCCGCACGCTGCTGTAACACCCCTGGTGTTAATCACTTAATTAAAAACTGATCATGTCATCATATGCATTAAGCATCATTCACTTGTTTGAAAACCTGGATAAGCATTGAACTAAAATGAGTTTACTTGTCTATGTTTGATCAATGTTGTGAATGCAGGTCATCTTTTCAAAGTTCTCAAAATTTAAATTTGAATCCAAACCCTAATTCCCAGAGGGGATGGATTAAACCCTAAACATGATTTTCAAAATCTATAAAGATTTTGCATATGGTTGTTTAAACATAGTTGTAGAGCTCTGTTTGTTGTGCTTTTGTTGTGTTTACCATTTTTTAAGTGTTGTTCTTGTTTTTTTTAAAAGTATTTGAAAAGGGGGCAAATCCTTTTAAAAGGTTTTCAAGTTTCAAAAATGCATTTTCATTTCTAGGCCGATTTTGAAAATGTGAGTATTGACAAAGTTGTAGATCATGAAATTTTGAGTAACTTTCATATTCAAAGTTTTTCATGAAAACCCCTGAAAGCTTGAGCATTTTGCAAAATAGTCACAGGGGCAGTTTAGACATTTCATCAAACAATTGCATGGCGGCGTTGAGCTCGACACCAACACCTGGCCGGCCACCTGTCGACGCCACCGTGCGACTCCTGGCCTTGACTCACATCCTGTCGTGTGCGTGGCGGTGTCTTGGACCCGTTGTCGTCTTCAAAACGGGACACCGTCCACTCCTACCTCCCTTTCCACGCCGCGCCATCGCTCTGCTCTGCTCCGCCGAGCGCTCCACCATCATCGACGAGCTCGTCCGAGCTCGTTAGCCACTGCCAACCGCTCAATCCACTGCCATTGTCTTCGCTTTGACCTCGCGCATCCTCGGGTCGAGTTAGTTGAAGTCGCCGAGACCTCCTTTGCCCGGCGCGACCGTTTCTTCCTCAGCTCCGGCGAGAGCGCCGCTGCTCTGGTCAGCCCTCGACTGGGCTACACAGGAGCCACATTGCTTTTTCATCTTGTGTTTCTTGCTCCTTGTTCATCACTGATCCTTGTCGGCTTCTCCGTTTTGCAAATGGTGGACCATAGCTCCGGGAACATCTTCGTTGCCGCTCGGTTCATCGTCTCCACCGGCACGTTCTCCGTCGACAGCCGTCTCTGCTTCATTTCCGGCCACGTTTGCGAGCGCTTCGTGACCAGGGTGAGATCCTCGACCTCTCCGCACCCTCGTTTGTCCTTGAATCGATCCTTCGAGCTCTATCCTCGAGCGCCGCCGCGGTTCATGGTCGGCGCGGCGGTGTGTTCGTCGTCTGGTCGTTGTAGTTGATCTTTTTTCTGATCCGAGTCTTGCGCTAGCTTCGTCTAGCCGTCCTGAGTCTGTTTCGAGGGGTGGTTGTTTGAGCGCGTGCGTGTTTTCTTCGGCGCACGTCGCGCAGATCCTCGCCGACCGCCATGGCCGTCGATGAGGATGTTGCGTTTAGCTCTGGGTTCGTTTTGCGTGCGCTTCGCGTTGTTTGGGGGCCGCTAAGCATGCTGGGGTTGTTGGTTGAGCCGATCGAGGCCTGTGTTCGCCGGTGTATGTGTGGTCGAGCTCGGGTCGCCGCCATTGCCGTCGACGAGGTCACCTGGGTAGGTTTTAGTCTCGTTTCTATTGGGCGTTTTGCTCGTGGTTGTTCCCTGAGTCATTTTCGAGGCCTAGCTTCTCCGGCGCATGGCTGTGCTCACCGGCGTACGTGCGGTCGAGCTCCGGTCGCCGCCGCCGCCGTCGATGAGACGTTTCTGAGGGATGGTTTTGGTCGTGGCGCAACTCATTGGGTTCGGCTTGGAGAGTCGAAGCAGGTTCGAGGGGTAGCTGTTCGGTCTGGTCACCGACGGCGACGCGCCGCCGTGTTTTGTGGTCGTCGGCGCCGCTGCTCTACGTCTGTGCCACTGACGGGCGGGACCCAGCCGTCAGTAGGTTGTATGAAGGGTTTTCCCTTTTTCCAGTTTTGTGCAGTAATATCTTTTGTTTTTTTGTATGTTTAAATCTGTACATATTTAAATTCTGCAAAAATTTGTGTATGCTCTCTGTGAGGTGTAGTATTTAATAAATATATAACATGTCTATGTTCAGTATGTTTTTAATCCTGTAAAAATGCCCAAATTAATTGAAATATGGGTTTTCCATGAATTTTCATGCTCTGTATATTGTTCCAAAAAAATTCTGGGAATTTTTGTGTAAGCTTTATACACTGTTACCTTGCTGTACAAAAAGTTTGGGAATTTTTGGATGAACTTTTATACATGGCTAGTTGTTTAATTAGATAAAAAAAGGTTTAGAAACTCTAATGATTTTAGGCTTTGAGTGATTTTGGATTAATTGATGCAAATGGTCAATTGTCCAGTGACAAACACAAGTTGGACATGCTTGATGTGATGTTGTTTGCTCAATTCTTTTGGATGTAATTATTAACTTAGACAATCAAGATAAATAGAGTTTAATTAATTTGCTTTGTAACCTAGTTGCTTTCCTTCGTGAAGGGAGGTTGTACTCAAGGTGTAATCTGTTTTAATCATCTCTTAAGAACATGTTTGTTTGTGTTGAGCATCATATTTACTATTCAAGCATCATCTAAAACATGTCATTATATCGTGTAGATTGTTTGTTGGTTGGGTTGGATACCTCTAGTGAAGAGGTTTTCTCTCTTGAATCTGAGCCCGAGTTCGTTTATCTCTCCAACCAAGGCAAGCCCCGGTGTATTCAAACATTTCCTTGTATTTAAAATTGTTTGTTTTAAATACACTTATGTTTATACTATTGCATTACGGTACTTTATTAAATTCCTACTTGATTTATAGCTTTATCCTTGTTCTAGTTGTACCTTTAACCTTGACACTTGTTTAAAGATGCAAAGTTTCACAAAAATGCTTAGTATGCTTAGAACTTTTATAGCAGGTGATTTCCGGTCACCTACGCATAGCGTATTGCTTCGGCAAATGGTTTTTTTTTCTAAGAAAGAGAGGTTGTTGTTGGAAGTAATAATCGGGACCGGGCGGACACGGTGTTGGAGAGCCATTAGCGGTGTCTGGTGAGCGGGTTCTTTCCGCCTGTGTCATTAGGGACCGTTCGTTGATGCATGATTAGGGTTGTGACTTTGGAGTACTTATCACATACTTTGGAAAGCTGGACTCTGGCTATTCTCGTCTTAAGAATGGTTAACCCGCACTGGGAGTGGAGAGATGGCGAGAGTAGTGTGTACCCTCCAAGTTAGCGAACTGGATGGAGGTGTACTATGCTCTCAGGTGGCGGAACCCCGGTTTTGGCGAGAGGATCCAGGGAAAGGTAGTCATATGCGTGCTTTAAGCGGTTGTATATGTCATGTGATAGGGAAGCCCCAGCTGGGATAAACCGGTTCGAATTGTCGTGTTCCTCGGAAATGGAAACATAACCCTGTTTTCTTCTTCGTAGTTAATGAAACTTAAACTAGATACTTGTTGGATCCCTTCAGGGATGTTTATTACCTTGTTATCGATCATACATCTAGATTGGTACTTGAGTAATCTTATGGATAACATAAATGAATTTCAATTCTTTTATAAATACTCCTTTATGCAAAATACTTGATCCTTGCAAACCACACCTTGGATCCTATGACGTGCATACTATTTTGTCCACCAAATACTTTTCTTTGTCGGATAAGTCTTGTTGAGTACTCCCGTACTCAGGGTTTGTTAACCCCTGTTGCAGATGAGGACCACAATTCGGTTTGTGTGGCTTCATGCTGCATGACCGTGGTCAGTGTGTAGATGAAGATGAAGAATAATCTGTCTTTGCTTGACTCTTGGGCAAGAGTACTTCGGTTGTTCGTCTATCCTCTATCAGCAGCTTGATGTATTATTAACGTATGACACTTAAGTTATGTTTCAAAACGTATGGTTTGTAATATAACTTTAAATTTCCGCTACTTTGATGTAATATAAAAATTTCTTATTACTTCTGCAATGTTGTAATGAGGAGATCCTGTTCGGAAAGAGGTGGATGACCCGTTGCAAAGTGGCGACACCTGACGGACTAATTAATGTTCGGATCATCTGTTGGGATTAAGTTGGTTAATCCTGACAAGTGGGCCCTATCTTAAGAGGTTCTGTCACAGCTGCCCTGCTCGCCGCGCCCGCGCCGCCGTGCGCTTTGCCCTCGCCCACTGCTCGCCAGTGCCGCCGACGGGCACCCTGCTGCCAGCCGCGCACCGCCCAGCACCTCCTCTGCTGCTCGCCGTGCGCTGCCTTCTCCCACCCACCCTGCTCTGTTGTTCATTCCGCCGAGTAGATCCCCCTCACCCCTCTAGGGTTTTCTCTGACCCTAGTCCACCACAGCAGCAAGCCCCCTAGGGTTCCCTGTTTCCTCTCCTCCCTAGGGCTTCTTCCTCAAGTCATCATCGTGCGTTTCATCCGACGTTGAGTTGATCTTCGTGGTGTCCTGGTTCCGAGTCCCGACTTGCATTGGATCGTTGTTTCTTCCCTAAGGTAGCTGGCAAATTCATTCTATCTTCTCTAAATGCTTGCTTCTTTTAGGCTTTTCGCACCTCTAGTTATATACATTTGCTTATATATTTCCTATCTACTCTATCTTGTGGCAGTCGGGTCAGTGGTTGTGACAGTCAACTCGGGGCAAAGCCTGCGAGTATGGAAGCAAAGCCTCCCGAGATTGACAGTGGCATACGGGCCTCTTGCAATGTCAGTGGGTTTTTTGTGTTAGAGGCAGTGAGCAGCTAGTCAGTGGGTTTCTCACAGTTCAGTGGCAGTGACATCTCGGGCCTCTTTCTGTGTTGTTTGCTAGTTGATTGCTCAGATGGCTCGCATAAAGAATGTTGGTGGTGGTCCCGGTGACGACGAGCCGCCTCGGCCTCGCCCTCGTGTTGATAAGGGCAAGGCTAAGGCACAGGAGTAGCCCTGCAGCAAGAAGCGCAAGCTTCTCGACAAAGACGCTCTGGCAGCAATTGCAGCAACCGATGCAGCAGACAGGGCCGAGCGTGGTGCTTCACTTTGGATTGGCGCTCGCCCTCCATCTTCGAGGGTATCTTCAGCCACCAGAGCTCAGCAGACTCAGTCCCCTCAGGCACAGGCAGTGATAGTTGAGGACACTCCGGCCCTAGAGACAGCAGAGCCAGCTCAGCAGACTCCTCCGCTCAGACGCTCCACACGTACCCGTGTCGAGGTTGCCCCGCGTCCTGCGGGCCCTCGCCGTGGTGACAGAGTTCCCAAAGAGGCTCCCGCACCGCCACTGTCCATGGCTGGGCCCCTAGTGATGCCCGTTCACCTAGACCTCAGTTTGGCCACTACACAGCAGGTTTTTGAGCTCCGGTTTGTGGATATTGAGGAGTGGTGTCCTGTTCAGCGCCACCCAGACGCTTCTCCAGGGTGGTGGCACCCTCGTCACCAGGACTTCTATGACGCAGCTCGCACGATGAGGATCCGGCTATGACCCCACCACGTGTGCCCTCTCAAGCACATTCTGGAGACCAGTGGAGAGGTGTTTTGACCTCTACTTACGTACCTTCCCGGGCTGGCAGACCTCCTTGGTCGCTCGGGGAATTACGTTGAGTATTGGGTCCGGGAGTTCTACGCTTCTCTTTGGATTGACCCGGATCACGCCTTCTTCCAGTACACCTTCAGAGGCGAGCGCCACCGAACCTACCTGTCAGACTTCAGGACTCGGTTTCACTTGACAGAGGCTCCCCTGAGGATACACGAGCAGTGTTTTGGGACTGTTGACCCCCCTCGCAGAGCAGTTGGAGGCACTACACCAGAGACAGACTTGGTCGCTCCCTGTTTCTGTCCTCTGTTTGGTCCCGGTAGCAGTCGGACGCCTGCCGAGTTGCACTCTCACGTTCGTCTCATTAACGACGTGATCAGACACGCTCTTCTTCCTCGCACCGGGTACCGTGACGCGCTCACAAACCTACAACAGTACCTTTTGGCAGTGATAGCCACTCAGACACCGTTTGACATCGCCGACTTTATTGTGTGTGAGATGGAGGATACCATAGCAGATGGTATAATCTCTAGGAGGTAGCTTCCCTACGGGCACTGGATCTGTTCTTTATTGGTCCTTTCGCTTCGACCCACAGTGCTAGGGATTGCTAGAGAGCTTGAGCATTCACCCTCAGTGTTTTCGATCTACAAGATGAGTGCAGTGATTGATGGCCGTCGTGGCAACCGGGTCTTGAGGGTGATCCGCCATGGAGTACCGGCCAGGGAGATGGCCAATGTTGATGCCCAGGATGAGGCAATGCGCACTGTTGCACAGGCAGAGCTTGAGGCACTTCACCCTCAGGAGGATCTAGATCAGGGCACTGAGCCGATCCCCTCAGACAACGACGACGACGACTACCGTCCACCCTGTCCTGCTCCACCACGTCCAGCAGCAGCTCACGACGCAGAGGCAGGACCTTCCAGTGCAGCACCTCCACCAGCACTGACTGACCCGGTCCTTCTCCGCGTGCTAGACGGGCTCGACACGTCCCAGCAGTCGATGGTTGCGATGATGGGTCAGGTTCATGCCCGGCAGGATCAGTTCCAGGAGCAGTTGTTGGCGTCTCAGGCACAGACCTTTCAGTTCATGGCCTATATCTTGCAGCACACTGGAGCTACTCCTCCTCCGTACCTTCAGAGGCCTCCTCCCCAGTTTCAGCTTGGCCCGCCTCAGTTTGGACAGTTTCCCGGACCGTCAGCTCAACCTTCTTTTTGATAGCGCCCAGGGCTCTCACCTCAGCCACCTCTACCTGGCGTGCCCTACTACGTCCAGCACCCGACACCCTGGTCTTCGTACTACACAGTTCCAGTGGTCTCCACTGCTCAGTACGCGGGTCGGCCAGCTACACCTCCAGGACAGTCTCGACCAGCGACTCCCACTCCAGCTATACAGTCCTCTGGTGGATTTCAGAGTGTGAGTCCTTCAGCTCAGTTCCAGTCTCCAGTCAGGCAGGTCAGCTAGTGGTTTGACTCAGTGGGGTAGATAACGCAGTTTACACCGATCACCACGGGGTTTACCCCCTACTCAGCGTCTACCGGGCTTGGTGGTACAGCACGTGATCTCTCCGCTAGCTACAGTGTCGTGACCGGCCTTGCTAGTCCTACAGACTACTAGCCCTCTCCGTCAGAGCCCGCACCACAGACAAGTGGCACTCTCCCCTCCTTAGTGGCTTCGTCGGAGCTTGCACCTCAGGACCCACCTGCTACAGACACCACTACTCCAGTGGTCCAGCCAGTTTAGACTCTAGTGGCTAGTGAGCCCCAGGGATAGACAGCGGAGCTTCCAGTGTTAGAGACACCTCTTACAGTCCCTGCTACAGAGTCAGAGACTGCTCCTTCAGTGTCAGCTCTAGCTCCAGACTTGCCTATTACAGAGGCACCGGCACAGGCTGAGTCAGTAGTCCTAGAGCTCCAGCAGTCAGATCCACCAGCAGAGTCAGTGGCCGATGCTACAACTTCTACTTCTGCGGCTACTGCTCCTGAGACAGCTCCTACTACAGCGGGTCAGAGTGTTGACAGCGACTCCAGTCTAGACTACGAGCAGTTCACCTGCCGTCCTCGTTCTAGTGACCCGGCTGCTCCTCCTACGCCCGACACTTAGATTTTGGTGCTTTGTCGCCAAAGGGGGAGAGAGCGAGAGTATGCTAGTGATAGGTGGAGTTGAGAGAGAGATTTGGATCTTTTGATGTGCTTACTTCTCTCGTACTCATGCATCATGTTTTCCCTATCTTGCATATGCTTTTGTGTGATGATACACTTGCTTGTGACTTGTGGTTTCACTCTTATATGATTATGTCACATGCTTTTGCTCATGATATGCTTCCGTGCGCACTTTGATATATATATATATATTTGTGTTGAGCATATCTCTTGTACTTGCACTCGATTCATATCCTTAGTACATGTTGTGGCTTGGATTATTTAAGCATGTATTATTCTTTTTTATTCACTAACCCATGCTTAGATAAGCCAAGTCACTTGAAAACCAAAATAAAACTCTCTTATCATACTCTATGGCGTATTGTCGTCAATCACCAAAAAGGGGGAGATTGAAAGCATCTAGGCCCCTAGTGTTTCGGTGATTAACGACAATGCAAGATTACTATGACTAACGTGTATTTTGCAGAGGCAATGAGAAAGTTAGGTCATGGTAATGGATGGTTGATTGGACTATCATGGTATTCGTGCCCTTATTGGAATCGTTTCGGTTTTCAAAGGATTGGCGACAAGGTTGAAGACTAGACTAGGTCTAAGTGTTGTTTGGAGTTGAGAGACACTTAGAGTAGTTTAACACCTTTATTTTTCCTTTGGCCGTACTATTAAGGGGGGTACTATCTAGTAGCTTGACCTAGGAGAGGCTATGTGATTAGGTGTGTTGCACACTTGTGAAAACTAGCACTAGGCAGCTTAGAAATAGTCCTTGGACCTAGTAGAGCAACTTCCATTTTGGAAGTATGCTGTTTTAGCTCAAGAAAGAGCTCCGGACGCTAGGAAAGTCCCTGGGTCCGGACCATTAGCTATGCGTCCGGACCCTAGGGTTTGCTCGGCTATGTCAACGCGTCCGGACGCTGTGAATAGTGTAGGGTCCGGACTACATGTTGCGCCCGGACCTATGTAGAGAGCTCCAGAGAGAGCAGTTTCGATCCAGCCGCGGTCCGGTGTGTAGAGTCCGGGCGCCAAGTAGGGTCCGGACCCTACACAGAGAGTTCCAGAGAGGAGAAATCGATCCGGACGTTGTCTGGAGGTGCGCGTCTGGACTGCTTTTAGCGTCCGGACGACCTGTGTTTGAGTGCTGAGTACAGGAATCTGAGGGTGTCCGGACACATGTGTGATGGTCCAGATCCCACCTTGCAGCAGCGTCTGGAGTGACATAGAAAGGCACAAGTTGTGCCAACGGTTGGGGTTTGGCTTGGGGGGTATTTATACTCCTCCACCAGTCCCATGAGCCCTCTCTTGCTCATTCCAATTGCTGACCAACCCTTGTGAGAGTACAAGAAGTGCAAGAGCCCTAGTGAGAGTGTGAATTGCAATTCCATGAGTTGATTCTCACTAGTTGCTTAGAGATAGCAAGTGTGCATCCATTCATTCACTAGACTAGCCTTGGTCAAGTGAGAGTTAGTGCTTGTTTCTCTTGGTGATCGACATCACCTAGACGGCTTCGTAGAGGTTTGCTTGGTGATCATCCGGTGGAGATCATTGTGGATGGCCCAAGCTTCGTTGTGATCGGTTGTGGGCGATTCACCGAGCCGGAGTGGCGAAGAATCAGCCCGTAGAGAGCACTTAGTCCTTGCACGGACTAAGGGGGAGCGATACCGTGCGCGGTGCTCCAACGAGGACTAGGGGGGAGTGTCGACTTCTTGATACCTCGACAAAACGTCGTCGTGTCAACTTGCTTTCTCCCTTCTCCTTACTTATTGCAATTACATTCAAGCATTACTTTCCGCCTTACATTCTTGTTGCTTGAGTAGAAATGCATAGGGCTTTACCACTTTCATTGTCATGTCTTGCTTGTGTAGCTAGGACACACTTGGGAAAAGCACTAGGGGGTTAATTGGCTCTTGATAGGTTTAATTCTTGCTTAGAAATTTAAAAAGAGCCCAATTCACCCCCCTCTTGGGCATCTTGATCCTTTCAGCGGCACTGCCAGCCTGACTGTAGACAGCAAGCTTGCGAAAGCACAAGCATGACCACACAGCATGATCTAAATAAAAACTAAATGCATACTAAGACAAGCATGATATATATGAGAGAGTACATGTCCACAAATAACACAAATCAAGTACTTAAGTGGCAATATTACAATAAAATAGTTTTGAAGTTGCTCTCTCATCTCACAAACTAAAACTAAGATAACTGGCAGCTGCTCGTCCATGACCGTCGAAGATTTGTTGTACCCCCTTCACTTAGTAATTCTCCCCCTTTGGCAACAAGTCACCAAAAAGAAAAGAAGAATATAGCAAAAAGGATACAAACTAGTCGCTATCCTCATCCATATGGTCATCATCATCATCTTCATCATCATCATCATCATCATCATCATCTGGCGGTGAAGTGAAGTGAACACTAGGAGCACTAGCACGACCACTGCGTCTCGGTGGCTGCTCCTCCTGAATCTCCTCCTCATCATCATGTGAATCCTCCTCCTCATCTGATCCATAAGTGGACTCCTCACTGAGGTTTGGTGGAGGTGTAGGTGGAGATAGCTGCCTGAGGCCCTACTCCTGTCTGAGCTGTTTGATCTCCAGTCTGGTCTGATAAGCATGATCATTTGCATAAAAATACCAGAGAAGATCTTCTTCAGAAGCCTGCCAAGCTTCCCTTTTTTCTTGCCTCTGCTAGCTGCTGCTGCTACTCCTCTGGATGACTCAGGGATATCTGAGGCTGCTGCTCCCCTGGTCCTAGTCCTGGGAGGAGTCACTTCCTCCTAAACTGTGGAGTGAATAGCCTTCTCACCTCTGTAAGGCTCATGGACGGTGTCCTTGTTGTAGATCCGGCCAGTCACTCTCTCAATGATAAACATCAGATAGGGTGCATAGGGAATCCCCTTTCTGGCATCATCAGCTGCAATGAATATCTCATCCCAAAGAAAATCTTCCACTGAAAAGGGTGGTGCTCCACCTCTCATCCTCCTTAGCACATTCTTGGATGTGGCATAGAGGTTGGAAGTAGATCCCACCTTGGGATAGAGAGTGGTCCTGAAGAGGTTGTTCAAGATATAATACTTACTCCTTAACCCCTTCACAAGACCATCTGCCTTCTCAGGCTCAATGTAGAGATGAAAAATTTCTTCATTGGTCAAGCCTCTCTCATCATGGACATTTGAGCACTCTCTATCATCTTCTCCAAATCCAAGGAGATGGGCAAATGTCACATAGTCCAACCTGTAATGCATGCCCTTAGTCATCCAGTGCATCACATGGTTCTCCCTGTCAAGATAATAAGTGGCATAGAACTGATAGATTATCTTAGTGTTCCAATCATTTTGAAAACTCATCCAGTCATACATGTCAAGCTGCTTGCATTGATCAATAACTCTGTCAAAGATAGGATCTCTCTTGTTCTCTAGATGCTCCCAATCAACATACTTCATCTTGATGCTCTTGGGTTTCCTTACATTAAAGAGAACAGTGGAATAAAAATCAGAATGAAAAACATTCCAGAACCTATAATCCACTCCCATGTCCTTTGGTACATCATAAGGATAGATGGCCCTTTGCTCTTGGACAGACCGATACTGATTCTGATAATTTACCCTTTCTCTAGCACGGTTGTCCTGAGGCTCTATGACAAGTACCTCCTCAGCATGAGGTATGAGATAGGAACCATCAAACAATCCTAGATCTGGAGGTGTCCTAGGACAAGCACCCTCCATGATGGTCCTTCCTGCCCTCTGTAACTCATCCTCCTGCCTGATCCTTTGCCTTGGATTCAGGCCATCATCAACTCCTCCTCTGCCTCCTCTGACAGCACGAGCCTTTGTCCTTGGCCCCTTTCCTCTAGCACCACTCGGTCCACCAACTTCCATCTATGCATTTTAAAAGAGAAAAAGGTTAAGTTGCTGCACTTAGACAGTGAATAGAAACTCTAATGGAAAGATCCAATAAAAAACGAGAGTCGATGGTTGATTAGGGGAGCAAATGCATTGGTGTTGTTGCCCAGAGTCCGGCATTGCCGGCCTCTGGCCCGGCACTACCGGCCTGGTGCAGAAAGCACCCATACATGCTCTCCCAATCCACCATGGAATCTAGGTTTTGACCAAATCTAACTACTGGAGATACATCACCATACATCATGCAACCACTAGCAACCTAAATCCCATCTCAAAATCCGTACATTGCATAGATCGAGCCAAGTTAGGGTTTCATGTCATTACCTTTGAAAGAGAGGGGTGAGGATGAAGAAGGTCGAGCTTGAATGGAGTTTGACGCAGGGAGGAAGATCCTCCACACCTCCTCCAATGGCAGCACCTCCGAAGGGCGGCACCGCCGGGGAAGAAGAGAGGGACCTCCGGACTCCTTGGGTCACCTTGGGGAAGAGAGAAGAGAGGTAGAGAGTTCTATTGGGGAGAAAACTGTTTAGGATGGAGTCCCCTCGGGCCTGGGTGAGGAATAAAAGAGAGGCCCGAGAGTTTGGACTTGAACCCAACTGCTCGGTGCAGTCAAGTCGCGGCACTGCCGCGCACCCTGGCACTGTCGTGCTAGGGGCCGGCACTGCCGGACTGCCCGGGCAGTGAGGAGCTATGCCACTTTCATACTATAAATTTATGCAATTGTAGCCACATACTCCTTGTCATATGCTGGTCAGTAAGCAAATCATCAATACATACTATGACCAACACATTCAAGTTTCTTTCAAAAAGGGTTTTGAAACACATAATTGAAACTTTTCAAAGTTTTGCCTAAGTCGCTAGGTGGACAAACAAATGTGAGCTATAGTTCAAACCACGTTATGATAATCAAGTATATTCAGCTCACTACGCAAAGCACAAAACCTTGTCTCATCGAGAGGCTTAGTGAAGATATCGGCTAGTTGCTTTTCGGTGCTCACATGGCGAATTGCGATACCTCCTTTTAATTTGTGGTCTCTCAAGAAGTGATGACGGATGTCTATGTGTTTTGTTCTAGAGTGACTAACTGGGTTATTTGCGAGTTTGATGGCACTCTCATTATCACACAAGAGAGGTATCTTGGTGAATTGACATCCGAAATCTTTTAAGGTTTGCCTCATCCAAAGTAGTTGAGCACAACATGCATCGGCTGCAACATACTCGGCCTCGGCAGTGGAAAGGGCTACACAATTTTGCTTTTTAGAACTCCAAGACACTAGGGACCGTCCAAGGAATTGACACGTCCCCGAAGTGCTTTTTTGGTCTACCTTGCAACCGACGTAATCGGAATCCGAATACCCAAGTAGATCGAACTTAGAGCCCTTATGACACCATAAGCCAAGGTTAGGAGTGAAAGCTAGATATCTCAAAATTCTCTTAACGGTGACCAAGTGGCACTCTTTTGGGTTAGCTTGAAATCAAGCACACATGCACACACTAAGCATTATATCCGGCCTAGATGCACATAAGTAAAGGAGAGAGCCGATCATGGAGCGATATACCTTTATGTCCACAGATTTCCCTCCTTCATCAAGATCAAGATGTCCATTGGTTGGCATGAGAGTCTTGATTGGCTTTGCATTCACCATGTCAAACTTTCTCAACATATCATGGGTGTACTTGGTTTAGCATAAGAAAGTCCCTTCCTTGAGTTGCTTGATTTGAAAACCGAGGAAGAACTTTAGCTCACCCATCATAGACATCTCAAATCTCTTAGTCATGATCCTACTAAACTCATCACAAAAGGATTGGTTAGTACTACCAAATATTATGTCATTGACATATATTTGGTACACAAAGATATCATTATTGACTTTATGAGTGAAGAGAGTAGGATTCACTTTGCCTATTTCAAAGCCTTGCTTGAGTAAGAATTCCTTAAGGCATCTATACCATGCTCTTGGTGCTTGCTTAAGCCCATAGAGCGCCTTATGGAGCTTGAAAACATGATGTGGGAACTTGGGATCTTCAAAACCCGGTGGCTGCTCAACATATACCAACTCTTGGATAGGGCCGTTGAGGAATGCACTCTTCACATCCATTTGATGAAGCTTGAAGTCATGATGGGCAGCATAGGCCAAAAGCATTCGAAATGCTTCAAGCCTAGCCACCGGTGCATAAGTCTCTTCAAAGTCCAAGCCCTCCACTTGAGTAAAGCCTTGAGCAACCAATCTTGCCTTGTTCCTTGTCACCACGCCTTGCTCATCTTGCTTGTTGCGGAAGACCCATTTGGTGCCAATCACATTGGTATTTGGTCTTTCCACCAAGGACCAAACTTTGTTCCTTTCAAAGCTATTTAGTTATTCTTACATAGCCATCACCCAATCCGGATCGTCGAGAGCTTGCTCAACCTTGAGAGGTTTCAAAGAGGAGACAAAAGAGTAAAATTGACAAAAGTTTGCCAAATATGAACGAGTAGTTACCCCCTTTCGGAGACTCCCAAGTATGTTATCAACATGATGATCTCTTTGAATTGTTTGCCTCAATCTTGGGTATTCTGTGGCTTCTTATTGGTCAGCTTGGTCATCATACTCATACTCTTCAAATATTGGTTGTAGCTTCATTGAGCTTGCTGGTGAGCAGCTTGCTGCTGCCTGTCTGTTGGGTCCGGCAGTGCCGGCCTCTGGTCCGGTAGTGCCGTGGTCAGGCACAGAGGCTGGACCAGGGAGCACTGCTAGCCCATTTTCTTCAATCCTTGGAGCAGTAGCTTCAGCACCTTGAGGTTCCACTTCTGTGGCCTGGATTTCTTGTGGTCTAATGTCACCAATGGCCATGTTCTTGATTGCTTCACAAGGTGGTTCCTCATTACCTACAATCACTTGATCAATTTGCTCTACTTGAGAGCCATTAGATTCATCAAATGTCACATCTATTGCGATTTCAATTTTCCCTAAGGTCTTGTTGAATACGCGATAGGCATGCTCATTTGATCCATAACCAAGAAGAAAACCTTCATCAACTTTAGGTGCAAACTTAGAGGTTTTGGGCTTCTTGTTAAGTATGAAATACTTGCACCCAAAAACTCTAAAGTATGACACCTTTGGTTTGTTATCGGTTAATAGCTCATATGAAGTCTTCTTCAAGATCTTGTGTAGATAGAGCCGGTTGATAGCATGGCAAGCGGTGTTGACGGCTTCGGTCCAAAAGATATCCGAAGTCTTGTACTCATCTAGCATTGTCCTTGCCATGTCAATGAGTGTCCGGTTCTTCCTCTCTACTACACCATTTTTTTGAGGGGTGTATGGAACTGAAAACTCATGCTTGATGTCCTCATCATCAAGAAACTCTTTCACTTGAGTGTTCTTGAATTCGGTTCCATTGTCACTATGAACTTTCTTGATTTGGAAACCGAATTCTCTTTGTGCTCTTCTAATGAAGGTTTTCACCTTATCTTGCACTTGTGCCTTATCATACATGAAAAACACCCAAGTGAAATGAGTAAAGTCATCAATAATAACTAAACCATGTTTGTTACCGCCAATGCTTATGTAGGCCACCGGTCCAAAGAGATCCATGTGTATTAGCTCCAATGGTTGCTTGGTGGAGACAATGCTCTTTGATGGGTGAGGTGCACCTACTTGCTTTCCGGCTTGGCAAGCACTACATATTCTATCTTTCTCAAAATGAACATTTGTTAGTCCAAGAATGTGTTCATCTTTTAGGAGTTTGGCCAAGTTCCTTATCCCAACATGAGCAAGTCGGCGATGCCATAACCAACTCATGCTATATTTTGCCACTAAACAAGTCTCAAGCTTAGCCTTACTTTTATTGAAATCAACTAGGTAAAGCTTGCCCTTCAAACGACTCGTAAAGACAATAGAGGAATCCTCCCTCTTAAAGACTTCCACACCCTTATCCGTAAAGAGACAATTGTAGCCCATCTCACACAATTGTGAAACCGACAACAAGTTGTAACTCAACGAATTCACATGTAGAACATTTGAGATAGAATGATCAAGAGTAATAGCAACTTTACCAAGACCAATCACTTCCCCTTTGGAGTTGTCACCGAAGATGATATTCTCACTTGCATTTGAAGTTGGGGAATATAATGAGAACATACTCTTCTCTCCAGTCATATGATTTGTACATCCACTATCAAGCACCCAACTTGATCCACCGGAGGAGTATGCCTACAAAACAATTTAGTTCCTAGATTTAGGTCCCCAATCAATCTTTGGGCCTTGCATGTTAGTCACAACAATTTTGGGAACTCAAATGTTCATGCTTCTCTTATCATGTTTCTCATCACCCACAAATTCTGCAATGACTTTACCACGGTCATTGCATTTCAACATATAGCATGAGGATAGACTTCCTTGGGGTGACCTTGCCTTAGGTTGATATGCAAACTTGTTTTTGGCCACCCAGATTGAGTCCTTGGGTTTCTAAGAAACCTGCTTTTGCTTGGGCATCCTCTTGGCATGGGCTTGAGCTTGATCAGGTGAAACACTGGTAGCCTTCCCTTTAGTGGGGCGCGGCACTGCTGGCCTGCAGTCCAGCAGAGCAGCAGTCTGTGCAGGCTTATCCGCACCAATGTTTCCCTTCTTCTCAAACCTGACACACTCAATGCCTTTTAATATTTTTCTTCCATTGGTTTTACCTCCTTGAGTGTGTCCAAACCCATCCTTGATTGATGGATGTCTTCCATCCTTGTATTGGATTTTTTCTTTGGCTCAACTTTGTCTTTGTCATTCTTGCTAGAAACTGAGATGACATTGTTGAGCCTTGCTATCTCTTTCTTCATGACCTCCATGTTGGCAAGGTTAGTAGAATAATCATTCAAATCAATATTATAGCATTTTCCACAACCTTGGCTAGTGGATGGAGAAGAGACATGATTTGCTTTAGGAAGATGTGAGTTGCCCTCCCAAAGAAGGTTGTATTGTGCCTCAAGCTCTTGATGCTTTTCAACTAAGCCACAATGCTTTTGCTTGAGGTCACCACACTCCTTCTTAGTGAGAGCATGACCTTCTTGTTCTTTGGCCAAAGCCTTAGTCAAAGAGCTCACCTCACTCCTTTCTAATGCAATAGCTTCCTTGCTAGCAATGTAGAGATACTCTTGTTTGATAAGAGTCTTTTCTCTAGATGCCAACTCAGCCTTGGTTGTCTCTAATTCATCCAATATGTTAGCAATGAATATTTTGGTATTTTCATCCATGTTGTTAGTTGTTTTATTCATTTCTTCATCACTAGAACAATCATCACTAGAGTAATCACTAGAATCACTACTAGAGATGTCTTTGGGGGAAGGAGTTTTGGGTTTAGGTTTTGGTTGTACCTTCTCACCCTTTGCTATGAGACAAATGTGAGGGAGCATTCATCATCATCGGACATGTTGTTGTAGAGCCTTGGTGAAGTGGATGGCTTATGAATAGCAATTGTAGCCATCTCTTCATCTTCACTTGTGCTCTCGGTTGTTGAGTCCCATTCATGCCCAATGTGTGCTTCACCCACATATTTCTTGTCTTTCTTGTAGTCACCCTTGTCTTCTCTCTTGCCTTTGCCAAACTTGTCTCTCTTTTCATTTGGGCAATCGACAATGAAATGCTCGGTGCTACCACAATTGAAGCAAGTTCTTGATTTCTTGTTTGGGAATCTTCTCTTCATGAGCTTGTACCCATTCTTCTTTAGACCCTTGTTGAATCTTCTCATGAATAGAGCCATGCCATCTATGTTCTCGGCTTGCTCATCTTCACTTTCACCATCACTTGATGTTGGAGTTTTGGGTTCATGCTTGATGGCTTTACTTGCTTGTGCTTTGCTTGAGGAAGCTTGCTTGCTGTTTTTAGGACAGCTAGGGGTTGATCTCCTTGTGCTCTTGTTGGCTTTGAGAGCCACATCCTTGATCTTCATCCCCTCCATCCTTGCTTGCATCTCTCCAAGCTTCTTTCTCTCAAGAGCTTCTTCTCTTTGTAAATCAAAGGTCATAATCCTTCCAAACACATCACTTGGTGTGAAGTACTCAAATTTCTTCTTGTCTCTTATCAATATCACAACGGTCTCATTTCTTGGAGAGTAGGCTTCAAGCATGATCTTGACAACCTTGTGATCATTGACCTCTTTACCACCAAGGCCTCTAATCTTGCCAACAATGACCATCAATCTATCAAACATTTCTTGTGGTCCTTCACCTTCATTGATCACAAACCGGTTGAGCTTGGCCATGAATAGATCAATCTTGGATTGCCTCACTTTCCTTACACCCTCATGTGTAAGGTGTAAGGTGTCCCATATTTCCTTGGTAACTTCTAAGCCCATCACCTTGTTGTACTCATCACCATCCAATGCACTTAGCAACACACTAGTTGCTTGTGCATTTAGTTGTATGCAATAGAGCTTGGTGGTGGTGGGGCTTGTAGGATCCACCGGAGGCTCACAACCTCTATGGACAATCTCCCAAGCACCAGGGTGAAGACCTACAAGATAAGTTTTCATCAAGTGTTTCCACTTGGCAAAGTTGGCCCCATCGAAATAAGGCAACTTGCCCGCGGGAACATGAAATAAAGGTTTATGCTCATGGTTAGAAATAGATGAATAGTTGAAGGATACGACGGAGTATTTCTTGCTGCCCTCATCCTTCTTTTTCTTCTCATCCTTCTTCTCAATCTTGGAGGACCGGTATGACACATCATCATCACCATCGGAGCTACTAGATTCAACCTCCACTTGAGAGGCTTATTCTTTGCTCTTCTTTAGCTCCTCCTCCTTGGCCTTGAGCTCCTTCTTTAATCTTCTTACTTCTTGTCGATGGAGCTTCTCGACAAGCTTTATGCTTTTTGCTTCATTGATTGCTTTTTCTTCTTTTTGCAATCTTTTTCCTTCTCTTCTCAATCTTCTTTCTTCTTTTCCCCTTGCTTTCTCTCCTTCGGACATGCCAACGGTGGTCAAGTACTTGTCCGTGGCCACATTCTCATCGCTGCTGTCCATGGAGTGCAAGTCCACATCCTTGGGGTCAACTTTCTTGACACTTCCCTCGTCGACCATTATCTCACACGGTTAAGTGCTTAATCAGATAACCTTGCTCTGATACCACTTGTAAGAACCTGATTAGCCTAGAGGGGGGGGGTGAATAGGCCTGTATAAAACAACTTCAACAATTTTTGTCAGATCAGGCCCAGCACTGCAGGCCTTGGGTACGACACTGTGCGAACACATGGTGGATAAGTACCCATGATGTTCAGTTTTGTGATGAGTGATTGCCCAACACTTGAGCGTTTCAGTTTGAGTGGCTTACTACTAATCTTTGCGAAAGCAAATGTGTGCCTGTCTGTCGGCTTGTGGTGTGCAGGTGCTATGCCTAGTGACAGTGGTCAATGGCGTGGAGAAGGTCGAGTAGAGGCTTGCCGTGCTGATGGACTAAGAGCGGTGAAGGGCGGAAGCGGGGCTCGGACTGAGGGACCATGGGCACCGGCGGACTAGCTGTGGTGGCTAGTGCCTGGCACCGGCGAGTGCGAGAAGACATGGAGGTAGACCGAGTCGATCGAGTCAAGACGGCGGACGAGCGGGTCGAGCGGAGGCTCAGGGGACTCGGAGTCCGACCGGGCGAGGACAAGGTGGCTCGCGTCGAGTGGTTTGGTGGTTTGGGCCTCAAAACCATCCGCGTCGGTTTCCGAGTTTGGGCCGCAAAACTCGGGGTTCGGTAGTTGAGCTGAAAGCTACCGGTGGCGGGTTTCGCGGGTTTGGGCCTCAAAACCCGGGCGAAGCTTCCGAGGAAGCGGGGATGGCACGTGGCGGAATCCTGGAGGTTGCGTCGAGGCGACGGCAACTCCTGGCAGGAAGCGGGGCCGTCCATTCAAAACGAGGGAGATATTTACCGGAGCTTGGACTGCAATGCTTAGGCTAGGTAGTTCACTCATTGTATCTAGGGGGGTCTTTGGGAAATAGCCAAAGCCTCTAATAAATAGAGGATGAAGGGGTATCCTTATTCTATCTCTTGAACCCTAGTCATTTGCCCCAACTCTCTCTCTCTCTAACCTCTCTTTAGTTCATGAGATCCCTAGGTTGATCCCACCAACCTTTGTAAGAACTCAAGTTTGTTGCAAGGAATCGGAGGTCGTAACCTCCGTAAGCCATGGCGGCTTCGATTTCTTGATTGTGTCCCCGTTTTGCTTGTGTTCTTCGCGTTTTGCTTTTGCTCTCTCTTTTTCCCGAGATGATTTCTTTTTGTTGGGAGTAGCTCTTGCAAATCCGTTTGAATCAAGTTGTTCGTATTCGAGAGGAGCATCTTTGCACCGAAGGATCCATCCTCAAACCTCTCGAGTACGCAGATCGGGCGACTTCTTTGCGACGTTCTTCGTTTTCCCTTTTCTTCCCAAAATCCGAGTGTTCCCGCTCATCCGACCCAAATTGAGCGATGATTTCTTCGGGATAGCTCCCCAACTGCACTAGGATCATGCCTACAAAGTTTGGTGTCAATTGGTGATCATTTGGTCGAGATTTGGGAAGATTTGGCGGAGGAAAATCGCTTTTCGGGGTTTCTGCGCGATTATCGGGGCGTCGGACGCTCTGAGGGTTTTGCGTCGGACGCTGGTGCGTGCTGACGTCAGCGTCCGTCGCTCGGTGTGTCTGAGCTTTTGGTTTGGCGCCGGACGCTCCTCAGCGTCCGTCGCCGACCGTCCGTCGCCTCTGCTGTTTCCGAGTTTCTGTCTGGGTCTCTGGAAGGCCGACGGACGCTCGCCTAAGCGTCCGTCGCGCAGCGTCCGACGCCAACGGACGCTCACCCAAGCGTCCGTCGCCCAGCGTCCGACGCCCTGCCATCTGCTTCTCTTCTGCAGTGCTCTCTGGAAGGTCGACGGACGATCTCTCTGCGTCCGTCGCCAGCGTCCGCCGCCCTGTCCTGGAGCGTCCGTCGCCCTGTCCTGCAGCGTCCGTCGCCTGTTTTTCAGGCTGTTTTGCTTAGGGTTTTTGCCTCTTTCTCATAGGGGTTGAGAACTCTATGTTGGGGGTTTCCGGTGAGTTTTCCTCCACTGCCGGTGAGCTCTCATTTCTCCGATTTCATCTGAATCCCCGCTCGCGTTGCTCGGGGGAGGTTGAGCACCCAGCAATTGGGTTTGATTTTTGGGAAGAGTGGCCCGAATATTTCAGAGAGAAATTTGAGGCTCCCATTCACCCCCCCTCTGGTCGCCGTTCTCGATCCTTCACACTGCCGGGGTGTCCGGCACTGCTTTTCTCAGGGTGGCAGTACCGGTCACCTGGACAAAACCTTGCACAATTCAAAATATATAATGTGAATGGAAATTGTGCTTGAATCAAAACCTTCCTAGAGGTGTAGGGAACCTCTAGCACCACTTGAAAGTGGTAGCAACACATCCACGAAGTAGATCGGGTCCAAACCCTAGAAATTACCTTGAGAGCAATATATATCAATGTAAAGTAACAAGCACAAGGTGACACAAGATTTAACCCGTGGTTCAGCTCGCTACCAAGGCTTGCCTACGTCCACGTTGTTGAGGTGCGCCACACAAGGCTCAAGCTTGCCACAAAGGCTTGCTCTTTCCTCGATCTCAAGTCAAGAGAATGAACTCTTGAGATGAGAAGAAATGTATTAGTAAAATGGGGTGTTACAAACCTCCCTAGGCTGCCACACGAAGGAGGCAAGCTCAAGGGCGACGCCTAGCTGGCTAGGAGCAAGGCTCCAAGAGTAAAGAACTCAAACCGCCGGCCACCACACAAACCAAATGCTTGTAGGAGTTGAAGATCCGAGGGAGAAGCTTCTTCTCAAGCTTGGATGCTCAATTTCTCAAAGGTTGATTGGAAATCAATGGGGGAGAGAGTTGGAGCACCAAGGGAGAAGGGAGAGCAAGAAGAGAGCTTCTCTTTCTGTTTTTCGAAATGAATCTGAATGAATGGCAGAACTAGCCATTGGGGGAGAGTAAGGGTATATCAAATACCCCTTCACTGTCCAACGGGCAGATCAAGTCGCGACAGTGCCGACCTGACAGAGACAACAAAGAATAGATCTTGGAATAGCTGGCTGTTTTGCCTACTATATATGTGGAGGTGTGATATGAGTATATAGATATAGCATTTGGTTCACTTGTTGGCATACGTGTTGAATCCCTCTTAATAGTACGACATACCTAACTCAATTTCGAAATATAAAATGAATTAAAGTCCTTTGAGCTTGTTGTCATGTACTTTTGTAATTGGAGGGGTCTGCCAACCTGTTCATCAACCTCCTTTCATTTAACCTGTTTGTCATAGTTGAAGAGTCTCATTAGTCCTCTAATTGCGTTGTCATGTCACCAAAACCCACTTAAGGCTTGATTGCACTTTCAGGTTCACGTAATATATCCTGTGCAAACTACAACATTGTGAAAACCCGTGTAAACTATGACAAAAAAGTTATCTAAATTCACAAAAAAATCACACATGTAGATGATACGATGATAGATAATCTTGTAAAATATCTTGTCCAAACTCGACTTCATTTGTTAGATATAAAAATAACAAAATTTTAACAAATCATCTGGACACCTTTATGGCTTGAAATTTCTTATTTTTATATCTCACAAATTAAGTCGAGTTTGGACAAGATATTTTACAAAGTTGTGTATCATCATATCATCCACATGTATGATTTTTTTGATAAATTTAGACGAATTTTTTGTCATGGTTTGCACGAGTTGTTACGAAGTTTGTGGTTTGCACCTGATACGTTGCCATATATATATATATATATATATATATATATATATATATATATATATATATATATATATTCTATCCTTTATTTATATATGTGATGTTCTAGAACTTTTTATGTTGTTCACATAATATGTATGTAATATTCATGTAGTAAATATTTGATGTTCTTATGGTATATATGATGTTCTATATAGTCACGTGATTTTTTTATGTTCTATAATGTCCACGTGATTTTTTTATGTTTTTATATGTTAATTTTTGTGAGGGTAGAATTAATGTTTTTTCTTAGACTTAAATGATATAATATGGTTTATAATACTGTAAATACTTCGCAATTAAAATGGATCATCCACATACTGTAGTGGTATCTTTAATAATTTGGTCTTGTGTTCGAGCTCTCATTCACATACTATTTTTTTCTACTTTTAATATATTTTCTGCCATATTTTTCTTCCTTAGGCTCATAAGTCACGACTCACGAGCGTGCTTCCGTACGCGAACAAATAAAAACGATGCACTGTTTTTCTACTTTTTAATATACTAGCAAATATGCCCGTGTGTTGTTACGAAGAAAAAACTAAACGCTAATTAAAAACCGCACAAGAGTATTGCATATTTAGTTATATTTTATGTTTTCTATATCTATTCCAACTTAAATTTTTCATCATCAACTCATTGTATTGCTATTTTTCAAGCTAAATATTATCTTTACTGTTTGGATTTAGATTAGAATTGTCTTTCCTATTTGGATTAGGATTAGAATTACAATCACTATTCATCTTACTTAAAGGTGTTTCATCACGAGCCATGTCAGAATAAGAATCATATGAAAAGATGGTTGTTTTCGAGTCTAAATCATATATGTCACCCGATAGGTTTTGGAATCGAACTCCGTATCATGCTAGATAAAAGGTATTCAAACTTGTATCAGCACATAATACATATATAGAATTAGAAATAAATCTCTGCTCTTGCTTTTGCTATTTTGATTTAGATTAGGATTAAAATCCCTATTCATTTTACTCGGGAGTATTCTATTTGATTAGAATATGATTCTTAACTATACTCGTGTCCAATCTTTATATATAAAAATATGAGGGTTGTAGTATATACAAATAAATAGAGACATCTTTACTTACAAAGTTAGTTAGATAAGGCCGTACTAAAAAGAATGCGGAGAAAATTTACCTCTTTGTTATTAGGTATATATAGGTACAATTATAGATAAAGAAGATATATAGCATGACATACACGTGTTACTTTGGTTAGTGTAAATTTGGTCTTAACTTATTGTCGTTTAATAAGATATCTCTCATACAAGAGATATATATATATATATATATATATATATATATATATATATATATATATATATATATATATATATATATATATAAAAGATAAAAGATAGATATCAATCGCGCATAAATTGGAGCCTTCCCCTTGATTCAGCTCCTGTTGGCCTCTCTTCACGGGACACGTCCTGCTGTCACCGCTGCCACCTCCGCACCAGCTCTTCGGCCGCTCATCCATATCCATCCAGTAAAATAAAAAAAGGAAAAAGCAACGCACCAGCCCTCGGCGCCTCCGTCTCTGCTTCCGATTCCTCTTCTTTCCCTTTTCCTCTCCCGGCTTCATCTACGCAGCGGTAAATCCGGCCATGGCGGTGGTTGCGCGTGCAGGTGAATTTGTCGCTTCTTCCTCTCCCCAGCACCGGCGGTGCGCAGATGCGTGGTTCGCGGTCACGTCCGCCGCAGTACCAGCGACGCGCAGATGCGCCGTGCACCCCTGCACAGGTGAGATGTTTACCACGCAGTCGAGGTCCGCCGGTCAACTCCGCTACTCCCTCGCACCCTGCCGCTAGGCAAAGAGGGCTCCATCCTTGGCTCCTCCGTTGTGGAATGCGGGCCATGACGACATCCAGGAGGGCAACCTAGCCTATGGGTGCTCTTGCCGGTGGTGTAGGTACTACCTCTGTGACCTCCCCGAATCAATTTGGTGCATCATCTACGGTTCTTATGTCCATAGATTGATTTGGTTCGTCATCTTGGGTTACAAAACGATTTGGTTCTTCATCTAGGGTTTCAGCTATTATGGCTCCATCTTGATGCCGACACCAGTACAGGTCGAGGGGAGCGTTATCATGGCGGGGTTGCATATCGACGGCGACATGCCTTTACGGGTCCGGCTCATGTTTTCTCTCTCACATATTCCAGTACTCATAAAGTATAAAACATTTTCCCAAGTTTTTCTTTAGACTTTACATTCGGATATGTCAGTTCATTTTTTAAAATGTATGCAAATGATATCTGTGTTGATGGTTCAAGAAAACACAGTTATGCAGATTAGTTGCAGTTCGACGTTGCAAAATTTTTATCTCAGAAATAAACAGTGTTAATTTTCAGAGGTGCTTATCTTGCTCAGTCTGATCTGGGCTTTCATGTTCCAGTGGCGCTCACTCTTATTATTGTATACTCATATGCAGGTATTCCTAGACCGGTTTGGGAAAACAGAGCTCTGCAGGTCAGTTGCGCTTCGGCTTGGCTAAATTTGGATCTCATAAATAAATATGAAATGCATGGTATGTGTTAATTTTCATAGTTGTTTGCTTTGTTCTGTTCAATGTGGTCTTTTTTATTCCAGTGATGCTTCACTTTTACGATATGTATTAATACATACAAATATTCAGATACAATTATATATCGACAGCCTCAAAGTACAGTATGCGCAGGTTTGAGGCTCTTGCATATGCTGATCTGTCAGATGTAGGATGCAATTGGTCGCTTCTTAACCACAGTTGTATCACTTGATATGTTTCCATCCTTCATTTTTTTTCTTTGTTCTAAAACGGATGTTGTGTTTGCCTTTCCCTTAGTATGACTCAGACCTATTCCATTGCTTAATAGGTCTCATTTCAATGACAAACCATATAGGCATGTGAGGTTCATATATAGCCTTTGTTGTCATGCAAATCATAGAACTTATATTGATTCCTTGCAAAAGTAGTGATCAGGCAGCATAGGACTGCATGCCTGCATCAATATACCATGGTTTCCTAAGTGTTCTATAAGAGTTTCTAGATTTACAAATTCCATCGGACTCCCTACTTTTGGTTTGTTATTAAATTTTTAGCCATATTCATTTTGATAGCCTTATTTAAGGTGCTTCTCATATTGCTTAAATCAATTGTATGGCAGTGAGTTTGGCTTTGACATCAAACCTGAATATCTTACTTAGTTAGGTATAGCGTACTTGGATGCATCTTAGAAAGTTTAATAGATTCATGCTATGTGTTTTTAGTGCAATTCCGTTGTACTGTTTCTTTTTTTTTTCGTGCTCCTATAATAAAACTTGCAAGACTCACTTGCTTTATAGTTGGCTGCTTCTAGCACCTACTATTGTAGATATCAGTGTGTCTACCACAGCTGTGAATGCCTTTTACGTTGAACTTCTGATATGCAGGTATAGGTCTATGTAGATTGGATGAATGTTTACGTTCTATGAACTTGTGATTCACGTGTACTCATGCTCACCACACCAATGCTTTGTGTACACTAGGATAAGGCTTATTACGGAGAGATGAAACAAGCAGCTATAGTGAACTCAACTCCAGACCCACTTACCAAGCTCCTTAGATCTGCTGGATTTTTAGATTATATGTGCACCTTCTCTATTTATCATATGGAGTATCTGCTGGATTTCAAATTAGTATTTTGCATTTTTGTTTATTCTAATTTCATATCAAAGGTTATTTTACATTTTAGTTTATTATAATTTTACGCCTACAACTTTAATAGGACACAATGCTTATGACTTCCATACAATTCTTTCTTTAATTAAACTCTATTATCTTTTCACATTAACTTCGAGGTTTGAGATCCCATCCATCATCTTACTGATAGTTTTTGTCCTGCGATCTACATGTGATTGTTCAAAATACCAATCAGGTCCACCTTTAGTGGTATAGGAAATTAATGTAGGTGAATTTTTTTCCCTCAGCCTTGTGATTTCTAAAATTTTAGGTTCATTTCTTCAACTTGGCTTCTAAAACTTGCAGATTTATGAACATTCCACAATAAGTAAATTGTACAGTCATGATGGTTCCAATTTGCCAATGGTACCTACATTGTCGGTGTGACAAATAGATAGATTGTATAATACTCTTGATTTCATATTTTGTTTTCCTGATATATAAAATAATAAACTTGGCTTCAATGTACAGTAACTACTCAAGAAGGCTCTTGGAATGAGTTACCCTAATGTCTATGGTCACTTTTGCGACTACTGCTTATGATGCTTTTACATGGATTAGTCCATCACTAGAGTGAATGGCTATAACGCCTGACATGTAATTCAAGAGGGAATTGAAAACATGAGATTTATTATGCTACTTATGCTGAATTTAAACGATTCTACTATATTATGGTGACACAGATAGAAGCTCTTCGCCTTCATTATTATAGATTGTTTTTTGGGTCACTGGAACCTTTTTTTCATTTTTGTACCTGAATATGAACAGTTTGTTGTCGTATGTTCAAGGTTTTTTAATCCACCTGTGCACATTTGTTTGCCGCGTGGTTGTAGGTAAAAAGGTACTAATGGCCTCCAATGTCTCATTATAGCATATATATATAAATCCTGTGTAATCATTTATTAGCCTTTTGTTCATCCTTTTGGGTGTTTGTGTCCAGATTGAAAAATGTTCATATTATAATTCTACTCTGAGGTTCCGAAGCGTTCTTTATTTCTCGATAATGTGAAACATGATCATGTGTCCTGTAATGTTGACTTTTGGGGTTTCAACCTAAATCTCTGTGGTATTGTTGATCCAAACTTTATTTAGTAATCCAAGCAAAATATTAGGCCCCATCCATTTTAGTCCTTAGAATTGAATTCATCCTATTAATTTGCGTATATATAAGCTAATATGATTGTATATAAAATATATTTGAATACATAGCCATACAAAAGACATAATTATAGTTATAGAGTACAAATATAACATGATAATTATAGAATTAAATTTAAATTATAGTTCTAGAGTACAAACACATCATGATAATTATAGAATTAAGTTCCATCTCCCCACCGTATGAGATAGCCATATATAATAGATAAAATTAAAGTTGTAGATTGTCATATTTAAAACCAAATAACCTAATTCATTAAGAAGATTTTTATTCCTCTAAAATTAATGGATCCAAAAGGCTCTTAGCATTTTTAGAGGAAGACCAGTCTTCTATATTGACATGATATATGAGCTACAATTGGCATAACACACAAGGTACATGCTCAGTGCTCCTAAGGTGACCGTATGCAAGGGAGCCACTGTACCCGGCTCAGTGCTTCATTTATTATTTTCCTCTTTTGCTTTTCTTTTTTTGATTTTTTTTTTGTTTTTGCCTCTTTCTTTTCCCCCCCTTTTCTCCCCTTTTACACGTATCATGGGCGCACGCAGCGGAGCGCGTGTTCTGTGGTAGTATCTCTCATACATCAAGTTTACTCATACACGAATAAATTGGAAGTCTCCCAACGAGCGCGTGTTCTGTGCTAGTATCTCTCATACATCAAGTTTACTCATACACGAATAAATTGGAAGTCTCCCAACGATCGGGCTCCTGTGAGCCTATCCATTCACGACACGTGGCGCCTCAGGAATTGCCAACAAATGGCAGCCACGAGTGCCCCACCTATTTGGCCCACCTGTAGCTTGGCCCATCTCATGTCTCGCTGGTCAAAGCGAATAGCACGCCTCGCCTCGGCGTCTCCGCGAGACCACGACAAAACACATCGGCCTCGGTGCCTCCGCTATCGCTTCTGCCTTCTCCCCTTCTCTTCCGGTCTTCCCTGCCTGCGCCGCCTCCCCTTCTCCTCTTTCTTGCCTGCACCACCACGGATGCAGTGCACGACCCTACCGGCGGCTACGCGCCCTCTTTCCTGCCTGCGCCGCCGCGGATGCAGCGCACGACCCTACCGGAAACTGCGCGCGCGCCCTCCTCCAACCTTCGTGTCGGCTGTCGGCACCGCCTCCTCCTCCTGCTCCTATTAGATCCAGATATGAGAGGCGCTGGTGGTGGACCTCGACAAGGGGCGCAGATCGGGACTCGGTGGCGGTCTTCCGCTTCCTCTCCTTTGAATCCGATTAATCCCCGCCACTACAACGACAACGACAGCGACGGTGGCGGTCTTCCGCTTCCTCTCCTTCGAATCCGATTAATCCCCGCCACTACACCGACAACGGCAGCGACAGTTGCGGTGTGATATACGGCGGCCGCGGCACCGTCATACGCGGTCAGGTACGCCGTCCGTCCACTCCTCGGCGCATCAGTTGATATGTCAAATAGTTGAATCAAACACTTAACCCACTGGACTTCATAAATCTTTGTAGAAGTTCAAGGGCCAATTAGATGATTTCAAATCGAGGGCGTTGTCGATGGGATATCCTATAGGGTACCCATGGACCGGCTTACCTAAGTTTTGGGCCTCCTTTCCTCAGCCCACAAAGGAAGACGGACAGAAGAAACCGAATTCTACTTCGTAAAGATGACAAGACCGAAGCACAGTTTAGAACTCTAAGTTTGTAATCAAGTAGGATTAGAGCAACCCTCAACCAGCTCCTGGACTATAAAGGGTTGGTGAGGGTATCACCCAAAAAACAACGAGAACATACTACGTAACACCCGATACGTAGAGCGACACACAACACTTTGTATTACGAGCAAGAGCAATAACAAGCGACTCAACTGGACGTAAGGTTATTACTCGACCTTGTCGAGGGCCTGAACCAGTATAAACCGTGTGTCCCTGCGTGTCCAACCACCAAGGTTTCACTATTCGCCGAGGCACGAACTACTATCTCGGGTAACCCCGTGGCAGGTTATCGGTGGTAAAACATCGACAGCTGGCGCGCTAGGTAGGGGCTTTCGGTGAATTTTTTCTCGAAAGCTTGGTGGACCATGACCTCAAGATGACAAAGTCGACGGAATCAACATTGATCATCGGATCATGGATCTGCAAGATCAGCAACGATGGAAAGATTCAAGGCCGACTCCGAGAAGGAGTTGATCAAGATCTTCAAGGACTGATTCAAAAGACGCGAAATCTCACAATTTCAAAACTAACCAAACCGGCAGACGAGGAGGGATACGAAACCGGGTTGGAAAAAGAGACATCAACATATGACAATTCCGAGACCAACACGAAAAGGCTGATCACAAATCAAGTCGGGACACGTAACCGAGCTCCAGTCAAAGCAAGAACAACTCGGAAGCAATCAAGAACTCGAGTTTATATGGGCTACACAATTCTGCATATACATATGGGAATTTTCTCCGAAAAAAGATGACAAGAAGCATAACTCTGAAAGGCGCCCAAGAGGGAATGATCATGTCAACAACTCCAGAAGGATGTATCGTGTATTGGCCAAACCAATCCTCAAGGATGGAAGACCAAGATACAGAACTACCGTTTCAAGTAGGAAAAGAACTTGGACTTTACCGAGGACCATCATACAAGACAAGAAGCCAACAAGCGAGAAGAACTCGGGAGATACATACCATATACATGGTGGAACTAGAACCTTATCTAGAACCACCACAAATATCTGATTTGAAATCATCAGACGAATCAGAAGGGGATATCTCGGACGATGAAGAAGGCGATGATAATGAAACCAACGATCACAAGACTGCAAGGCTGAAAAAGAACAAAGCTAGAGCAGGAAGGAGAAATCAAGCTGCTCAGAGAAAACAAATCTGGATCAAATACAAGGCGGAATTGACAGAATACAACAAGAAGAAGGCAGAAAGAGAATCCATGAGGAATACAAAGAGAGAAAGAATCGAAGAATTGACGAAAGAACTAAACATTCTTACTAAAGAGGAAAGAATCACAGACGAACCAATCAAGGAAGACGGAGACCCCAATAAACAACCCGACGACGACACACCTCAAGGGGAACAAGAAGAGAAGCAAGAACAACCGCCCAAGAAGTCGATATTCCACAGACTAGGGAAGTCAGGGATAACACAACCATTGGAAAGACAGGAACAACATCTCGGACTGGTAAAACAAAACAACCCGGATTGGGATCAACGCTGTCTAGAAGACTATGGTGAATCCGAATACATGGGGGACAGGGACTATTACCGAAGGGATTGGTCACCAGACTTCAACAGAGCAGAACAATACGATAGATTTCCATGCTTTGCGGGAAGACTACAAACTTTAAAATTACCACACAAATTTAAGCTAGCAAATCACTCCAAGTATAACGGAAAAGTAGAACCCAGACAATGGATAAGAGTATATTCTCAATCCATTGAACTCGCAGGAGGAAACAATGACATCAAGACCCTATACTTTCCAATGGCACTCGAAGCCATGCCCTTACAATGGTTCGATAAACTAAAGCCAAGGTCAATCAGATATTGGGACGATTTGCAAGAAGCGTTCTGTAACAACTTCGCGGGAATAATAACACATCCCATGAAGGCGGCAGAATTGAAGAACGTAAAACAAAGAAGAGGAGAAACCCTGAGGGAATATTACAGGAGATTTGGAGAACTCAGAGCTCAAATACATGACATTATCGACAGAGAAGTAATAAAAACATTTGCGGATGTAATCTTAGCAAATTGGCAGATCAAAGACTACTTTAACGAAAATCCGAGATCCAATGATGACTTCAAAAGAGTTGTCGAAAAGATGATATCATCGGAAGAAAGAACTCGGCACAGATTTACCCGAGATTTTCGTGAAAATAAAAGACCAGATTTCAGACCCAATGACAAAAGACCAAGACAAGACAACATGGTAGCAGCAACGGAGAACAAAAGAAGATTCAATGACAATGACAAAGGAGGGTACAACAACAATTACAACAACAACAGAAACATAAACCAGAATAACAGGTACTCGAATAACAACTACACAAGAAGACCAGCAGAAAGGATAGAAGACCTACCCTGCTACATACATCCTAACGCAAGCCACAAGCTAGTTGAATGTGACGTATTCCAACGAAGATTCACAAAGAAAGAGGATACACGAGCAAACAACTCGGAACAAAGAACAGAAGGATCAAGGAAGGATACCAAGAAAGCAGAGGGGAATTATCAAGAACCCCAACGACAAATAGCAGTAATCTTTTCTGGAGCATCATCATACACAAGAAATAAAAGGCAGGAAAAGCTAGCACACAGAACCATCATGGCAGCAGAACCAGCTACCCCAAGATATCTGGACTGGTCAGAGTACCCAATTCAATTCACAAGAGAGGATCAATGGACAAGCGCAGCAAATGCGGGATACTATCCCCTAGTAATGGGACCAACAATAGCAGGAGTGACAGTCTCCAAAGTACTCATCGACGGAGGAGCAGGATTAAACATAATCTTCGCAGACACCTTAAGGAAGATGAACTTGGACTATGAAGGCATGATCCCACCAACGAGTATCCCTTTTTATGGAATAGTACCCGGAAAAGCTTCCATACCATTGGGACAAATCACTTTACCAGTCACCTTTGGAACACCCGACAAATATCGAACCGAGTTCATCAAATTCGAAGTAGCCGACTTCGAATCATGTTATCATACAATCCTTAGAAGACCAGCATTAACAAGATATATGGCAATACCTCACTACCCGTATCTACTGCTCAAGATGCCGACAACAAAAGGAGTTCTTTCATTAAAAGGAGATCTAAAGAGAGCATATGATTGTGATGTACAAGCCGTACAAATATCAGAAAAACTATAAGACTATCAGGAAAAAGAAGACATTGCGAAGAAAGTTGAGAAAATAAACCCGGATGAAATCCAAATACCAGCAAAGAAGCCAAGCACCTTCACACCTCCTAAAGAAGCAGCCACAAAGACGATTGATCTATTAACTGGAGATCCAGAAAAAACAGCAATAATCAGCGCGAGTTTGGATCCTAAATAGGAACTCACACTCACCAACTTTCTAAGGGACAACAAAAACATATTTGCATGGAAGCCAGTAGATATGCCAGGAGTCCCAAAGGAGTTGGCTGAGCACAAAATTGACACAAATAAAGGTTCAAGACCAATAAAACAGAAACTACGCAGATTTGCACCAGACAGGAAAGCAGCAATCAAAAAGGAAATTACAAAATTACTGGCGACAGGGTTCATCAGAGAAATAATCAACCCAGATTGGTTGGCTAATCCAGTTTTGGTGGAGAAGAAGAACTCAAAAGAATGGCGTATGTGTGTGGACTACACAGACCTCAACAAACACTGTTCAAAGGACCCATATGGGCCACCAAGAATTGATCAAGTCATATACTCAACAGCGGGATCATCGCTACTATCATTTCTTGACTGCTATTCAGGATACCATCAAATATCATTAAGAGAGGAAGATCAAAGAAAAACATCTTTTATAACACCTTTCGGGGCATACTGTTACAAGTCAATGCCGTTCGGATTGAAAAATGCAGGAGCAACATATCAAAGAGCAATACAAATTTGCCTAGGAGATCAAATTAGAAGAAACGCTGAAGCATACATCGACGATGTAGTAGTCAAAATAAAAGAACCTGAATCACCGTTGGAAGACTTAGAAGAGACCTTCAAGAACCTAAAAGCATGGAAGTGGAAGCTCAATCTAACAAAATGCGTTTTTGGTGTACCATCAGGACAACTACTCGGTTTCCTAGTCAGCAACAGAGGAATTGAGGCAAGCACAAAACAAGTCAAAGCAATAATAAATATGAAGCCACCAAAAAAGATCAAGGACAAAAACTCACAGGATGTATGACAGCTCTCAACAGATTCATATCAAAATTGAGAGAAAAAGGACTACACTTCTTCAAACTCCTAAAAGGAAAAGAGAACTTCGAATGGACAGAAGAAGCAAATCAAGCTTTCATCAAGCTAAAAGAATATTTATCATCATCCCCAATAATGACACCACCAAGAAATAAGGAGGACATGATGCTATATATCACGGCAACAAAAAACGTAGTAAGTGCAGCAATCATTGTGGAAAGAGAAGAATCCGGACGTACCTATAAAATACAAAGACCGGTATACTACATCAGCGAAGTACTCACGGAATCAAAAGTTAGATATCCACACGTACAAAAACTACTATATGCAGTACTCATATCATCAAGAAAGTTGAGGCATTATTTCTACGAGCACAAAGTAACAGTAGCAACCAACTTCCCGTTATAAGACATACTCAGAAACAAAGACGCCACAGGCTGAATATCTAAATGGGCAGTGGAACTCGGATCTCTAAATATAGATTTCAAACCAAGGATAGCAATCAAGTCACAGATATTACCTGACTTCATTGCAGAATGGACAGAAATTGCACAAAAAGAACCCGAACCAATAAGAGACCACTGGAAGATGTACTTTGATGGTTCTCTGAAACTTGGAGGGGCTGGAGCAGGTGTACTACTGATTTCCCCAGAAGGAAGACAATTAAAATACGTACTACAAATATTATGGCAAGCAACAAATAATGAAGCAGAATACGAAGCACTCATACACGGATTAAAAGTAGCAGCCACCCTGGGAATCAAAAGAGTTCTCACTTATGAAGATTCAGCAGTAGTAATCAATCAAGTAAACAAAGAGTGAGACTGCTCAAAAAACAATATGGATGCATATTGTGCAGAAGTAAGGAAACTCGAAAAGAACTTTGAAGGATTAGAAATCCACCACGTCTTGAGAGATTCAAATGTGGTAGCAGATATCTTGTCAAAATTGGCATCAAACAGAGCAAAAGTACCACCGGAAATATTTGTAGAAGAACTCGCAAAGCCATCAATCCAAGAAATCAGTAAACAAAAAGAAGACCCAATGGACATAGACAAGATAAAAGAAGCTGGCACCTCAAGGCAGATCCTCAACATAGAAAATGATTGGAGACAACCATTCATCGATTATAAGAATGAAAACAAACTACCCGGAGACAAGGTAGAAGCAACAAGGGTTGTAAGAAAAGGCAAAGCTTATGTCCTCGTAAAGGATAAATTATACAAAAGAGCAGCATCTTCTGGAGTATTATTGAAATGCGTATCTACACAGGAAGGAAAAGAGATATTGGATAAAATCCACTCAGGCTACTGTGGAAATCATGCAACATCCAGAACATTAATCGGCAAAGCATTCAGAAGTGGATTTTATTGGCCAACAACACTCAAAGACGCAGAACAATTAGTCAAGACATGCAAAAATTGCCAAATGTTTGCAAGGCAATCACATGTTCCAGCACACAATCTAATCTGCGGACCACTAGCCTGGCCTTTTTCATGTTGGGGACTAGATCAAGTCGGACCTCTCAAAAAGGCAAAAGGAGGATTTGAATACATATTTGTGGCAGTAGACAAATTCACCAAATGGATTGAATACAAGCCACTTGTCAAATATAGCGCAGAAAAAGCAACAGAATTCATACAAGACATCATGCACAGATTCGGGATGCCCAACAGAATAATCACATATCTCGGATCACCATTCACAACAAAAGAATTCCAATATTGGGCAAGAGATTGCGGAATAGAGATAGATTATGCATCAGTAGCTCACCCTCAGGCAAACGGACAAGTTGAAAGAGCCAATGGGTTATTATTACAAGGCCTAAAGCCAAGATTATATGAAGACCTAAAAGACTATGGAAGCAAGTGGATAGAAGAACTACCAAAAGTGGTATGAGGCTTAAGAACCCAAATCAGCAGAGCAACAGGTTATTCACCTTTCTTCCTAGTATACAGTCAGAAGCCGTATTACTAATTGACTTGATATGGCAATCACCAAGAATCGAACAATACGATGAAGGAGAAGCTGAAGAAACAAGACAACTAGAAATTGACTCAATCGAAGAAATAAGAGACAGTGCAGTAATACAAAATACAAGATACTTACAAGGCTTGCAAAGACACTACGACAGAAATACGCATCCAAGAACGTTAAAACCAGGAGATCTAGTACTACGACTAATTCAAAAGAAAGAAGGAAGACATAAACTACTCAGCCCATGGGAAGGTCCTTTTATCATCAAGACAGCAATACAACCCGGAACTTACGAGCTAATGACTGAAGATGGAATTCAACTAAGCAGTACCTGGCATATTAGCCAACTCAAGAAATTCTACAACTGAAAGCACAAGATACAAGACATCAAGAACAAACCGACAGTTTGCACAATGAGAGGCACTGTCTGGAGTCAGTTGTTTCGTGAGACAACTTGACAAACCGACTGCTTTGCACCATGAGCGGCACAGTCTGGTTCATATATAAGTCTACCACTTCGTGAGGCGGCATGACAAGTTGACAGCTTTGCACCATGAGCGGCACTGTCTAGCATTTTTAAGTCGGTTGTTTCGTGAGGCAACCCGACAAACCGACTGCTTTGCACCATGAGCGGCACAGTCTGGTTCATATATAAGTCTAACCGTTTCGTGAGGCTGCATGATAAGCTGACAGCTTTGCACCATGAGCGGCACTGTCTAACATTTTTAAGTCGATTGTTTCGTGAGGCATCTCGACAAACCGACTGCTTTGCACCATGAGCGGCACAGTCTGGTTCATATATAAGTCTACCGTTTCGTGAGGCGGCATGATAAGCTGACAGCTTTGCACCATGAGCAGCACTGTCTAGCATCTTTAAGTCAGTTGTTTCATGAGGCAACCTGACAAACCGACTGCTTTGCACCATGAGCGGCACAGTCTGGCTCATACACCTACAAGTCTACCATTTCAAGAGGCGGTATGACAAATATCAAACTACTCGGCGCAACAAAAAGCATCAATCTACATCGACGACAAACCAACTGCTTTGCACCATGAGCGGCACAGTCTAGTTCACATATCTACAAGTCTACCGGCATGACATCAAACTACTCGGCGCAACAAAAAGCAGCAATCTACATCGACGACAAACCAACTGCTTTGCACCATGAGCGGCACAGTCTAGTTCACATATCTACAAGTCTACCGGCATGACATCAAACTACTCGGCGCAACAAAAAGCATCAATCTACATTGACGACAAACCGACTGTTTTGCACCATGAGCGGCATAGTCTGGTTCACATATCTACAAGTCTACCGACATGACATCAAACTACTCGGCGCAACAAAAAGCATCAATCTACATCGACGACAAACCGACTGCTTTGCACCATGAGCGGCACAGTCTAGTTCACATATCTACAAGTCTACCGGCATGACATCAAACTACTCGGCGCAACAAAAAGCATCAGTCTACCTCAACGACAAACCGACTGCTTTGCACCATGAGCGGCACAGTCCGGTTCATACATCTACAAGTCTACCATTTTAAGAGGCGGCATGGCAAATACCAAACTACTCGGCACAATCTACCTCGACGACATCAAAGATAATCACTTACAAAAAGTGGCACAACATTCCTGCTTGAAGAGCAGCGCAAACTCGGCACAACCAAGACAGCAAGCCAAATGCTATTACGACAGAAAGTGATATCTACTACTCCAGCATCAGAAACTACTCGTCCAAAATAACAAGACTACTTCGAAATTAGTCGGAAATTATCAAAAGTAACGAAAAAGATGCTCAAAAGCCTAACTCAGATGCGCAAGGCATTTTATGAACAAGAATATCTCCAGTATAGTCATCAAGGCACGAAGGCCAATAATATTACCCAGAAAGAATTTAGGAATTCAGAAGCATCTACAAAGCCTAATACAGAGGCACAATACTACAAGTATCAATCAAAAGAATTCGACATGGCTTACAAATATCAGGTATCCATCAGAAGGACAACCAAGTCAACCAGAGAACAACTTATAGACAAAACAAGACAAAAGCATCACAATATCAGGACGAAGCCTGAAAACATATTAAGCAAAAGTATCATTCAGAGTATATTACAAGATCATTTCCCAAAGACAAGTAAATGTGTTCATCAAGGAGAAGGGGGCAACACTTTCATCTGACCAAATATTTGGTGACAAAGATCTTGGACTTCGGGCTTCAATTGCTCCCACCTAGTCAGGAGATCAGCGCCCATCGGATCTTCAAGAATCCGGGCCAAAGGAACATCAGGAGCAAGAGCTCGAACAAAAGAAACAACATTGTTTATACAGCGCTCAAAGCCATTCTCAACAAATTCCCTAAAACGAAGAGGCAGTGCAGGAATCAAGGTTCTTAGGCCTTCTTTCGCATCCTCTTCATGACAAACAGCAGCCACAACAGGCCTCACAATAGCATACAAAATTTTGAATCGCTCATGAACTTCCGAGTCTTCAAAGATCCCTCCGATTTCAATAACTGAAGAAAGCAGAGAAGTCAGAGAAAAACAACAGGAAAATCAGGGGATAATAAATAATCAGCTTACAGCTTCAGCTCTCTTCTCTGAGGATTCAGCACGAAGAGTTGAATCCTTTTTCTCTTCATCCCAAGCAATTGAAGCCTGTTCAGCAGCTATAAGAAAGACAGATATGTCAAATATCAAGCAAGAGAACCACAACAACAAAGGAAAATATAAAGACACTTACCGACCATCTTCTCTTTAAGATCAAAAAGAGCAGACTCAGCAACTCTTCGGAGATCTTTTTCTTGCTCCAAAGCAGAACGAGCTTGAGATCACTCAAGCCGAACCCTATCAAGATCGGCTTGAAGAGTGGCAGTCGAATGAACTTCTGAAGTAGAAGCAACCAAATCCTGACAGGCTTCCTACAAGAGATAAAGATTGAAACAAAAATACAAACCAAAAAAACAAAAGAAGGGAAAACAGGAGCAAATACCTTTAGCTCAGCACCAAAAGACTTTGACAAGTCATTCCAAGAAGAAACAAGCTTCTGGACTCGATCAACTCGGCTGAGCTGAACTTCTGGCCCTTGAAGAAGCAAGGGAACCACCGAAGGAGAAATCGGAGCCTTGCTCGAAAGACTCAATTCAGGAACCTCTAGTAGAGGCACACCATCAGGAGGGCAGGCACCAACAAATTCGGAGGTACCAGCAACGTTGGCAGCATCAGAAGCACAAAGTCCTACAAGAAACAAAACAAGGAAAGTTAGAAGAAAAATAAAAAGCAAGAATCTTCGTCAACAGGATAAAAGAACCCTACCTCCTTGAGATAAAGCAGGAACAAGAATATTAGGCAAAGACAACTGAGACCTAAACAATGCAAAGAAAGGCTTGACTTACTTGACCGACTTTCTGAAAGAAACGGCAACAGAAACAAAGGAAAGCTTGGGGATGTCAAAAGAAAAATCATCATCAAGCAATGACGAAGAAGAAATCGGAATAGCCAATGGGATTGGAACAACTTCACCAGAAGACTGACCAACAGAAAACCTATGTTTGAAACAACCTTACAATAAGACAGAAGTTACAACATGGAAAAACAAAAGACAGCAAAAAAGGAAAGTCACGGGGATCGAGTAAGCGGAGGATCGTCACCAGAAGACTCCTCATCAAGGAGAACAGATTGGCCACCTGACAAAAGACAAGAACAAGATTAAGGAAAAGCAGCAAATAGAACAACTCAGCTAAAAACAAAAACGCTCACCTACAATAATGTTACCTGTGGGAGTACGTGGCCGGGAAGTGCGACGACGAGTAACAGGAGCAAGTGGAGGAGGTTGAGCAGAGGACTCAAGCTTTCTCTTCCTAGAAAACAATAGAAGCTGAGTAATCCGAGGATTAGGAGTATAGGGCACATACCCATCAGTAATACAAAATCCAAGGATCAACCTAAAAGAAGAACTCGAAGCCACAATAACTTCGGCCGCGGTCTCCTTAGGAACAAAGACATCAGGCCCAAAAGGCAAGTTTTGCCTAAAAGAATGGCCATAATCCTGAAATACAAAAACAACTCATCAACAAAACAAGAACTCAGGAGAAATAAATCAAAACGAACTAAGAAGTCACTAACCTGAGTAGGAGGATTTCCAGCATGATACTCAGAAATTTGGGAAGGAATGACAGACACACCACTCAGGACTCTCCCCAAATGATCAAACATATCATCTTCAGACAACTCGGACTCAAGGATGATCCGAGAAGGATCAGAAGAACCGGTATATTCAAAACCAAGGTTTTCTCTCTGCATGAGAGGCTGAACCCGGCGACGATAGAAACTGGCAATCAACCCGTTGCCAGTCAACCCGGATTGTTTCAAAAACTTATCCGGGTCAGCAAAGGTTTAATAGCCAGGGACTCAGAAGGAGACAAAGGATCATTCCAACAGGGAAGAGGAGTTGGAAGAGCAGCAAGGTCAGAAGAAAAGTAAACATCAGGCTTTGAAATGTAGAACCATTTATCTGCCCAATCTTTAACCGAATCATAAAGGGTGAAGGAGAAATAGCTATTCTTCACCCCTGGTGAAATTGAAGAGCACAACAGCCAAAAGAACGGCTAGGAGTCTTTTCATGAAATCGAAGGTGGAAGAAATGCCGAAGAAGGGAAGATAAAGGGGGATGCCAATAAACGCTTCACACAAATGCGCGAACGAAGAAAGAAAAAGAATGTCATTAGGAGACAGATGATGAAGCTGAACGCTATAGAAATGAAGGAACTCCATCAAGAAGTCTGACGGAGGGAAACAAAGTCCGGCACAGACAAAGGAAACAAAAAGAATATACTGATTAGGAGAAGGACTGGGAATCACATGCTCACCAGGAACGGAGTAGCCAGAATAAACCCGCGCCTGAAGTAACCCGTGCGCAACAAGCAGATCCAAATCCGCCTCTTGAGTCGACGGCTTGGGAGATTGCTTCATCTGACGAGACATCTCGATGAACTCAGGGTTCTCTATACGATCCAAGACAGTATCTTCGTCCACGAATTCAGCCTTGCTCTTGCTCTTGTTCTTGTTCTTCTTCACCATCCGGCAGATCAAGGACAACGAGAGCGGCGGCGACAGTTAGGGTTTTGTAAGTAAAGGGAAGAGTTTTTTACCGCAAGGTAAAAAAAGAAGAGATAATAAAAGGGGCAGATTTATAAGGAAGCACTACCTACAGCGGAAAGTACAGTAACGGAAAAATACCATCAATTACGGAACAGAACCTAAAGCAGTTAAACAACACCGCCTTTTCAGAATATACAAACAGCTCGCAAAGGAACCCGGTCATCACAAGCAAGACAGATACAGTAACTCGGAAGAATGAAACAACAATTCTTTGATTTCTCATTTCTCAAATACAAGTCTCGGGTACAGACTAAATATAAAGTTACAAACAGATAACTACCGAAAGGAGCTAGTACAAGTCGGCAGCTAAGAACCCGGTCGAATTCGAGGTTAGGAACAACCCGAACCAAGAATCAATATTAACAGACAGAGCCAAACAACTCGGATTTGTGCAATACCAAGCAGAACAATGCACACCCAAGCTGTCAAAGGTAGCAGAAGCAGAACCCGGAAGCCATTCAAGATTGGCAGCGAGAGACGCAGTAAAACAGTAGTGACCAAATTCAAGTCATACAGATCAGCATCAGCACGCACCAAAATATCAGCACAAGACTGTCCAAGGAATGCTTCTTCAACTAAGACCGTGAGAATAGGCAGAGGTACTGGATTAAGACACTGGTAGATCAGGTAGCATAGCATGCGACAGCCTCATCACAAGATCTACACCATTTGCCTAAAAACCACCCACAGCATGGTCCTACCCTGAAACCAGCTGTCTACTGGTTTCTATCACAAGATCTACACCATTCACCAGATTACAACCAAGAAAGAGAAGAAAGTAAGCCCCGGGGCTCGTCAAGCTTGCCCACTACAATATCCATGATACAACAAGGACCTCTTATAAGAAAAAATAGAAGATATGTGACAAGGAAACCATACTACAGCTATTTATAGAAGAACAACGGGTGCACATACACCAAGTCCATGAAGAAAAGACAATATCAACAACAGTACATAAAGGGGAACAGTAAAGGAAAAAGATTTTACAAAGACTACATTGATGAGATACAAACGGCTACAATAAAAGCAGTACATCAGAGTACTAGATAGAATATCCAGAAGAATATTTTAAGGACAATCATACAACCAGGGACACTTATTGGAGACCAAAAACAACTTGGTCAGTGATCTTACAGATACAACAACCAGAAGCTACCAATACAAGGCTAGTACGAGCCTCATCTACCAAAAGAGATCACAAGTGACAAAATATTCGCAGAATAAAACAACCCAGAGCTTCCTTAACGCCTGAAGAAAGTCCTGTTTCATAGGCAGAAAGCCACTCTCAGCAAATGAGATTGGACAACTCCAGCTCTAATCTTTTCAGCAAGAATTCGGCGCAAGCACGCACGGCCAGAAAGATAAAGCATACCACGTCAACCAACTCAGAAGCGGCACCGGTTATAGCCCGGAGTTCAGCAGACAGATAGAGAAGGCATGAAAGTCACATCACAAGACTTCTTCTACCTGCTACGCCAAACTTCCCAGGAAAATCTAACCGAGTTAGTCTACCTCCAACTCCATTCACAAGAATTCTTCTACCCACTCGACTACCAGAAGGCGGGCATAAGCCCAGGGGCTGCTCAGTTTCACTCAACAGCATGATCACCGAACCCTAGGAATCGAGCTATCAGTGCAAGCACAACACAATATATAGTCAGGAAGAACCACCAAAAGCCAAAAGTCACGAGAAAGAAAAGCAAGAAAACAACAAAAGCTGACCAAAACAAACAGTGAAAGCAGGATTCCATACATCCGTGAAAGCACAGTACCTACCCGTAAACAAAATCAGGCAGAAGCGGAGTATTTCAGAACCTTCTGCCGAGTTCTTTTTCAAAAGAACTCGGAGAAGGCTCGGGGGCTGGAAATATATACCATACAAAGTTTTTCTCGAATCCTCCGAATACTTGTACCAAGTAATCAGAGGCTCGGGGGCTACACTCAATGAGTGCACCTAAGGTGCATAAAAACCAAAAGACAGAGAACACAGAAGATCATTTCACGATTTTTCTTCAAGAAGAACTCGGCTCGCTTTCAAAGCAACCCGGCATATTGAAGAAAAATCATGAGATGCTCGAGGGCTTGTCGATGGGATATCCTATAGGGTACCCATGGACCGGCTTCCCTAAGCTTTGGGCCTCCTTTCCTCAGCCCACAAAGGAAGACGGACAGAAGAAACCGAATTCTACTCGGTAAAGATGACAAGACCGAAGCACAGTTTAGGACTCTAAGTTTGTAACCGAGTAGGATTAGAGCAACCCTCAACCAGTTCCTGGACTATAAAGGACTGGTAAGGGTATCACCCAAAAAACAACGAGAACATACTACGTAACACCCGATACGTAGAGCGACAACAACACTTTGTATTACGATCAAGAGCAATAACAAACGACTCAACTGGACGTAAGGTTATTACTCGACCTTGTCGAGGGCCTGAACCAGTATAAACCGTGTGTCCCTGCGTGTCCAACCACCAAAGTTTCACTATTCGCCGAGACACGAACTACTGTCTCGGGTAACCCCGTGGCAGGCTATCGGTGATAAAACATCGACAGACGTTAAACAGACCAGCCTCTCTACACTATTATTTGTTTATATCATCAAGAGAGCATCATATAATAGAAGGTCTTCTAATGGTTTGCCTTTTAATTTAATCTTATTAAAGAATGGCATTCATCAGTGGATTATTTCTCAAATGGATCCTCATAAATCTTTGCACTCATCCAAGAAAGGGCACACATAACCTCATATAATAAAATGAAAAATAGCTTCACGATTCTTCTATCATGCATTGGAAAAGGTGAGCATTTTATATATGGTTTCTGTAAATTATCACGTATAAAAAAAATTGTGTAACCATAAGATAAACTAATGCAAAATAAATAAAGAAACAAACATTAAATAATTAACATCCATTTCTGATATTCCTTCAACAAAACTTTTTTCAATTACTTTAGGAGCTAAACTCAAATACCAATTGAGAAGAACAAGAGTGATATGTAGTTTGTTGAATTAATTACTCACCTACTATCGCAACTGCATATTCTGGGATTATGAGCTGACATCCTTTGTTAGTTTTACCATCACCTTTGAGACCGAACTTGCATTTGCACATGTAATCACCCTGTGTGTCATAGCATGTACTGCCACGGTAACAAGGATATATTTTTTCATATCTTGCAGGATTTGATTTTCGAAGCTCGCACTCATTAATATCTGTGTGACAGCCCTCTCTTTGCTTTCTTGCTCCTGCACTAGATACTCTATCGGTACAGGAGGCGGTGACAGCAACGATGTGGCGTCAGTTCGGCGAAGCCAGCGACGACAGCGTTGGAGCCTGCCACAGCCTCAGGTCACCAAAGCTAGACCCATCTTTCATCCTGCCCCCTGCTAAGATCAACCATGGTCGTCTATGTATCCTTACTTCCACAGCTATCATAATCAATGCCTACATACGTTTAGCAAAGGTATGACCCATTAGTTTTTTTCGCTGCTTGCCTCCATCTTCAGCTTAAGGTGCAATTTCTTTGGGTGCAACTTGCAGGTTTTGGATTGGACAGATATCAAGCAGCTGAAGTCACAGTTCTTTATGCATGTAATGGGAACTTTTAGGTAAATTGCTCTTTGATATTACCACGTCATGCCCTGCTGATGGGTTGTCCTTTTTTTTTCTTATCTTATCTTCACATATCATAGCCATGTGTGGCCTACCAGGTGCAAATTTAACAATTCATTGGTTGCCTGGAGGAAAGTACACATGCTATGCTATAAATTTAGGTGCTACTAGACATGCTGGCCATATGCCATGCTATGAATTTCACTTGCAAGGATCTTGCTATGTAAATAACATACATGTCACCTATCGTCGTCTTATTTAGCAAAAAAAAAAATAGAAAATGGTCTATCACATAAAAATGTAGTGGTATTAGTTGGGATGGTCCCACTATCATCATCTTATTGTGTGTTATACCCAACTAAATTATTTTGTATAGGAGTTGGTGCTCCTTTCATGACAGGTTGCAGCCTTCTGTTTTTTATTTTCCTCATATTTTCTTTCAGTTTCTTATTTTAACTAATTCTTGCAGGTTATTGTTATATTCTTTCAACTAAGCCAATATTGTCTCTTGGTATTTCTAAGTGTTATGTGCCTTACATAGTGCTACAGTTTTGTTTGGAGAGATACGTTACACTGAATTCCACATATACCGCGTTCAATTACTTTATTGCTTTCCACCGTATATATGAAACATGTCCATTTATTGCTTCACCTTTGGCCTATTTACCCATCACACCAAAGGTACTAACAGCTACCATAATCTCTACTTTAAAAGTTCCAGCATTACTCAGGCCATATGTGCCCATGTCATCTTGGTAGACTAATTTTATTTTTCCTTCTTCAAAATGCTACTATGAGAATGGAATTTGCAACCGTTCTATAGACAAAAAATAATATACAAACAAACAAGGACGGTAGCAGGTAACATATTGAAGTTCAGAGTGATCTCACCCTTTTCAGAACACAAATATTTATCGACACGTTGTAATAACTCTGATCTTGGTATTAGCTGAATGTGATATTGCACTGTCAATTTTGACTTCACAGATATTGTTCATTTATATCCTAATATATTATCGTGACAACAATTCACTTTGAAAAGAGAAATTCTGTTCATTTATATGGTACCAAAATTTTAGGAAATCAAATCCAGGTTATTACATTGTGATGCAAGAGCTATTTAGTTCAGATTGCAAAAGTTCACCTAATCATCATTGCTTTCTACATGTCAGGGATGAGATGGGAGTTAGCTAAAATATATATTGTCTAGATCAATGCGTGATTGAAGCAACTACGAGCAGATCGTTCAAGATCAGTTTGACCTGTGTTACAGCTTCAGTTCATTGATATGTATTCCCCATTGTAAGTAGAAACATTCAATTTCTGATATAGTGAGTGCCATCATACTATGAACCTATTTTGGTGATGAATTGGACTCAACCATTTGTTCCTTATCCCTTAGGGCGGAAAGCTTACTGACTGTAGTTATGTCAGATATTATATTATATATCCAGCTGAAATCAATTTCTTTTCTATTTTATGATTATAGTTATTTTTTGCTATTGGAGGTAAACTACTATATGTACCTCTGCAGCCATACTGATTGGGATCTACTTTGCAGATATGGGAAGAAAAATGGCTCTTCTGCCTACACATAACCAGGTTACTATGGTCTATTCTTTTTTATTTCTATTTCTTTGCATATACTTGCCATTGGTTTACTAAAATATGTATTGGACATGGTTGTCTCGATTATTTATCCAGTTATATTTTTACTCTCTTTGTGTTTAGTGCCAATGTTGAGGGTTCATGTTGAGATTTATCTCTTGCATACCCCCAAGTTCATTAGGACAAAATACTGCTTATTCCTACTTTTCCTCTTCTGTTAAGGTGAGTTGGAGAGTCAGATCGATTCTGGTAATTTTTTTGCCATAACTGATCTTACACAAAGTATAAAAAATACACTACTTTATATCCTTTTTATCTTACCTGTTTCTAGCTTTTTTTTACACAATAATCCAATTTAACCCAGTTCTTCTATAGATTAATATAATTCGATTTCCTTGATTATGGTCGTTTCCTATCCATTTAAATCATGTCTCATTTGCGTGCAGCGATTGATCTACTATGCCTATTGTATTGCCTAATCAGCTCTCGATTTTTGATTTTTTAGACGCTGACATGGTGCATTAGCTATACTCCTGTATTGATGAAGACTGGTCTCCTCATGTCTCAGAAGATAGGTGGCACCAAATATCATGCCATGATCAACCATCCATCATCAATCTATAGTTGTTGAACTACTGATAGTGTCACCCCAGTGGCGAAAAAAAAACTTATATTGTCAAATGTATATTTAGACTACTTGTGCATGAGACCTATGGATCCTACTTAGTGACTTAGTGTCATATCAATTGTCAAATGTAACTACGCTTTGATCAGTATTGTTATATATTTTATGGCACAACAAACTTCTTAGAGTTTCTCAGAGGTCCATAGAACATGCATAGTGAGATAAAGAGTACAAATATGTGTTACTCTTTGCATCAACGACAACAGAACGTGCATAGTGAGATACGGAGTATACATGTATTGGTTTCTGCATCAATGACAATCACAAAAATGTGCTCACCTTTCTCCTGCAAACACAAAATGCAAGTCCGATGTCAACACCGGGGCAGCGGAGCGCGCCTTATGTGCTAGTTTACTTCATGAGTAGTCTATTATTCGGAAGGATGTAATAGATATTCATTTTATATGCTCCGTATTTGTAGTATTTAAAGTTTCACAATCACTAAGCAAGTTACCAACTTTTTCAGCTTCTGAAGCGGATGCGGATGTCACCAAACTATCGGAGTGTTGCGTGTGCTAACATGCCAGCCCGAACCGGAAGGCCGTGGTACCAGCACGTGAAACTGAAAGGCCTAAGGCCCAGAGATGGAGTGAAGGCCCAATTCTCTCTGTATACGGATACGTGTAGCTTTTTCCAGCAGGGGTTAGACACGTAGACTCCGAAGTCAATATAGATGGAAATCCAAATGTCAACGGCCCTCGATCTCCGATTCCCCGCGGGGATTTGTTCCATTAGGGGACGGGGATGGTAGAGATTTGATCCCCACGAGGATGAAAATGATAGGATTCTTGTCCCCGTCGGGGATGGTTGCCTGTTCCCGACCCCGATCCCCGCATCCCTGCCCCGTGAAGCTAGGTCCATGAAAGAAGGCCCGCTAAAATTCCAGTCCAATCCAGTTTGTCCCCCAACCCAACCCTAGCACGCAGTCACGCACGGACCAACAGAATCACCAGGCAGCTAAAGCCGCCGCTCGCACTCGTCTCGCTCTCGCGGCCTCGCCTCGCCCTCGCTCCTCGCGGCACCGCCTGTCGCCCCTCGCTTCTCGCGGCCTCTCCCTCGCCCCTCGCGGCCTCGCCTCGCCCTCGCGGCACCGGAGACCAGAGCGGGAACCGGCGGCGACGACACCTCAGATCCGCCGGCCCCATACCAAGCCCCAGCCCCCGCGCGAGCGCGACTGCGCGAGTGGCGACGCCAACGCGAGCTGACGCCTGGCCGAAGATCCGCACAGGTTCACCACCGCCCACCATGTCTTCGCCCTCCCCTCCTCTGAGCTCGGTCCCGGTGATGAACCATGGGGATACCCGTAGGGATTAATCCGCGAGCGGGGACGGGGATGGGTCAGAAGTGCTCCCCGTCAGCCTTCACGGGGACCGGGATGGGTGGGAATTTGCCCCCACAGGGACGGGGATGAGGGTCTAACCTCCGACGGGGAATTATCCGTTGACATCTTGAGATGGAAAAGACAGACCAAAATTTTATCAGACAAAAAAAAGCTGAAAATTTTACCTCTTTATTAATAGGTATAGATATATATTTTCGGCAATATTTTTCTTCCTTAGGCTCATAAGTCACGACTCACGAGCGTGCTTCCGTACGCGAACAAATAAAAACGATGGACGGTGCAGTACTGCAGTGGCAACGACGTAGGTGGGCTGGACAATGATGTAGGTGGGCCAGCGGTGCCCACTTGGGCCGAACAATGCAGCTGGGCCTGTTTCCATCCCGCACACCCCGTAAAAATTAATTATTGCCGGCTGGCTGGGTCGGCGAGGCGCATGAAACCGACCACGGACGCTAGCACGCCCCCAAAATTACGGGTCCACCGAAAGGAAAGCAGTCGCTAGAGCAAACCCTAACCTGCTGGGCGGCGGCGGAAGATGGAGGCGGTGGATCTGGAGGTGAAACGGGCTCTTGAAATGGTTAGCGGCGGCGATGCCAAGAGGCTGCGCGAGGGAAACAGCGACCATCACGCCATGGTGGTGGAGGAGGAGGAGATGGGGGCATTCGAGATCTTTGAGATCCACCGCAAGGAGTGGGTCGAGTTTTACGGCAAGAACGACGACGCCGCCTTCTACAAACCGAGTACGTATTTCCTTGTGTGTCCATCTCTGGCTGTTTTTTTGAATCTTCGCCTTTTTGTTGTCTGATTTCTTTATTTATATATTATATATATATATATATATATATATATATATATATATATATTCTATGATTCCAACTTGCTTGGGACTGAAAGACTATTTTATTGTTGTAGTAGTAGTATATATCTTCTATTATTATATTGATCTATGACTAAATGGAAAATCATTAGAGAACCATGTTTAAATGAAGAATCATTAGAAAACCAAGCGAGTAATGATATTACTCTCAGGACTGCAGCCTTGGAAACTACCAGACGAACGGAGCCTAACTGGCAGAAGAAAATTGCCATCTATTTTACAGGAACTAAATTATAGATAACATGAGAGAAAACTCAATGTTACTCTTTTTATTACTAGCAAAACTGAATTATGATAGAAAAATAATTATTTTGCAGCCGAACTGCTTCCCATGCGTCACACAGATGGGCCGGTGCTACCCACCTACTTGAGGCCTATGCACACCATGGAGGTTTTCTTTGTCAAGGTGACTCATCTCACTGGCCTGCAGTGGCCTCTGGACATCGCGATGTTGCCGTACGTGATTCCCAGGTGTTGATACCCTTTTTTTGACACGTCAATATGATCTGAGGATTGTGCTGATCGGCAAAAGGCTAGTTGTCATTCCTTATCAACATCGGGATATTACCGGTTAGATTGCCGATAAAGACAAGAATGTTGCTGATAGGAGGAATATTGCCGATGAGGACGGAAACCTGCCGATGAATGATGATGTCGATGGAAGCAGGATGAAGTTGTTGGCGTCAGCAGAGAACTGTCGATGACAATAGAAGAAAATTGCAGATTGGAAGAAGTCAGCGTGTGTTAAAAGGGTTGACTCACTCTGATCGGTAGCTGTTTTCTATCGACATTGGAAGGTCATCGGTCAAGGTTGCCGATGAGAATAAAACTAGGGCGCTAATGATAAAGCATGTAGGGATGTTGCCGATGAAGGATGACATGGCTAGCGTGAGCATACAGTTGCCGATGGCGTTAAAAGGAAATTGCGGATCGGAAGGATGTGTCGATGGAAAGTTTTATCGGGGAGAAGACATAAGGAAACTGGTGATCTTATACCAGTATTGTTATAGAAGTTTGAGTCCGACTCTTACACGAGTCATTTATTTGCGCGAGTCAGTTATTTCCTTTAAAATAGGAGTTTGTTTTGTTTAGGAAAGGTACGAGTCGTATCTATCTACAACTCCCTCTGCCGAGTATAAATAGGTACCATGGGTGCTGTAAACGATCATATCCAAGCATATCAAATAAAATCAATTACCTTTTTATCTACTTTATCAGTAATTTACCTTTACCGCATTAGGTTTAGTTATCTACGAGTTCTTCAAGTTTCGACGGGCTGCATCTCATCGACCTCCGTCAACTCTTGCAAGTTCCGCGTTTAAGCAATCTGAGCCTTGGCGTCCGGGCGCATCGCTGTCGTCTCGTTCAGCTCTACTCTAGTTATCCTGATCAGGTTTGAGCCTTGACATTTGGGCGCATCGCCGTTGTCTCGTTCAGATCTTGTTCTATTTATCGTCCTTGTCGATTAACTGGTCAAATCGACTGGCACGCCCTCGGATATCGAATTCGGGTATAAGCCCGAGGTGTTCGCAGATCCTGACGCTTTTTGTGTCAACACCTCTTTTGGCACGCTCGGTGGGACAATATTACATCTTTTGGTCACGGTTTAACCCATTACAAGCTTAATGGACAATACTGCTGAGATCAATCCGAAGAATGTCATTGAAGTCTCCGAAGCAAATCTGAGAGATGATCAGAAGCAGACTATGGAGCGGGCTATGTAGGAGTACAAACAGTTATATCTCAAGTCCTTCAGCCTCAACAGAATCAGCAAAGCAGTTCAAAAGCAAGATCCGCCGTTGCCATGGCAGGTTACTTTCGACGCCGATCCTGGTAAATTACAAGAGATGGTTAATTCTGCATTAAATCATGTGTTAATTAGCCAATTCAATGTGCTGTCCGATACTGTATACAATGCTGTCAAGCAAACTTTCATGAAAAGACAAGCACCATATTATGTTGGTCCAGCGTATCATCAATTCGGATCGGCATCTGTTATGATCCCATCGGCGGTTCCAAGGGTGTCTTCACCGCATATGAACCGGTTTGCCGATGAGATCATGCCGTCAAGATCGAGCCCAACAAGCATCACTCAATTGAATACAAATCTGGTGGCGTCAACAATGTCTGGACCTGTGACCCAGAGTCAGCCAACTTCCGTCAGCTGGTGGGGATACGGTATGCCTCCAAGTCCATCTGCTGATTCCAAATTGGTCCAGGATAACAATGTAGGATGGAAGATTCTCGTGGCACCGGCAACACCTGCACAGCCGATGATTCCAGCGATGCATTATGCTACATCCTCTCCAACAGTGCAATTGCCGTCAGAGAATCCTCAGGTGGCAATACCTAGAGTGGCTTATGCGCAACCATCGGCAGGTTCTTGGCCGATGCAGCAAGACATTGCTATTGGGAACCAGCCCGTATCGGCAATGGTTCCTCAAGCTATGGTACCCGCAAATCAAGGCAATCATTCAAGGGTACAAGAGCAACAAGCGTCAACTGGTTATCAGCCATCGGTGAGTCATATGCCGATGACATCTAATGTAAATTGGATCGGTCAATTACCGATTCAGCAGCAAGTTGTGCAGCCTGGATACCAAGTGGCGAGAGCTTCGCAGTACTCGCAAGTGAGTCTGCAGAATGAAATATTAGTCCATCAGCCGATAAGTGCTACTTCGCCGCAGTACCCGCAAGTGAACGCTCAAAATGAAACATCAACATATCAGCCGATGAATACAATGCCACAATACAACCCAGTGGATGTTCAAAATTGCCCATCGGCAACGCAGCCGATGCCTAATGTTCAACAACAGGTGACGCAACCTGGATGTCAAGTGGCAGAGGTCCAACACCACCACTTATCATCGGGATTATATAATGATGCATTGGTGTCCCGGCCGGTAAACCCTCTATTCTCGCAATATATTCCAGTGGGTGTTCAAGATGGTCCATCGGCAAATTAGCCGATGCGTGATGTTCAGCGAATTGATGTTGCCTCTGTACCAACCGGTTTGACCTATTTACCACAAAGAGATGAGAAGGTAGATCAACCTGTTCACCTGGTCAAAATCCAGCCAATGCATCAGCAGGATCAAGATGCGTACTGGACCGATAAGATTGTCGAAGTGGCGAAAGAGCAATTCGGTATCAAGCCTAAGGTTGATACATATTCTTATCGGACTCCATACCCTCTAGATTATGATTTAATTCTCTTCCCAAATCGGTACAAAGTGCCAGATTTCACTAAGTTTTCTAGTCAAGGTGATATGTCAACAATGGAGCACATTAACCGATTCATTATCCAATGTGGGGAGGCAGCCAGCAGGGATGAACTGAGAGTAAGATTGTTCTCGTCATCGTTATCCAGATCGGCATTTACATGGTTTATTTCACTACCTTCAAATTCTGTGATCACTTGGGCCGATCTAGAAAAACAGTTTCACAAATACTTCTTGCTGGTGCGTATGAAAAGAAGATTACTGATTTGGTCAAATTGAGGCAGCGTAATGATGAATCGGTAGAAAACTTCGTGCAAAGACTGCGAGACATGAAGAACAAGTGCTATAGCTTGGTACTTGATGATCGGCAATTGGCGGATTTGGCTTGCCAGGGATTACTACCGCACATCAGGGATAAATACGCGTCTCAAGAGTTTGAAAGCTTGAACCATCTTGTGCGAAGGGTTGCCGATCAAGACACCAAAGTTTTTGAGCCTAGAGGAAATTGGGATGAGGAGGTGTCTTTAACTAAGAAGACAGATTCGGACGGAGAAGCGAGTATCGGTTTAGTTGAATGGGTAAAGAACAAAAAGCCGATATCTTGTCCGTTCGGTCAGAAAGAAGATGAAAGGTTCACCTTTGATATCACCAAGACCGATAGGATGTTTGATCTGTTGCTTCAAGAAGGGCGGATCAAGTTGGTGCCTAACCAGGTAATTCCATCGGCCGAAGAGCTCAGAAAGATCAGGTATTGCAAGTGGCACAATGCGACTTCGCACAGTACCAATGATTGCAAAGTATTTAGGCAGCAGTTGCAGTCAGAAATCAAATCTGGGCGGATTAAGTTTGAAAATTCTAAAGCCCAGAAGCCGATGAAGATCGATCAGCACCCGTTTCCAAATAACATGGTGGAAACCAGTGGAAAGACTAAGGTGATGACATCGGAAGCTGCCAAGAAAAGCGCATCGGTAGACTCTAAACATCAGATAGCTGCGCATGAAGCAACAGGGAGGAAGTTTACCGATGATAGAGAGGACAAGAGGATTGCCGATGAGAGCAACAGCGCCAGGAAACATAAGCATGCACCGTATGGCGTCGTAATCACACACAGGCAGCCACGACAAAATTATCGGCAATCGAAGGAAGAGCAATATCGGTAGCAGGAGGAAGAAAGGCGTCAAGAGTGGCATTGGCATAAAGATCATTGGAGGTGTCCCTTCTTTGTCCATTGTTGGGAAGAAGGCATCAAGCTACCCACTGCCGATAATTGTCCTGAATGTAATGGGTACTACCCTGGCGATCGGTCAGAAAAGAAACCTTGTTTTAACGATCGGACGTCAAGTTATGGTAGGCCGATCAGAGAAAAGGAGTCAGTGCATGATCGGCTGGGGGGCAAGCTCAGCATGCACGATAGGCTTGGCAAGCGTATTTGTCAAGAAGATTTTGGGGAGATGGCTGATGCAAGAGTGTCTGATGAAGAAATTTTCTCCAAGGGTCCAAACATAAGAGGTAGTGCAGATACGAGCAGTGAGAAGCAGTATCAGCATGTTTGGAAGACTAAGCTTCCTCAATGGTGTTCCAAAGGTCTTACAAAGACTCAAAGAAGGAGGATGCAGCGCGAACGCCAAGATGTGTCACGATGAAAATCCTTCCAAAGGGGAATCTTCAGACAAGCGATGGAGGCCAAAGCGCAAAATTGCGAATCCATCGGCAAGATGTCAATATGTTGCCGATGACATAACTAGGGTCGATGACCTTAGGTATTTTGGCCTGGGAGCAGTGCTTGATGAGCCTTGGCGTTTCAACTGTTACACTTGGAGGGCATCGGCAGGCTGAGCGTGAAGAGTTTGTGCACTGGGAGCAGCACTGCCGATGAATTTGTTGGCTGTAAAAGGAGATATTTGATAAAAGCCGAAAGATTGTGAGAGTGGCTTTGCAATGCTTACGCGCAATAGTCAAGGAAGTGGTGCAGGCATCTTGGAAGAGGAGATTGCAGTAGAAGAAATTTCGGTGCATAAGATATCTTATACTCCGAAATTGGGGGCATGTGTTTACACCGTTTTTTGACACATCAATATGATCTGAGGATTGTGCTGATCGGCAAAAGGCTAGTTGTCGTTCCTTATCGGCATCGGGATATTACCGGTTAGATTGCCGATAAAGACAAGAATGTTGCTGATAGGAGGAATATTGTCGATGAATGATGATATCGATGAAAGCAGGATGAAGTGGCTAGCGTCAGCAGAGAACTGCCGATGGCAATAGAAGAAGGTTGCAGATTGGAAGAAGTCAGCGTGTGTTAAAAGGGTTGACTCACTCTGATCGGTAGTTGTTTTCTATCGGCATTGGAAGGTCATCGGTCAAGGTTGCCGATGAGAATAAAACTAGGGCGCTAATGATAAAGCATGCAGCGATGTTGCCGATGAAGGATGATATGGCTAGCGTGAGCATACAGTTGTCGATGACGTTAAAAGGAAATTGCGGATCGGAAGGATGTGTCGATGGAAAGTTTCATCGGGGAGAAGACATAAGGAAACTGGTGATCTTATACCAATATTGTTATAGAAGTTTGAGTCCGACTCTTGCACGAGTTATTTATTTCCTTTAAAATAGAAGAGTTTGTTTAGGAAAATATTATTGTTTGAGTCCGGCTCCTGCGTGAGTCAGTTATTTCCTTTAAAATAGGAGTTTGTTTTGTTTAGGAAAGGTAAGAGTCGTATCTATCTACAACTCCCTCTGCCGGAGTATAAAGAGGTACCTAGGGGTGCTGTAAACGATCATATCCAAGCATATCAAATAAAATCAATTACTTTTTTATCTATTTTACCAGTAATTTACCTTTACCGCATTAGGTTTAGTTATCTACGAGTTCTTCAAGTTTCGATGGGCTGCATCTCATCGACCTCCGTCAACCCTTGCAAGTTCCGCGTTTGAGCAATCTGAGTCTTGACGTCCGGGCGCATCGCTGTCGTCTCGTTCAACTCTACTCTAGTTATCCTGATCAGGTTTGAGCCTTGACATCTTGGCGCATCGTCGTTGTCTCGTTCAGATCTTGTTCTATTTATCGTCCTTGTCGATTAACTGGTCAAATCGACTGGCACGCCCTCGGATATCGAATTCGGGTATAAGCCCCAGGTGTTCGCAGATCCTGACGCTTTTTGTGTCAACATCAAGACTAGAAGCGCAACTACCTCTTCCGCCGAGACAGGAACAACTGCCAGACTCTCACCTCAGCGCAGGCACGTCCAATGCTTCATCCCTTCAGATTGTTGCTTATAATCTGAGATGGAGCTAATAGTTTGAAGAAAATATTTCTATCTGGTGCTCATGAATTGAAACCATTCTAGTAACTAAGTAGGAATACAGAATCCTTCACTTGTCTAATGTGCTTGGCATGATGTCATGGTAATTCAGTGAGTGCTGTTTTTTTCCTTGCAAGTTTTAGAATTTGTTTGCCAAAATGAAACTCTGATGATTAATAGTATGTTTATTTCAACGGGCATTTATCCCTGCTCAGTAATTCTGTCTGTGTTCTACTACTGAAAGCTACTACTCTCTTTCTTTTATCTCACAGGATAACTGAACCCATTTGTATGTATCTGACATATGCAGGACGACTCACTCTTGGAACTTACAGGACCTAGCCGTGCAATCATTCTTCTGGACGAACCTATCTTCGAGATCGACCTCAAAGTGAAAGGCAAAGGGAGCTCATCATCATCATCATCCGAGGATGACAAGGTTCTATGTGTTAGTAAAGTGAGACTCAGAGTTGTGCTGCTAGGGCTGAATTGCCTCTAGTCTTTGTTCCTCTTTATATACACTAGAGCTCAATAGAGCTTCTTGGGATACAAGTTTGCTTTAAGAGCATATTCCTAATGTTGTAAAGTAAAGCTAGCCTAAAGCATAAAGCAACTGTCCAAAAACTGAAAAGAGACTAACAACTAAAGTGCTCTAGTAGCCAAGGCTTATCTATCAATTCTCCCCCTAAGCCTTGCTTCAGTCAGTCTTGATGATCTTCTTGAGCCCAATCTTGCTTCTCATGGTTTCAAACTTGGTTCTTCCAAGTGACTTGGTGAGAATGTCTGCAAGCTGCTCATTTGTGCCGATGTGCTCTGCCTTGATGCTCCCCTCATCCATGCAGTCTCTGATGAAGTGAAACTTAGTCCTTATGTGCATGCTCCTGTCATGGAACACTGGGTTCTTGGCAAGTGCAAGTGCTGACTTGTTGTCCACCTTCAACTCCACAGTTTCCACTCTCCTTCCTAGCAAATCAGCCAACAACCTTGATAGCCATAGTGCCTGAGTTGCTGCTGTAGTCATGGCCATATATTCAGCCTCACAGCTAGAGAATGCCACTACCTTCTGCTTGACAGACTGCCAACTGACCAAGCTGTTGCCTAGGAAGAAAAGGCAGCCAGTTGTGCTCTTGCTGGAATCAATGTCTCCAGCAAGATCTGAGTCACAATAGCCCAAGAACCTTGCTGAATTTGGTGCCTTCGTGAAGTGGAGGCCATAGTCAAGGGTATCAGCCAAGTACCTGATAATTCTCTTGACTGTCATTTGATGTTCAGTGGTTGGTCTCTCCAAGAACCTGCTCACAAATCCCACTAAAAAGGCCAGGTCTGGTCTAGTGTGGACCAAGTACCTCAAGCTTTCAACCAATCTTCTATATTGTGTTGGGTCCACTTCTTCTGCTGTGCTCTCCTTGCTCAGCTTCAATCTTTCTTCCATTGGAGTGGCAGCAGGGTTGCAATCGGCCATGCTCCCCAACTCCACAATCCTCTTGGCATAGTGGCTCTGCCTCAGAGTGATCCCACTACTGCCTTGCTGCACTTCTACTCCAAGATAGAAGCTGAGTAACCCAAGATCACTCATCTCAAAGATGGACTGCATCTCTGTCTTGAAAGCCTTCACTTCTTCTTCCTTGACTCCAGTGATGATCAAGTCATCCACATAGACTCCAGCCAGTAAAACAGAGTCATTTGAGCCTCTTCTGTAGATGGCAGCTTTATGCTTGCTTTGAACAAACCCCATCTTCTTCAAGGTTGAGTTCAGTTTTGTATTTCATGCCCTAGGTGTCTGCCTCAGCCCATACAGTGCCTTGTGGAGTCGATAGACCTTGTCTTCTTCTCCTTGGACAGCAAACCCAGGTGGTTGTTGCACATAGACCTCCTCCTTGAGCTCTCCATTAAGGAATACCGATTTGACATCCATGTGATGGACCTTCCATCCTTCTTGAGCAGCCAAGGCTAGCAGCAGCCTGACTGACTCCATCCTTGTCACAGGGGCAAAGGCATCCTCATAGTCAATCCCTTCTTGTTGCACAAAACCCCGAGCCACAAGCCTTGCCTTGTGCTTGATCACAGCACCCTCCTCATTCTTCTTCAGCTTGAACACCCATTTCAGAGTGATTGGCCGATGACCAGCTCGGGGTGGCACCAGCTCCCAGGTGCCATTACGCTCAATAGCGCCCAGCTCTTCCTCCATCGTAGCTTGTCAATCTGGATCATCCTTCGCTTCTGCGTAGGTAGTCGACTCGCCCGAGCAGGAGAGGTATAGCTCGGCGAACAGCCTCTGAGACAGCGGCGGGGTGGCCTCATCCTCGATGAGGTCAGTGATGCGGCGGTAGCGCAGTGGCTCACTGCCATGGTAGGCGTCCACCCTTTCTTCATCGTCCTCCAGGGGAGTCACGTACTCGACCCGAGGACTAGAGTTGCTTGCCGCTACCGATGGCGTCGCTGCCGATGGTGCGCTGCCGATGGTGCCGCTGCTGATGGCGCGGCTGCCGATGGGGGATCCTCTGCTTCCTCCTCACCTTGTGACGGCTCCGGTGTATTGAAGCGCGGCGGAGGAGTTGCCGATGGTGATGCCGATCTGGGAGCTCTAGGCACCACCTCTTCCCAGGGATACTCGACGGTGAAGTCGCTGCCGCCTTCCTCCGAAGTGCTTGCCGCTGCCGATGTCCAGTCCCAGCCGCGGCCCTTGTCGAACACGACATCGCGGCTGACGCGCACGCGCTGGGACACTGGATCGTAGACCTTGTAGGCCTTCGCGCCCTCCGCATAGCCGATGAACACGCCGGCCTCGCCGCGGTCATCCAACTTGCGGAGCTGGGTCAGGCGTCTGGTGTAGGCGACACAGCCAAACACCTTGAGGTGGCCCAAAGTCGGCGATCGGCCATGCCATGCCTCGTAGGGGGTGATGCCCTCCAGTGCTCGCGTCGGGGCACGGTTCAGAAGGTGCACCGCCGTCATCACGGCCTCCCCCCAAAATCTTGTCGGTAGACCGCGCTGCTTGAGCAGAGCTCACGCCATGGCCACTACCGTCTGATTCCTGCGCTCAACGACCCCATTCTGCTGAGGGGAGTGAAGGGCACTGAAGTGCCTTTTGATACCTTGATCGGCGCAGTAGGAGCTGAACTCGGCGACAGTGAACTCGCCGCCATTGTCCGTGCGCAAGACCTTGAGCTGACAGCCGCTCTCCACCTCTGCTGCAGCCTTGATGCGTTTGATTGCCTCCCCAGCAGCATCCTTGGTCGGCAGCAGCGCCACCCACATGAACCGGGTGGCGTCGTCCACCAATAAGAGGATGTATCGGTTGCCCGCCGAGGTCGCCGGCGTCACAGGTCCACAGAGGTCACCGTGCACCAATTCCAGGTGCTCTTGGGCTCGGTACGTCGTCGCGGATGGAAAAGCTCGCCGCTTCTGCTTGGTGGTGACGCAGACGTCACAGACCTGCTCCGCGTGGTCGATCTTGAGGATCCCACGGGCCATCTCTCCTCTGCTCAGACGCCGTAGTGCATCAAAATGCAAATGGCCGAGCCTCTCGTGCCATTACCATGCCTTGTCATCCTTGCGCATAGCGAGACAGCAAGGCTGCGCAGCTTCCAAATGAAGGATGTAGAGGCGGTTAGCTCCTCGAGATACCTTGGCGAGCAGACGACCGCTGCGATCCCAGATACGCAGCACGCCATTGTCGATCTCCACTTTGGAGCCGCCTTCGTCCAGCTGCCCAAGACTCATGATCGAGTTCTTGAGGGCAGGGATGAAGTACACGCCGTGCAGCACCCGATGCTCGCCGGTCTTGCCTTGGAACACGATGGTGTCGACGCCGCGGATGTCCACCTTGGACGCGTCCCCGAAGCGCACGGTGCCGCGGACGTCTGTGTTCAGATCGGCGAAGAGCTCGCGGCGCCCCGTCATGTGGTGCGTTGCTCCGCTGTCGAGGTACCAGCCTCCCATCTTCTCTTCTTCTTCATCGACGCCGAGGTAGGCTCGAGCCCTTGGCTCCTCCAAAGTGACTTCTTGCGCGGCCAGAGAGTAAGCCGACACATCCTTGTCTAGCTCGACGAACGCGTGTGCCATGAACAGCGCGCTGTCCTCTTCGCACTCGGCGTACTGGGCACGCCCAGCGTATCCACCAGCATCGCCGCCGCGGCCTCCACCTTGATCACCTCCTCGGCCGCCACGGTCACCTCCACCGCCGCGGCCTCCGCCGCGTTCTCGTCGTGGCAGGCGGCAATCGCGCGCCCAGTGGCCCTCCAAGCCACAGTTGAGGCAGGTGTTCGGCCCACGGTTGTCACCCGGGGGGCCGCGGTCACTGCCGCCATCTCCGCGGCCAGCGCCGCGCCCTCGGCCACGCGCGCCGCCACGGCCCCGCTGGAACCTTCCTCCGCGACCACGCTGCTGCCTGGGAGCCGAGCCATCGGCATCGGCAACGCCCTTCTTCTCCTTCTTCCAGCGCTCTCTCCACTGCTCCTCAGTGTACATCAGCTTTCCTCCGACGGCTATTGGCCCGATCGGTGCTTGCACCTCGAGATCATCTACCGCCTTGAGGCTCCCAGTCACCTCCTCGAGCGTGAGCGCCTCAAAGTCGAGGAATTGCTCGATGGCGACAACGATCTGCGCATACTTTGTCGGCACCGATCGAAGGTACTTCTCCACCACGCGCTCCTCGGTGATGTCCCGGTCGCCGTGGATGACAAGTTGCTGATGCAGAGTCGACAGACGGATGGCAAAGTCGTCAACTTGTTCATCGGGCTTGATGCCGGTGTTCTCCCAGTCCCGGCGAAGTCGCTGCAGCGTCGTCCGTCGGACCCTGTCCACGCCGATCCTTACTGCAGCGATGGCGTCCCACGCCTCCTTCGCCGATGCCTTGTCCATGAGCGGGATGCCCATCTCCTTGGGCACAGCAGCCACGATCACCTCGAGCGCCCACCGATCGTCGCGGTACTGGACCGGACCTCCCTCGACGGCCTCCCACATGTCGCGCGTCTGCATCCGCAACTTCATAAGCTGCGACCACTCATGGTAGTTGGTCTTGTCCAGCATCGGCCACGCCGTGCTGCTGCCGGAGTCGCGGTAGACCACCCTGTCCCGCGACTCATGGCGCCCGCCGCCGCGGCCTCGCTTGCGGTCGCGCGGAGACTGAGAGCGGCGCCGATCCCTCCGATTGCGTGGGCTCTCAGAGCGCCTGGCGTCCTTCTCCACCTGCTCCTCCTCCTCCGCAGCGATCTCCACTCGCAGCGCCTGCGCGGTCCTCGCCACCTGCTCTGCTGCTGCTGCAGCCTGCCTCGCCGCCTGGATCGCCGCCGCCGCTACTGCCTCTGCAGCCAACAGACGCGCGACCCGGGTGTTGGAGTCGCCCTGCGCCCCCTCACCGGTGACCGATGTACCATCCTTGATGGCCAAAGCCTTGGCCTTGGTGGCGGCGCGCTCTGCTGAAGAAGACATGGCTGGGAGGGTGGAAAGGTGGGGTTTTTTTTTCTTTTGGCTCTCTAGCTAAACCTAAAGCTCCGATACCAATTGTTAGTAAAGTGAGACTCAAAGTTGTGCTGCTAGGGCTGAATTGTCTCTAGTCTTTGTTCCCCTTTATATACACTAGAGCTCAATAGAGCTTCTTGGGATATAAGTTTGCTTTATAAACATATTCCTAATGCTGCAAAGTAAAGCTAGCCTAAAGCATAAAGCAACTGTTCAAAAACTGAAAAAAGACTCACAACTAAAGTGCTCTAGTAGCCAAGCCTTATCTATCGCTATGCTTGCATTACTTCGGATACAACTGCATCCCCTACCGTGGATCGTCCAGCTACGCCATAACAGAGGAGGTATCAAGCAAGAGCTGCGCAATGGAGTTCAGGTTTGCACATATGGTAAACACCGTGGAGGCAACCATCACTGCCCGCATCATCAACGCGTCATGCAGCTTCAGCGCGCGCTTCACCGCCCGCACGATGAGCATCGGCGAGGATGTGGTGCTGCTGGATTCTCGTGGACAGAAGGTGGTGCCCGGCGCTGAGGATGGGAAGGTCGCACTGCAGCGCTGCGTTGTTGTTGTAGAGGAGCAGGGGAGGCTGACCCTTGGCCTGGATACTGTACTGTTTGCTGCTGCTGGTGGTGTTCCAGGGAGTGAGAGCACTGCTGTTTCCCAGAAAATCACTTTTCGTCCCAGGTCGGCCTTGAGAAGCATAGGTTATTTTGATGTTGGTCCGGTTAGGATCGAAATGTGTGTCGCCTGGTCACTGCTTTCTTAAGACTAGGTTGGGTACTTGTGGGTTATGACCACTGATAAATCTGTAAGCATATCCTTTGGCCACTGCTTGCATTGCTTAGATAAGTCATGGCACTTATTAGCTACTATATGTACTGATGTGTATTGTCTGCAATATATGCGTCAGATATCCATGTAATCTTGACTATCAGTAATGTGCCTACTGAATTAATGATTCATGACAGTAGAGACCTGAAATCATTTTGTGTAGGAGTAAGGATGTTTGTTGACAGTAGACAACTGAAGTTATTATAATGTAGTAGTGAACTGCTGTCAAATGGAAATTGGAATGCATACTTGAGGCGGCTTTCTGAAACGAAGTGCAATAATGCAGAGTTCCCACTGTGCATCTGTTGATATTGAATGAAAGACATGGAGGTCAATTCCAGCGCCAGCGCCTAAAGTTATAGAAATATCCATGACCGCATATCAGGGTCAGTTTTGTGTATGTGTTGTAGATGATATCTTCGCACGGGCAGACCTTTCAATCTGGATCCTTAGAGACTATGGTACTAATAGATGGACACTGAAGCATAGGGTTAACACGCTGCAGCTATTTGGAAAGGTTGTCATTATTTGGTGTCATGCCTGGCAATGAGTTGATGGTGATTGCAGTTTACCCAGAATGGAATTTGATTTTCCTTGTTGGGACGGACAATAGCTCTGGTCTTTGATTTTTCAGGCTACCAAACGGATTTGGTAACAACTTCTGGTATTCTGTACAATAAGCTCCACTGAATAGATCCAAAAGCTTACTAAGAAGGCCAACAAGACATTCTGCAACAGTAAGGACTGTTAGTGTCCAAATGGATTTAATATTCATGCTTTCCACTTGTGTTGTTACGTTTTCAGACCATGGTGAAGTACTACATACATAATCCTGCCATACCATTTTTAGTTAGATGTTGTAACTTTGCAACCCCTGATCTTAATAGGGAACGATGTAAGCTCACTGAAAATTCTCACTGCAAAGATTCGTTGTTCCTTTCTTGGTCTTTGGGGATATAACCTTACTCAAATCTTATTGCTTTAATTTCAATAGGAGTTTTCTTTTGTAGTATTGAATATGCTAAACCAATTGATCTATGAAAAATTGAAAATTCACAGATGCTACAAAACACCGTGAAAATTAACTACTTGCTGCTTATAAAACCATCTGTGCAGATTTCTGTAGTTCAAACGTAAATGACTTTAAATTACCGATTAGTAACATGAAATAGATACATAATGCAGTGACAGTATCTCACCGCTCTAGTTTTTTTAGTTAGATTACTTGGTTCTTTCGCTCAAGAACGTCATCACAAACTTCAGTCCACGATTGCACGAGACAATAACAGCAACCTATGACGATTCCTCATCGGATGAATCCTCCTCTCTCGTGACGTCAGACTGATCGTCCGACTCACTGCCATCAGACGCAATAGCAGCAGGTTTCGCAGACATCTTGCTCAAAGCAGCAGTCTTGCTTGCTCTCTGCGAACGTGCAGCAGTCGTACTCGGAGTGGCTGGAACCCTGCTTACCGATGTTGCAGGCACGTTAACTTCTCCCCCTTCTTCGTCACTTTCATCGCTAGAGGATGGTGCCTTTCTCGTTCTTCTCCTGGCAGGAGCCGGAGGCCGGACTGACCGTGGTGCTGGAGTAGGAGGCACTGCTTGATTGGTGTCCAACTTGAAGCCATCATCCAATCCTAGTTTCTCTGAGAAACAAGAGTAAGGTGCGATAAGAACCATTAGAAATGAAAGCTGACGGAAATGCAGAGATGCATTGACATGACATAGGTCCTTATTTTTCACTAGACGTACTGAATATAACATCTGCGTCATCTTGTGGCAGTTCTTCGTCTGGAAAGGCATCAAGCGATCTAAGCCGTGCAGCCATTTGAGCTAGCTCCTTCAAAAGCTCCTTGTCAGAAGCCACTGAAGCAGCCAAATGATTAACCAGCCCTCTCATGCACTTGATGGCCTTCTGTTCTGATTGCCGGAATCTTAGAAGCACTGCAACCTTGCACAGGGCCAAAGCATATGCTTTCCCAGCTGCAGTCTTCTTATCTGGGCAACTGGCTACCTAGAGCATTTGCACCATTTGATGTCAGTTTTTCCCCCTAGAACCTCTATAGTATAATTCTAACAAAAAAAATGTGAGGATGTTTGTTCGGTGTCCTGCAATATTAGAAAAAAATTGTATATGTATTTTCTACATTATTCATTGATACCTCTAGTGCTATACGGATAGCAAGCCCTTCCTCACTGATGTCAAAATTATTTGACACATCTGCGAAATCTGAAGCACTTTCAGGACTTTTCGAAGCCTGGTCCATACTTTCTGTTGAAAATAACTGGGTCTGCACCATTTGCACCATAAAACGAGAAGCTTGAACTGCAAGTTTCCGTCTCTTTGAAATAACATGAGTGCTACCCCCAGCATTACCATATAAACCAGGCCACATGGCTTTCATGACAGGTACAAATGCGTTGGAGATACAACTCTGAAAAGGCAGTCAGTCAGTAAATTTGATCTGGGATTATTCAGTCATTCAGTAAATTTGATCTGGGAAAATTAGATAAAATAATTCCAGCCAGTGTATGGTAAGCTTTATCGACTTGCCTTGTGTTTGTCTGAAAGTGCTGGATAGTGCTGAAAGAATACAGACAGACATTGCTTCAATCTGAAACAGGAAAAAAAAAAGCTCATGTGAGAATAAACAGAAAACAAATGCCTTTAAATAACAGAAGACAAATGAGCAATTGACCTTTCTAGTTCTTTAGTTGCCTCTGAGAAATACAATCTAGTGAGTTGAGCGAGGATAACAGTATGCAAATCAGCAGGTATACTTGCAAAATTCCCACTAAGGAGAAGAATCTTTGCAAAACCTTCACCAAGTACGGTTGGGACATTATCATGATTATCACCCTCTAGATCAAATTCCCAGTCATCTTTATGGAATCCAGAAAATAATATATCAAGAACTCCAATGTTTAGATCATCATCATTCATATCAGAGAGGTCAACTTGAGTGAACTGAGACTTTTCATAGCTAGGATCTGGGGATTCAATTCCAATGGCTCGATCTATTTCTTGTGGCCCATGCCAAGTTACAAGATCAATCAAGGCCTTGCATGCTATGGCACTAACCAGGTCAGGCCCATTGATGAAAGATAAGCGTAGCTGCTTCACCAACTCAGCATTAGGTCTATTCTCTAACAGTCCAAGAAGACAAAGGCATCTTAAAGCAGCCCTTTGTACATCAACATGATTTTGTTTTGCCTACATGGGATAAGATCAAGGGCATAAACTTTATAATTCAGCTCAATTTAATAGCCATAACAGCAAATGTAGTGTATACAGGAGCTGAACAATATTAGCATATAGTACCATACGGGTATTTTCTAGAAAGAATGCAATTCTAGGTTTGGTTAGAGTTAAATAAACTTATTTTTGACTGAGTTTATGGAAACAGTGTCAACATTTAAAACTCCAATTAGGTATATTATGAAAATCTATTACATGACAAATCTAATGATACTTATTTAGTACGACAAGTAATATCTTTTTATACAAATTTAGTCAAACATAAGAGAGTTTGAACACTATTCTAGAATTACAATCCTTTTTGGACGAAGGGAGCATAATATATAGTACCATACAGTATACACATATAGAACTGTAGGACAATTGAACTTACTGCAGGAAGCAACAAAGAGTGAAGCAGTTCTGACGGCTCAATTGCTGTGGCCTGGAGATTCCGTAGGGTTGAAGTATTCTGAAGCAGAAGACCTGTCACGGCAAGACAGTGCATCCACTGCATGAAGTCAGCTGTTCTCTCCCTGCAAGGTCTAGCCAGCTCTTCAACAACAGTGGAAACGACCATTTCGAATTCACCAACAGAAGAATGCACTTTTTTGGCCAACTCTGCCACTGCTTTCGCCCAGTTTTTGTCCCCTCCAAGACTCACACCATCTCCAATTGCAATCTGGTTCCCATCCTCATCGACTTCATGTTCAAGAGGCCTCATGAGAAGCTCATGCAGAAAAGAACTTGCAATCTTTCGGTTCATAGTATCAGAGAACTCAAGCATTTCACCAAGTAGCAATAGTTGCCTTGAAGTGAAGTGATAATTTGGTCCTGAAATGGGCAGGTAAGCAATGGAAATACTCCATACATATAAAAAATGATAATTGCTCTTGCTTACCGGCAGAAAGGTGTGCTTTTACCAAATCAACATAATCAGTAATTGTGCTAGGAAGGACACTGTCTAGAAGATCATTTTTATCAGTAGCCTCAGAAGCATATACTGCTGCTTCCGCACCTGTAGTTGCTGCAGCCTCTGAGCCTTTGGCCTGCAGAATAACAATTGACTTAATATTGCTTCAACTATAAAGAATGGCATTGCCAGCCAGGAACAAGCCAATATCGGCCGGTAGAACTAGCAAACAATTTCCATAATTTCAGTATATTCCATTAAAAATTAGCAGAACACATGTATTTCCATGATTGCTCTAGATTAGATCCAACAATCCTATCAGAAGATGGATAACCATAAGAAAGGCATGGTCAGCATGGTTGGGAAGGTCAGAAGGAGGGGAAGGGGTATCATTAGGTCAAAGGAGATATCAAGATAGATTGAGAGGAAGAACTACGGTGAAAATGGAACAGATATTTCCTGATTATCCGTCGGTTCGAAAGGGTTCAGATATTAAATGGATAATCCTTATCTAAATAGACATTCAATATCTGCACCATATCCAAATCCGGATACTCAAAGTTGGATACCTGATACAGATACGAGATGTATATCAATATATGACATATCTGAAACTATCTGTATTTGACTCTAAATCTGAAAGAAAAACAACTACCCATATTTGAATCCGTAGTCTGGTTTCATCCCTAGGAACAACCTTAAGGGAGAAATACTAATTCTGAAATCAACCATCTTCTTAGTAATCATTCAGTGCAAAATCATGTCCATATAACAGAGGACTAACAATAGCATCCTTGAGGTAATTCACTTCATAAAGAAACTAATCAACTCGTAATTTGCAGCTCCTGCAACTAATCAGCTGGTATTGTTGTGAAATAGCAATAATTACAAAATACTACAACATATCAGGTAATCTTGTCATGATATGAATGATGCTTGCAAAGGATTGTTTCATCTCACCAAGTCATCTAAAAAACAATTAACTTCTTGGCAACACTAAGCATCCTAGAGCTAGTTACTACTACCACAATTTGGCATGCAAAATTATAGCAAAAGCAAAGGTCAAATTTTCAGCAAAAGGAAAGTTGTAATCCGATTGTATCTACATTGAACAGTTGACAAATGACAACAATACTGTGTTAAGAATTAGTCTCTTCCAAAAGTACTAAAAAAAATGTAGCATAACAAGCTAAAATAGTCTGTGGTCACCTGAGCTTCAGCTTGCAAATGCTTGCACATGATTTTCCAGTAAAGAGCAACCTCAGCATCCATGAGTTGAATATTGGAATCTTGTTCTGCTGAAAAATATTATAAGAATGCTGATATCAACCAGCAGAAAGAGGAGGAATGGGCAGAGAATCTTCCTTATCTTCAAACAAAGGAATTTTCAAAAACATAGCAATTGCATGGGTTGTCTTTCAGGTTTATTCATTTTTTTCTTCGAAAACTCAGGTTTTTTCATTTCATGGGAGTTAGTTACTCCTTTGTCAGAGATTCGTATTCACAATGAACAAAACTGATCAACAAAATCTGTAGAAAGGTCAGTTGGAAAGTAGGAGATAGACTAGGATAAGAAACCTTTCTCATCATTTGCAGTGATGTACTGCCTTATACTGTGTCCATCATGCACTCGCAAAGCACCATCTTTTAGAAGCACCGCCATTACAGATTCTCCAACTGATTCGTATGTCTCAACATCAAGAAATCTGAGAAGGGAAATCACATCTCCTCCGCAGTACTTAACAAGCCACTCATCCTTCAGCATCTTCAGGCACTCATTGTTTACTGAAACAGACCTATCGGATAGGCCCCTGTGAAGGACAGTAGTCCTTTGCTTTATGCTGAAACCAAAACAAAAAACTATAAATTCACTGATACAGTAAATGTTGTGCATTTCAAGCATGTGCATTGGTCTGTTGTACTTCCAATGTATGTGATTACTCACCTTAAACTCTGCAGGGGAAATTTAGTTGAAAGCACAGAATATGCAGCTCGTCTAACTGATTCACTAATGTCAAGCATTGATTCAACAACACTTTCTAGTGTATTATTTGATGGTGGAAGAGAAAAAACTATTGCCTTCCGAACCTCCTTCAAGAATGAAACAAGGACACAATTAGATACAACGACATGAACATATCGAATACTAGTAACCAGGAAGCTGTTAAGAATGATCTCACATACAGCATTCTGCTGATTGTCTAGGGTCTCGAGGAATAGATCAACAATGCCACCATCCTCTCCATCAACTGCAAAACGGGACAATGCTCGCACAGCATAGGTACGAATTGCAGCGTTTTTATCTTGAACCCGGACCTTCATGCCGTCAATTACTTCATCCCAAATCTCATCGCTCACCTCAGCATCATCTGGCAACCGCATTATAATCTGCAAGCAGATTTGCACGTGCAATCTGAGTGGAAGGGCTCAACAAGATGTAAATGAAAAACTTGCCAAGGTAAACACTTTTTCATAACTAGAACAAAAGATCACTGATGGTAGCTGAATAAATAAATCAAATAATTTGTTACAAGTGCAACATCCATACTAGTGCTTTATTGAAGCATATTTGCACAAGAGAGCTGAACCTAAGCTCAATTAAAGAACGCAATTAAACACAAGCGTACTTTTAACATCTATAAACAACATACATATTTGAGTTTTTCACTAAAACAAAACAAGTAAGTACTCCCATCTCGAGGGAGAAATAACCTGAGCCAAAGTTTCGAGTAATTTTCCTTAGCTCACCTCGGAGATGATTTGGCATGCGCGGAAGCGCGCGGGCCGGTGCGCGGCCTTGGACGCGGTGACGAGAAAGCGAAGGAACTCCTCGAGGAACCCGTTCCCACCGCCGGCCGCCGAAGATGCGGAAGAGGAAGCGAAGGCAGCCACGAAGCGGGTGACGCGGTCGGATCCCGCAGATCGGCGGGCGAGGGCGAAGAGCGGCGTGACAGCTTTGCAGAAGGCTGCGAGGAAGGGGCGGCCGCCGCCTCCTGAGTTGGAGCGGAGCGCCGCGAGCTCCCGCAGCTTCCGCGGGTGCACGGCGTGGGATGCGACGCACTCGTCCAGCACCCGCGCCACCTCGCGCGCGAGACGATCGGAATCCCCGCCGCCGGTAACGGCCGCGGCGGGCGCCATGGCACTAGTCTGGAGGAGGCGGCGGAATGGGGTTTGGGCGTTGGAAAGGGAGAATTTTGAATCGTGGAGAGGGAAACGAGATGAAAACATTGGAGCGGAAGCGGAACTGCGCGACGCCATGTGGACCGGTGGACGCGGTCACGCCGTTATGGGCTGGTAAAGTGGTTTCCGTTATGGGCTCGTGTTGGGCTAGATGGGGCTCGACTAATCACTTGGTGTGTTTAGACGGTGAAAAGAGGGTGAAAAAAATCTTGTAGCACTCGTCATGTTACACTGTAGCAATTTTATTTTTATTTGGTAATAATTACCCAAACATTGATTAATTAGGCTTAAAATGTTCGTCTCGCAAAGTACAATAAAATTGTACAATTAGTTTTTTATTTCATCTATATTTAGTACTCCATATTTGTGCCGATATTTTGATGTGACGGGAAATAGAAATTCGATGTGATGGGGAATCTTGTAAAGTGTTGGAATTTCGAATGGATTTTCGCGGATCTAAACACAGCTTTGGACAGCAAAGAGGAGCCTGTTTCAGACCCTGTAAATATTTCTTGCAACAAAAAAGCGAGCATCATTAGAAGTACAGACTCCATTTTATATAATGAAGGCCGACTCTTTTGCTCGAAAAAATACACAAAAGAGCATAATTTCCCAACAAAAAAGCGAGCATAAGGGCGTGACGAAATTAGAGACTGCACACAGTTTAACCGTCTTCTCCAGATATATTCAAATCAGCTAGTGTATCGGCCAACCGTGTGCAAGGCGACGAGGCTTAGAACAACCCAATTGTCACGAGCTTAGCAACCGGACTTCACTCGTTGTCCTAGTCGATGTTTAGCTGCTGTAGAAAATTCCACACCACCCACTTTGTGATGTGCAAACGAACCATGCATCTGGCATGAAACTTAGAGAATCTCTGAGAATATTTTTAAATCTCACTCTCTAAATCATTATTCAAAGATTTATTTGTATAGAAATCGTTTTCTACATATTGGCACTCTCCAACAAATTTTCTGTATCTTATACGTACTCTAAAGAGCCATTTCATACTCTATTTTTTTAGCTAGCGAAAAATCCAAAATATAATATGGCTAAATTTGGATGACCACTATTGGAGGATAGTTTTTTATTAAAATCTATATTTCTAGTATTTATGAAAAACATGGAGAGTCTCTAGAGATGCTTATGTTTACTCTGCTCACCAATCAAGATCAGGATGCACATTGCGATAGCTCGCTAAATCGGCGACATCAGTAGAGTGGGTGTTCATATGTACAACGTTGTTAACACTGGATTTTGGTATGCTCAGAAAGATGACAGGTGTGTCAGTGCAGAACTCAGAGCATTCGGCAATCGTCTGTGCGGTTGGCCAGTTTTCAGAGAAGTCGACAAATGTCCGTGCGGTCGGCTAATCGCCAAAGGTTCGGCTAAATGATCTTGCGGTCGGTTATTCTAAGGAAGAGCGGTTTTCCATTAAAGAAGCAACGAAAACGGTAAGCAAAGGGCCGATCAGGCAACGAAGACCGCGACGATTTAGGCAATGAAGACTCCGGAGGAAATTAAAGTCAAAGATATCATGTTTTTCCTTTAATATTGTGTAACCGTGTCCTTTTAGGACTTATGTCACGACCAAGATATAAATATGAACCCTTAGCCATTGTAAAAACGGTTCACAACCAATACAATACAACCGGCCTCGTGCCAATTTCGAGTCCTTTGTCGTGTCGTCGAGTTCTTCGAGAGGAACCATCGATCCGTCGACCTCCGTAAGTCCCGGCAACCTTATTATCATGTCTAGTATCAGGCATTGGATTTAGACGTTGATGCAAGTAGTCTTGTTTATTTTCAATGATCGTGCGGCGGATCCTTGCTTGACAATCAAGAAATCTTCGCTTATGTTTTGTGTATGAGTAGATACCGTACGGTAGGTGCTTGCTCAATATGCCTAACAAAAGCAAGATAGTTACTGGCTCTATTAGATTCGACAAGATCTAGTAGATTCATTAAGTTACTACATGTTGCATGTTTATATATATTTTATATATTTGTAACATTCTTTTGTCCAATCTAAACTGATACGGTTCGGCTTCATCTTTATCATAGAATTATTTATGTTTCTTGTAATTGTTTATATCCATAAGTAGATTTTATATTCATGATAGCCGAATTAGTTTCATCTAGATTGTTACGTATTGCGGGTTCGTGCATGTCAACTACGTTTGAGCTTTTATAAAGTTAGGTGTCGTGCGGCGGATACAAGCTTTAGATTAGTTCGATCGTGTTTGCTTACGTGTTCCTTCATCATGGACCCTAATTCGGTTGGATAGCCGAATTGATTATGCTTTAATTCATAATTTATGACGATTCATTCATACGTACTTTCTCATGCATGCATGTTCGGCAATCAACTTTTTACGTATTCATTGTTTGTTTTAGCCGAATGATATATAAAACTTGTTGGCAGATAACTTTTATAGCTATATGTCGTCGTAAGTGGCTTCAGGGCTGTATATATGGAACTGTCTGGTCTCACCCGGCATGTTCCAGTTTTATATCTAATAATTTTCATCCCTTGTTAGTTTCAGGTCAAACTGACTGACACGTTTCCGGACTCCGAAATACCCGGGCACCCGATTGAAGCTACGCTTTCCGGCTTGCTGTGTGTTAGGCGCAGTGCGTCACATTTTGTGTCAACAAACGTGGAACTTATATTTACAAATCCACTTGTCAGCCGCAATGTCTTGTTCTCTTAAGCTTATCAGACATGATACAATATTTTTCTGTCACATCAAAACAACACCAGCCAACTTATTAGCAACATTAACCACCAGCCGAATAGACAGTGCGGGGAGAAGAACGAACATGGCATCAGGTGTCATTGGCGAGCAAAGAGCACAGTAGCGCGCCAATTGGGATCGATCGGAAAGCGCAATGCAATAGTTGGGTGGGATTATCGACGTCGTAGAGTGGATAGGATGATATCCTGTATATGGCTATGTATATCAACAAGATTTTGTGGAATTTGACTTCTAAGATCTTGTTTAAATTTAAATTGTTACGCTCTACCCTCGGCATGTTTGCCTTGAAGGTAGTTAAGGTCATATGACTAGCTGCAACATGGTTGTTTCTCATGTATTTGGGGATTTGAAAAACGGTACATAATTCGAGCCTCACGTCTCCCCGACGCCGCGGCACCAGCTGCATGATGCCCCCATGCGACTCTGAAATCCCTAATTCAGTCAAAATAAAGAGCATGCATGTCAAAATAAAAATTCAGAGATTTCATAGTCATGCAAACTGCTTAAGACATGCATGAACGAGGCCCATGCAGCAGGAGCGTGTAGAAAGGTGGGAATGAACCCGCCTCTGAACTAAAACCTGAAATGCTCCCGTCTCCGTCCCCTTCATTCAACCCTTGGTTAGGTGTCAACAAGTGCCCTATTCGCTTGGCTTATCAACCGACTTATCAGCCACCGAAACAATGTTTTCATCTCACAGAAAAACAGTCAAAACAGCATCAGCCGAACAGGCCAAAGACCAAAGGAATGGATTCTGCCCACAGTTTGCAAATGGCGGCGCTGACCAAACGCGGGGAATGTTCTCTGTGAATATCAGGAGCAAGATTATTGCGTCGCAGCTCTCTGTGCAAGCGCGCCTGACGTTTACTGACGAAACATGCTTGTTATCCAGTTTGACGACCCGTCTCTACCGACCTGACGGCGTGCACAGCGTAGCTCCCTCGTCAGGGCTTCTCCAGTGAGGAATGAGAAGCGACTCATGGTCCTAGGTGGCACTCGTATGAATCGATTCAACTACTGGAGAAGACCGAATCATGCAGGAGAAAGTGATGAATCGACTCAAGTTCTTGCACAGACTCATAGCTAGTAAATAATAGTTTCCGGCCAGCGTAAGAGGAAGAGAAAAGTACAGCAGTTCTGATGGGGTGAGTTTGTGCATCGATTCACCACTGGAGAAGGATAAGTCGATTCATGGCAAGTAAGAATCTTGGCTGGTGTAGCAATTTTTTTATTCCATGAACCGACCCACCGCTGGAGATGGCCTCATATTGCTCTCGGTACCGCCTACCGCGACTGTCAGTGTCAGCATCGAGCACATGCACGGATCACAGTTGCGCACGGCAGACACGGGTCTGCTCTGGATCCTGCTGGTAATCCAATGCCGCGTAGACCAGCCGGGGACGACACTTGTACTCCGTAGTCCGAACTGGCATGTGGCATGATCCTTCATCTGGTCTGATGCTGACTGGCAAGCGCACGCTGCTGAGTGCTGAATATGGAATTCCAGAGTTCCTTCTGTCTCGCCTGCTTTTTTACCGATCCATCGAAACGTTGGAGGTGGAGCAGTTCGCGCACACGTGGGTCTAGCTCGGGTCTCACTCTCTGACCGCGCGGGATAACAGAACGCACGGGTGACGGCTGGTTACAGTTCGAGTCCACCTGAAAACCCGGTAGTGGTAGCTGTCTGTAGCTAATAAGGCCCGCATGCAACTAGCTCTAGCTAGACCCGGTCAGTTTCGCGAGCGCTGACTAGTCACGGGCTGTCTTTCCATGGTGAAATGGTGCTGGATCGCGATCCGTCACAATCAACCGCTCGATGTGAATCTGATCATCACCGCTGGGTTGCATATATAGTTGTCGGTGTCGTCATAAATATCATTCATCATTATTATAATGTGCTCTAGATCTTCTGATATGGGATGAAAAATATCAATGATGTGCCAAGGAGAAGAACCTGCGGCCAACGTTATTTGGGTATGCAAGTCTCCAAAGAAAGAAAAAAAACAATGGTATGTAAGCATCAATATAAATACTCCTAGATCTAAGCGCATGTTTTGGATCATTGAGCTAAAAAATAGCTAAACTTGTGAAATTAGATTAAATATGAGCTAATTATATATGGACTAATAAAAACTAATGAACTCTAGCAACTAATTATTCACTACTAGCTCTTATTAGCATGGAATGAACCCACTTTTAGCCTTTCTAATTGGTATTTAAAAAATATGAGCTAAGAATCCAAACTGCAGGTCATCCTCGCCTCACGAGATGGGTGGAGTGCAGCGTGCTTTGGCTATCGGTTCTATTTACGTGATTCCGTGCAGTCGTCTAGATATTCCACATGTTCTCATGAGTGCTACAACAGGTATTAATCAAACCAAGTGATGGTCACTATGTCGCAATAAACCCAACATCCTCAAGTACTCACCAAGAACTAATATAAAAATTTTATCCTTAATCAATCGTTAAGAGTGATGTTACATTTAATTTTCTTCACTTTTGTTTTGACAATAGCATAGATAATATATAAATAAAAGTTTATTTTGCTATGTACATAAAAAGCTTAAAACTGGTGAATATTATAAAGAAAAAGAGAACAAAATTTAATTATCACTATAGGTCTAACTTTCACTTAATCAATCTAATGCTTATGCAAAAAAAAAATATCAGGGTAATAATAGAAACAAAAAGAGATGATAAAGACAAAATAAAGATTAGTCATGAATAATATAGAGCTGGGAGATCAATATAAAGGAAAAAGAAACAAACAAAACACTAATTATTTTTGTTAACTACCTATAGAACTGTACCAAATAGATAGAACAAAAGAAATAAAAAAGACAATAGAAGAGCTAATCCTAGATTATTACGTAAAACAATAGGCAATTAAAGCATTAATTAGCACCATTACCTTGCTAATTGAATGATTAACTAGCTAATTAAGTGATTAAGGATGCATTGTGGAGGCACTAGCATGTTGGGGTGCCAGGCCGCCTCAGCCCCCCTCCATTCGCCACTTTTTTGGCCCTCAAGGAAACACACAATTACTTTGGTAGTTTGGTTCCCGTTTGGTCACATTCAAAAGAAGGATGCGCCGCTATTTTATCATCATCTGGCACTGCTTGACTTGCTTTCACTGCTTTTAGCTTGAACGTGGCACTAAAGCCTCCATGGTCAAGAATTTTTATTTCCTTTGAGGTTTATGTTAATAGCCAAGGAGACTATACTTTTTTGGCGATTTTATTTTGTCCCTCAAGGAAACTACACTTTCCTAGGAGGCACATGAAAAAGGGCTTTCATTGATTTCTAGTTTCTGATCTTGCTCTTTATTTTCTTGGAGGTTGCATGTCCTCAAGGAAAACTAATTTCTTTGGCGGTTAGGATTTTTTGACAGTTAGGAATATTTTTCTTGGGGTTGTTGGCCCTCGTGGAAATTAATTTATTTGTTTTTTATGGTTAGAAATATTTTCTTGCTGCTGGCGCTCAATGAAATTAATTTACTTGGTGTTGGAATATGTTTTCTTATAGATTTAGAAAATTAGTGTGGTTCTAGTTTCCTTGGCAATCATCCTTGAGTGCCAAAGTCGATAAAAAACAATTTCTCTTACCCTCTATTCTTGATGAAATTTGTTTGACGTATAGCCAAAAATCATTTTCTTGGAGTTTATCAATTTTTCTTGGTAGCTCTAGGCACTCAAGGTAATTCAGTATTTTGGTAGTGCATAATAAAAATAATATATCTAAAAAATACAAAAGGTCTTATAATTTGGAACGAAAAGAAAAGTTATTATGTATACACATGAACCGCTAGAAAATCTACATCTGATGTCTATATATGATGTCATGTACCCCTTTTGTCCCTAACTTCCGATAAACAACTATGACTAAACTATATTAAAAATATTAATATTTGTGGTACATGATTAGTATAATTGAGAATGATATTTGAATCTACTTTTTTAATAAATTTATTTGGAGATATAAATGGTGTACACATTTCTTATAAATCGAGTCAAACTTGTGATACGCATGCCAACAATGACCCTTATTTAGGGATGGAGGGAGTATATGTGGATGGACCTAGAGGTGTTGTTTTTATTCATATCCACTACTGAAAACTTGAAATTCCCTCACGGTCCATTACCGTCAGGGAAAATAAAAATATTTTCATGAAAATGTACATATCATAATAATAAATAAAAATATCGCCATGAATTTTTTTACGGTGTACTTACCGTCAGGGAAAATAAAAATACCGTCAGGGCTGGCTCGACAGGGTAATTCCAGTTTTGCCTGACGTTGGTCAGGGAATTTTAAGTTTCCAGTAGTGATCAACTCGTACAACTAATTTCCTGATGATCACTACGTTGATTGCTGCTTTCAAACAAGTCTTCAGCTATGTTGTAAAAAAAGTCTTCAGTTGCGTCACATGCCAAGAAGGCATAATCATTCTATGTGCATGTCATCATCCTGATAGTGTGGTCTCTATCGTAGGCATGCTTCCTACTCTCCTCGTTTCAAATTTTAGTTTGTATTGTCTTAACTCAAACTTCATTAACTTAAACTAAGTTCTAAATTTATCAACTACTTGATATGTACATCAAGAAATAGTTTCAATAAATTCTGGATGAAATATAATATACTTTGATAATGCTTTTTTCTTAACTTGCGGATGTTAATATACCTTTCTAAAAATTTGATCAAAGTTTAGTGATGTTGTGGACTTAGCACAAAGCGAAAGTGAAAATATAATTTGAAACGGAGTACTTTTACGTTAAAGAGTGAAACATGTCGTTGAAGCAGGAGTTCCTCGCATCATTAAAGTATTAGTGAGGCTGCTTATTTCTCATTCTGGGCCTGTTTTGTTTGTGGCACGGTAGGCAGGGATCATGGTCCATGTTGGGCACTCAAAATCGATGGCTTGAATTGCTTTCTAACTAGACACGTTTGTTTGGTTACTGAACTGAACAGGGCTATTGTGTTCCAATTAGAATTATCTTTATTACAGTCTTTCTAAAGCCGATGGACAAGTCATCTAGAAGCGGCTATGAGTATAGGCTTGGCAAGAAGACTCCTTCCTAGCAAATAATTAACGTCCTGTTCGTTTGGTTTATCAACCACCGAAATAGTGTTTTTCTCTCACAAGAAAACAGTCAAAAACAGTCACAGTCGGCTTATCCGCCACCAAAACGACCAAGCGAACAAGTCGTTAGAACATGCTTGGATTCTTTGCCCAACATTGTGTAGCCTAGTTGAGCTAGGAATCGGAGTGAGTGGGGTGTTTGTATGTGTAACTTGTTGGACTTGATTTTTCGTGTGGGCAAGCTTTCCCTCGTTGGGTTAAATTACATTTGGATTCTTTAGAAACGGTTTAGCCTTACAGAGATAATATTTGTATTATTTTCTATGAGGCACAATTTAGCCATAATGGGACAAAATATAGAAAAGGACATGCGTTTGGATTGTTGGTAAGGCTATCACGAGGTCCATATGTTGGCAGGATTTATATATCTTGCTGTAGATAAAGAGCATTACCTCGCCTAGTACAGCAAGGTAACCAACCACCACCTTAATTAGGCTAACTCCAACAGAGTTGGCAAACGGGGACACATAGCCAAAATGCATCACCTACAGTGTTTTTCAGATGAAAGTAACGCCTCCAACAGATGACGCATATGGACCACTCATTTTGCATAGCTGCCAAAGCGGTTGGCAAAAAAGTCTCTCCTCTCTCCTCCAGACGCATATCTACGGTCTCTCTCTCTCCTTCGAGTGTTTCTTCCCCGTTCGATTTCTTCCACATCTGTAGCTTCTCCGGCGGTTTCTCTCTCGCCTTGCGTCGCTCCTTCTCGGCAGAGGTGGAGCTCTGCCGACGACCGCCGCCGCCACGCTCCGCGGCCGTCGGAAGCCTTGACCTGCCGCGCGCAGGCGCAGCGGTCTCCTCCTCGTCGCCCTCGGATTCCGCCCTGGCCCGGAAGAACTCGTCGGCGAGGGCATCGAGGCTGACCTCCGGCGAGAACCCGTCCCCGCCCTGCCCCGCACCTTGGTGACGAACCTCGACGACGGCGTTGTCGCGTCCTCGGGGTGAAGGAGTGACGCAAGGCGCAGACGCCATGAGGGGCGATGAGATGGCGGGGCCCGCGTCCACGGCGCTAACGCCGGCAGCGGCGCCGTACACCCGCCCATCCCCGAGGAAGATGTAGAGAAGACGAAGCAGGAGCAGGTTGCATCCGCTGTTGGAGACGGGGAGTTTTGGGTCACGCTGCATCTCACTGTGCGTCACCCAAACTCTCAAATGCCTCTGTTATTTGGGTACTGTCTGTTGGAGACAGTCTTAGGTGAGCCAAATTGGCTCTTCTGGTCTGACAGGCATCTCATTGCTTGTGACGGCTAAGGTGAGGGAGGCAAAAACAAAGAAGGGCAAGACAACCAAATTAACACGCTCTCCCTGCCTACTGTATCCCGCAGCCAAACCCCTCTCTATAGGCCGGCCTCTAGCACACGGTGCAGGTGGTCGGGGACTGACGCCGGAGCGAAGCTAGCTCCAACGACATCATAGACGCTCACACGCTGACATGCATGTCGAGGAACCAACAAATTACCTGTGGCCGTTAGGGCAGCCCCAACGCAGGCGGTCAACACTATATGCTTCATCTAAAAGCAACATGACATGGAGGCGAGGAGCACACAGACCTATTGATTTTACAACCCAAGCTAATATATCTACATTAAAAAGTAATTTTATCCCTCAGCTTTTTGTCAGTTGCTTTTCTCCCTCACCCGCTCAATTTCTGAGAAAAGTGAACGAGTAGCCGCTGCTCCATTCTTTCAACCCATGCTTGAACTACTGCTTGCATCTTTTGACAGATGAGGTCGTCGCCTCCTCTGCAGGAGACTCTACACGTCTGCAGGGCTATCACGGCTAGTGACGCGAAGCATTGTTGCTGAACTAGACATCGAGGCAGTTCGCCATGCGTTGGAGAAGGCCTTAGTCCGTGTATGTTGGAAGCAGGTGCAGAGAACGTCATACCTGCGGCCGGCCGGCCCAACTGGCGATAGGACTACAAAATGACACCCTCTTTTGCAACGCAAATATGTGTTGCTATAAGTCCATATATGTGTTGGCAGGGTCTATACCAACACATCCAATATGCGTTGCCTAATATGGCGTTGCAAGGGTCTATTACAACACTTATTTATCCGTTGGTAACACATACTAATAATCGTTGCAAAGTTGCAACGCATAAGGATAAGTTATGGCAACGCTTATATGTGTTTGTACAAACCGTGGACGAACAACATCTATGGTTTGTTGCAACATCTAGATTTAGTTGGTATATGTGTTGCAAGGAATAAACCACAAAATCATTAATATCATAAATATTTAATTTGAGACAAACATAGGAATAATTCATGCATAATTGAACAAAACCATCCGACACATAGAAATAAGGACACTCTGCCATATATAGTATAAAGAATTTGTTTCTTTACAAAGAGTAGTATCCACATAATTCATGACACAGTTTCTATTCAGACTACAAGTTCCTATGGAAGTCAAATGTAAAACATAAAGGGTTCCCTTCTTAGAATATCAATAGCTCTCCTTTCTCCTTCCTTCGGTGTATTTTTAGCATTCCACTAATATGACCATCCATTTATCTTCTGGACCTACAAATAAATGTTGGATTACTTTAATACCACACTTAGAAGATAATAGGTTATAGAAAATACCGTACAGAATTTGAAGGCCATGAAATTTAAAATAGAAGTTCAAATCTAGTGACTGCAACAACACAAAGATAAAATAAATTTTATAGTGCCCATATAAAAATTTAAATAGGTTCTACACTCCTACCTCATTATATTAGTCCAAAGTGATGTGACTAGACAAAGTCCAGCCGTCAAGTAACTGATAAGATGTAATCTGAGCAAGAAAGAAACCAACCAGATTTTTTTATACGGAATGGCCTAGATACAAATGTGAAATGATTAACAAGTACCTGTGTTGATCTAGCATTATGGATCCTAGATACATTTACATTTGCTTGATCCACCTGAATAAAAGAAACTAAAATATTATCAGGACCAATACTCTTACATCTCTAAAGTTACACGCAGAGAATAGAGGGGAAATCATCTCAAAGTTTCTCATCATATTCTCAGATTATGCATCACAACTTAAGCTAATTTTTATTTTAACTAAGCTCATTTTTTTTGCTTGATCCTGATTCCTAGTTAAATACTTGGCCATCTTTTAAATAAGCTACAAATTTTATTTGCTGAAAATGTTGCATTCAGAATCACACATATAAGACTGCGCAGTAGAGTACTGTATGCAGCATCCCAGTTGCTTTGTAGGAGTATGTACCGAACCCGATGGAGGAGAGGAGAGGTGAGACGTGAGCATCTTTGGTGACGCGAGAACAGATGGGACAGCGACGGCCATCAGAAAACCGGAGGCGATAGACAAGGGAGCAATTCCGATAATATATAACCACCGGAGCAGGAAACACAAAACAGCAGGCGAATCGGATGATGATGATGATGATGCAACACAACAGAGAGACACACGTGGACCACACGGCGCTGTAGCTGAGGATGATGAGGCAGGCGCCGGGGCGTCATCCGGGCGGGGGGCTCGTCGGTCCGTCCATTTTACGGCGATGCTGATTCATTCCATCCGATCCGATCCCATTGGAGGAGCACCAAACCTGCGTTGCCGACCGGGGCCTCCCCTCCAATCAAGATGATTCCTCTGTTTTGGTAGTACGTAAAATACTCAGAGGAAGCGTCCAACATGTGTTTGCTTTCTTAATTAACGCACACAACACAAGCGTCCGACGATTTCGCCCTCCCGATGGACACGTCCCTGGCCACCTCCGAAGGGTCAGCGTCAGCCTGCAAGTTGCTCGCGCGGCTAGTAGCAGATGACACGGCGTGCTCGCCGTCCCGCGGGGGGCAAAGCGAGTGATGACGAGCCGTCGTGATCTGATCTGCTGAGTGGTCACGGCTACGATACGAGGGACTGAGGGAGGGATAGGAAGAGTCGAAGCGCGCGCCCACAGGACAGCAGCGCGTCTGCTGCCTGTTTCTGTTTGGCGACGGCACGGGACACACGAGGGGCCGGGCCACGCGCCGCAGCCCAGCCGCAATTCACGAAAGAAGATGCCGTCTCCGTCTGCGCCTCCATGTTCATCTTTTAATCAGGGCACACTGTCCTTTTTACAGCTTTCACGCTGATGTTCGTTCACTGGCAGCGAAGATATAACACAATGAACGGTCGGTGTTTGGACGGCATCCATGCTTTAATTCAGTGAAGCATGTAAAAGTATCTCAAGATTGAAGAAGATACTCCTACTCCTCTTTTGCAACTGTCAGTTTTAACGTGCTCGTTGACGGTAGGAACGTACCGAAATATCTTGCTAGAATCATAGATTCGTAGCACTGCGTGTGCCTCCATTGAGCACGTCGATGGCTTCGTAGCTGCACAAGCTGGGGGACCGCGCTTTGCACAGTGCAGTAACTTGCAACGAGAGAAATTAATACTTCCTTCATCCTAAATTATTAGACATAACATTTATAAATTTCTATAGTATGACTATTTGATGTTATATTGATCAAATTTGAGATGCTTTAACTTTCTAAAATTCTTGGAATTGGAATTGGAATTGGAATGAAGGGAGCAAGTCTCAATGCCAGACAGGTGAAAATGTGAAATATCTTCGTGTGTACTAGTATCACAATGAATCTTTGTTAAGCTGCGTGAGGTGAGATTTACAGGTTGTGAAATCCCCAACTACCACCACCACCACCCAAGAACAATGTACATACACGCCGCGTCCTCGTGTCACAAACAATTCGACGAGACGACGTCCAGATTTGCCTGGAATCGTCCGTCGCGCGCATCCAATCTAACCGATCGAGCAGAGTAGCATCAGTCGGCGGCGGCGGCCCCGCGCGCGCGTCCGTACGTGCGCGGCCGAAAAACGCGCGAGGCCGGCCGCAACCGATGGACCGAGAGACCTAGAGCGCGGAGCAGGCGACGGTGTCGGCGAACCGCTGCAGCGCCTCGCGCATCCACAGGTGGGGGCAGCGCTTGATGGCGTCAGCGGCGGAGACCCACTCCCTACGGCGGGCGGCCATCTCAGGCCACCGGTCAAGCTCAGCGGTGACGCGGAGCGGGAGAACGAACCCTTCGTAGGTGGCGTCGTAGCTGCGGCTGCGGTAGCACCAGCGGCCCAGCGCCGGGCCCGTCTCGCCGACCACGCCGGCCTCCTCGGCCGCCTCGCGCCGGGCCGCCTCGTCCATCGACTCGTCCAGCTCCCACCCGCCCTTGGGGATCAGCACGCCCCCCGCGGGGCCTTTCTTCTGCGAGCTGATCACCAGCACCTCCACCTCGCCGTTGCCGTCGAGCACGCGGTACGGGACGCAGCCCACCACCACGCGACCGCCTGTGCTCGCGCTGTATCGCTGTAGCTCCCTGCCTTGACGAGCAACCATCACCGCTGCCATGGATGCGATGCGATCACCTGTCTCTCTCTCTCTGTCGTCAAATTGATTGCTTTGCTTTAACTTCTTGGATCGATGCTTTGGTTTTGCTCGTTCTCGTGCGTGGGAGGAGGGGAGGTTGGATTCTTGTCAAATAGAAATAGCTAAGCTCGGAGTGAGATGCCGTTGCGTTGCGCTATATTTGGATCTTCTCGTGCCTGCCAGGAGGTGAGGAGGTGCAGGAGCCGGATTTGGATTGGAGCAGATGGGAAGAGGCGTTCTTGGCTATTAATAGGAAAAACCGGGTATCGGTGCCCGTCAGTGTCGTTGCCGAGTGGGAGGACCAGAGGATGGATGGATGGCTGAGTGGGCACGCCCACCACGCGACAACAAGGAAAGGGACCAAATTGATTTGTATGGGCACGCGGCACCACAGCGCTCTGCCTCGGCGTGTGGACAGGGTGCATGTGGACTGCCAGACTGCCTCTGCCTCTGCCTCTGCTAAAAATGATTTGTACTCTCTTCTCTTCAGTGTGTGTCTGGCCCTGTCCCTGTCCCTGTGGCTGCCTTCTCTTCTCTTCCGGTTCTGCTGTTAGGGTACACTGGTTTCTGTGGCGATGCTGCTTGCTTGGACAGGCGGCCGCGGTTCGATGTTGTTGATACAGCTAGCTTCTAGTAGTTGCTTTACTGGTTGGTGCTTTTATCTGGCCTTTCTGGTCTTTTGGGTGTTTATGTTTGATCTCTGACACGTTTTTTTCCTGTTCAGTTGAGGAAGGGGGACTTTGAAATAGTAGAATGCTTGACCTTTTCCGTTATATTTGTTTCTAGGGCCTCTGGGGTTTATGAGCTTCCTTTTCTTTTCTAGATGCATTTTAGAAGCACTGGACCATTCTATGGAAAATGACTGTTTATTTTACTGAAGATATTTTTTATGATCCAATAGTTGTGTGTGTTTACGATATTTGCATGTTTGCGTTGAATCTTTTTTGCCTTAGGGGCTGTTGTTTTCTTCATTTATTAGTACCTTTTATTAGACGCGCACGTGCTCCTCTCTTTGCTATGATACTTTGGCTTTCTTCTACGGTGATGTTAGCCCAAGCACATAGATGGTTGAATGTTGAACTATAGATAGAATCCTAAATTTTACTTCTAGGTTCCTTTTGATCCATGTAAGTTTCTTTCCCCCCTAAGATAAAGAACAGGCCGGACTACATGACCAAGTATACTCGTTTTTTTTTTTGCTAATCAATTGGAACGTTTTCAAGTTCTTTGTAGGTTTTTGATACATATGGTCTTGGGTGAAAGACTTGGACAATTCTATTAAAAGGATAGGATGTTTATTGTTTGTTAGAGGACAAATTATTGAAAGCAATATTGCTCCTAGATATTTACATGTACCAACGTAGTCTGGTATGAGATCCACATATTCTAGTCATGTTTGAGTTGACTTTCAGTACGAACTAGAAGCAATATTTTTGTGGGTCAAAAATATTTGAGCAATATTCTAGTCTTGGTTTTTGATACATATTCTAGTCTTGCTTTCTAGATTTTAATATTTTTTTTGTGGGTCGTGCTACCGCACGAACGTTCTACGATAGAATGGACGTTTGAGCGAGCGACCCAGCCCACGACACACACACGCCGCCCCGCGTGGTACACACCGCACGGGCCACACACGCACACGGAACGCGCCCGGCCGCGACAAACCCCCACGACACACACACGCCACCCCCGCCGCCGCGCACAACCACGGCGAGGCTCCTACCGTGAACGGCCGCCGCCGAGCATCTGAAAAACAAAAACAAAAGAAACAAACTGAAAAATGAAATTGAAACAGAGAGTAAAAAGAAAATGAAACAAACTGAAAAATGAAAAAGAAATAACAGTAAAAATGAAATAAAATTAGAAAAATAACTGAAACAAAATTTAAAATGCAGTTGAAACAAAACGAAAATGCAGTTAGAAACATACACATGGCCACCAAAATCTATGAAACAAAAGTTATAATACAAAATCACATATAGAAACAAAAACAAATCAACGCCCGAAACAAAAAATTAAAACAATAAAGAGAGCAAACATCTGAAACAAACCTAAGAAAAAAAAGAAACAAGAGGAACAAAACATTTGAAACAAAACTGAAAAACAAAAAAAAACCCATTAAGAGAAAGAAACATCTGAAACAAAATATCAAACGCCCCGAAACAACGAGAGTAACGAAATTGAAACACAAAAAATGAGAAAAAGAAACAAGGAGGAAAATCAGATCCAGACCCAGAGAGAGTAGAAGCAGGACGAGGCGGGAGGAGGAGCAGGAGGAGGGTGTGGAGAAGAAGAAGAAGCAGAGGTCGGGTCCGAGACACACCTACCACCGTCGAGGAAGGCTCCGCAGTTCGCCGGTAGCCGCCACCGTCGTCCTCAACTCTGGCGCAGAAGGAAAGGGAGGCGCGCGGCTCAACGGAAGAGAAGGGAGGCCCACCGGCACGGATCCGCCCGGATCCCCCATCGCCCCAGCCGGATCCGCGGCCGCCATGGTCGGATCCAGCCCGGAGGACCGCCGCCGCCCCCTCGCCGGAACCCTAGGTTGCCGAGTCGAAGATGGAGGAGAAAAGGGGGCGCGAGGGGAAGGGAGGGAGCCAGCACGAGAGGTGTGCGCAGCGGGCGGCGGCGCGCGGCGAGCTCGATGAGAGGGGAGGGCGCGCGGGGCCGGCTGGAGAGAAAAGAGGAGAAGAAGACGGGCGGAGAAATAGAGAGAGGCGAGAGTGATGTGTGGGACGCGTGGCCGGGTGTGTGCGCGTCGCGTGCGCGGCCCAGTGAGCTCCCGACGCGTACGTTCAACGCGTCGAACGCTCTCTGAAGAGCATTACCTTTGCATATACTACCTTTCGAAATTATCACCACGACTTACAAGGTTCGTAGGGGGTGCTCTTTTGGCATGCTTATAGAAACAAAAAAAAAACAAAATCAGTTTTATTTAGGAAACAATTAGTCAGCAGGTTGGACTCGCCAGCTTCACAGATCCCAAACACGGATATTCGGATGGGGCCCGGGGCCTGCCATCGTCCGAGTGTTTTGTTCCCAACCAAATCCACTGCCACTTCAGCCGTTCAGGTCCAATGGACCACGTCCACGCGAGCAGCCAGCTTGCGAGGACAAGCGTCGGATAAAGCGCGTAGGCGAGGGCATCTCGGCCTTCGCAGCTGCTTCACCCCCTGGGCCCTGGTCCCTGCCGTTTTCCGGTCGCCGGGACGGCGCTCGCGTCGGCTTGCGCGCGCTCGCCGTCTTCCATCTCCTGCTCCGGTCGTGCCTCACGCGCCATCTCCTCCGCCCCCGCGGCGGCTCTCCTTCCCGATCGACCACCACGCTCCAGTCAGTCGTCCCACGCGCTGCGCACTCTTTTTCTCCACTCCGTCGCCCGCTCTCGTCCGGGCCTGCTGGCAGTCCAAAGAAATAACGCACTGCTAGTTTGTTTTTTTATGACACACAAGGGTAGAGCACATGTACTAGTATGAAACTATCTAGTCCATCCATCTTTTCCATTGTGTTCCATGTGGATCAGACTTGGAATTGTTAGATTGTTTGCGTTAATCGCCACACTTAGCTTTGTTCCTGCCTGCAGCTAGCAGGCCACCAGCTGTGTCATCCTCCTACTGAGTCCTGTCTACTAGTTTATCGATGAGAACCGTACGTACCGGTCCGTGTCATCATCGACCGTGCGCGCATATGCCTGCTAGCTTGTACCAACTGCACTGCCACGTCTCTACCCATTTTTTTTTTTGGTGGTGATAATAAAAGAAAAGGTGAAAGAAGGAACATGCAGTCCAAGTGTTCGTTCGCACGCTCGGCTGGGCAGCACAAAATGCGCACGGTGCTCATCGTGCCGACCGACGGCCATCGCCCCGCGCGCGTACGACCGTGCCGGCCGGGCGGTGCCGCAGTTTTCGCCATGCGTGCGTGCGTGGTGCGTGGTGCGTGGCAGCAGCCAGCACGGTCGCCCGTACGTCGTCCAACCCAGCGGCGCCGACCACGGGTTAGTGCTCCTGCCTGTACGTTCGACTGTTCGTTCGTGGCAGGGGCTAGGCTTTGACGATTGCAAGCTAGTACGGAGTAGATGCAGTTTGCTTTGCTGCCCGCCTGCTGTACCTACTACCTCTCTGTTGGTGGGATTTGATTTTGATTTACTCTAGCAGAGACGTAACGGCAGTGGTGGTACAGTAGGTAGTCGACCAGTGTGGTACCTACTCCGTACTGTAGTATATACTACTACTAGATCGAAGACAACAGACTCCTGCGCACAAATCCAATGGTGCAGTGATGACCGATGAGTTCCACCGTCGCAAGAAACTAATAAAGTAACGCGAGCTTCGGTTTTGAAATTTAGAGTTTTTTATGGTGTAAATATAATTTAGATGAAAAATCAGTTTTTGGATACATCGTCTAGTGTAATCAGAGTGTTTGTAATATATTAATGTACTCAGTTATTATATAATATGAAAAATCAGTTATTAATCAGAGTGTTTTTGGATACGCGCGCTGCTAACTAGTTTACGACGATAGTTTTTACGTAAAATGACAAGCGTTTGAGGCAAGAATAATTTGGTCAAAACTTGGATGTTTTGATTCTTCAATATTCTTAATATTTTTTTTAGACGGAAGGAGTATAGTATATTTTGAATGACATAGATCGGAGTATTAGCTAAAGTCCTGTACGGTACAAGTTGTGTAATAGCACGTGATGGGTTGTTTGGTTCTCCTTCAATTTGTATCCCGACTAGCCTTCAATCTGTAATACTGCATTCTATCCCGTATTTTTTCTCAGATCTTAGAACCAAATATGGATCATGTCAGATATTGATACATATCTCATATACATATTAGAAATCCAGTTGTGAGTATCACAATTCACAAGGATTTTGATCCTTTCGGGGCAGACTTATATCAAAAAATATTCTTCATGTTTTTATCCCTGCTCTAGTAAAACATGGGTTTTGTTTTGGTTGAATGGTCTACTCTCCTTGGATTAGGCTAGATCATGTTGGTTGGGTGCATTTAGATTGTGCTACACCAATGATCAAAGCCAACTAGATGTTTATTTGGCTGAGGACACCAGTGACATATTTGATGGACCGATCGGCAACTGTGATGGACATGACTGTCCATGGATGAGGAGGAGAGCCCAAGGGGCATGGAGGCCAGCGCGGGGAGGACAACATTGGTGGGCATGGCAGCCCATGCAGGAAAGGAGGTATGCGTGAGGTGCCAAGGTTGGGGCAAGGCTTGTCCTCTAGCAGGGACCACCGTCGGGAGGGGGGGGGGGGTGTGGAAAGGTACCGACACAACCAAGTGGAGTGGTCGGAGCAAAAGGGTTGGAGCCCACCGATGGTGGCGATGAGGAGGCAAATGTTTGACGACCCGCGATATGGTAGTGTCATGGCTGGCAAGGCGGTGGTTGTGAGTGGGCTGAGGTGGAGCGAAGGCAAGGGTGGCGCAACAGTTGACTCAGTAAGAGAGAGATGAGGGGGCTAAGGTTTGCCACTTGGGTCCACTATTTGGTCTCAATGCATGGTGGCCAAACCTGCTAGCGAGAAATGCCCCACGTTGCGTTCCCAACTAGCTAGGGGAGCAATCGGTGTTTCCAACTAGCTAGGGGAGCAATCGGTGCATCTGCATAACGGGCCTAACCAACCCACCAAATATCTTTTAAGGTGATTTTCTGAAGCTTTGATATACATGGATTATCGTGTGAACTAAATACTCAAAAAATTTATTGAACAAGTTATTTTGTATTTTTATAGAATCTATATGTGTCCCCTGATATTTTTTTGGACAAATACAAATCGTTTTGGATATTGAAAGAGTCTACGAGAGGTGGATTTGATTAGAGATCTCTACGACCAAATTAATGACAATTGGAATTGAAAAAAATTCCACATATTATATTACGATGAGTAGCACTGGGAGCAAGAGCGCCCGTAGTGGCCCCATGCATTCCCAGTTTGGGGGAACTGAAGTTAAGACCTGGGCATGCTTGTCCCGGAGCTGCAATCCAGCCACACTACCGATCGTGATGGCCGTTGATGAGCTTCCTCCTCACCAACCAAACCATATATAGCAATGGCACATGACAGGTCCTTCTCTCCGGTTGCTATAGCTGGACAAAGCATCCAGCTATACATGTGCCTGTCTGTTGGGAGTACTCCCTCCGGCCGGTGTGCTGCGAATCTAGGATGCAGCAGTTATTGCAGCTGCAAGCATGATTGCTTAGATATATCTCATCTTTGTTTCTTTGTGCCCTCGCCTAACTTTCGGTGCGATGATAGCTATAGCTAGATCGCAAGGAGTACGTAGTACCCCTCCATCAATCTAGGAGTATGATTTGTCTCAAGAGCTAGCTGTCTTGATTAGATTGTGTGCGTGACGCCATTACTATGCTAAACTCCATTGAATTCGGTGAAGAACACCGAAATGTTCGGTGCACGACTGCTGCACATGGCTGTCGTATGGTTAAAGCTCAATGATTGATGTGTTGTCTTACCCTAGAATGTGGTTTTGTTAACTACTATCTCCCTCGGTCCTAAAAAGAACTCATCTCGTTTATAGAGGAGTAATTTGTTTTCTAAATTTAACTAAATATTAAAAAAAATTAATAAGTATGAAGTATCATTAGATTAGCTGTTGGTTGTGAAATATACTTCCACAATAAACTTATTTAAAAAAAACAGATATTGATATTATATTCTATATATTTATTTAGTCAAACTTAAAAGGTGTTCACTTATCGATACATGAGATGTGTATTAAGGTCAGTCTTAGCGACGAGTTTCATTGCATTGTTTCCAAAACTGTCACATCATATCAAATGAATTAAAACTCGAATAAAACACCTACTGGAGAGTTTTATTCTACAGTTTCATAAGCATTTAATTTCATGACTCAAAGAAAGTTGATGTTCGTGTCAAGAGAGTTTCATCTCATTTCTCCTCTCCTTAAATACACTGTCATGTCATCAAAAAATGCCTATGTAGCAATATATTTAATATAAATGAAACTTTAATAAAACTCCCACTGAGACTAGCCTTATGTTGGGTTCAACAAGGTACTTAATTGTTGATCACAAATATAAACTCATTTAATGTCACCGGGATCTCTCTAATATAATATGCATTTATAGAAATGAGTACGGATGCATATAGGAGTCTCTGTGTCTATATTATGATTCGCAGAAAAAATAAATAAAATTTTGATTAGCAATATAGGACTACTTAGAAAATAATTAGATGGCACAAAGTACTTTTTTTTACTATGAATCTAATAGCGGCAATCTTACAATAGTCATAAATGTGAATTTTTGAATACCGATAGTCAAAGCTAAAAATGTTTGGTTTAGAAGAATTCTAGATTAATTTTCTATGTTATACGAGGAAAAGTAATCAAATTAGATCCATACAATATATAAAACCTTGCAATCTTCTTGTGGAACAAATTTTCAAGAAAGTGGCATTTCATTGCGCACTATATATTAGTATGATATACGGGTTTAGATGCAGCTGTCTCTATAATTAGACTTTTAGACGTGGCTGGATCTATAGTTACGTAACTTTATAGTTGACAACTTTTTTATTTAAAATTATTTATCTAAACGATTGAAATTTTCACATTTAAAATATAACTTTTTCATACAACCTCGGATGAAAAAATGATGATATCTACAACTTTGCAGTTGATTTTTTTCCATTTAAATTTAGGCTAATATTCATTTTAAAATCAGGTAAGTGAATATAAAGGGAATGGATATGCTCTACAGACACATGTGACTTGGGTGTAGTGGGGTTCGAGCACTGCCGACATGTAAAAAATTGTATGACTTACGCGTAGGCTGTTTGGTGAGGCTAAAGAAACTATTGTTTTTGCCTAATTAATTTTTTATGATTTTAGAAAATGGCTTGTGGAGACAGTTATGATTTACAACGGTCTCTATGTTTACTAAGCCCTACTCAAAAGTGTTGAAGCAACACATGGTTGGGTATAGATAGTTCTAGGCCAGAACGTGATAGGATTGAAAATCTGTCCTTGGCTGCACCTATAGATTCCTTCTCGTTTTGTTGGAAGTTGAGTATTTCTTGTTGTAAGGCAGTAATTCATGATATAGGGAAGAAAGAGAGACAAATTTTGTTCCTCAATTCTTCCCAATCACCATTTATGTTCCCTATGTTATGGGCGTACCAATTTTTGCCCTCTCATCAAGCGAGAAAGGGAACAATTTCCACCTAAGGATTTGTTTGGATGCAAATGTATCTCTTTAAACTACATGTGTTGGAGTGTATTTAAACTAAATTGCACTCCAATTCACTCCAACCCATGTGGTTTGAGAGAGATAAACGCGCATCCAAACAAGGCCTAATTGTATCTTGTGACATCCCTGAAATAGTCAGACAAGCACAAAGCTTCTCAAACTCCCATAGGTGTGTGTATGGTTTTTTGTAATCCAAACCTAAGAAGGTTTGCTCTCATACAAGGCTATAAAGCCAGGACGGAGTTCATAACAAGAAGTTGTGATTGATTGACCCGATTCCAACTCGGGTGAAGAAAATGCTTCTAGAGATGATATGGATAAAAGTGCTTTGCTTGATGCTATAGCCACATCTATGGTTGGTTGATTAACTGTTTTATCAATCTCAATTTGTCCATACTTTTGTTAATTTCATGTTGCCTATACATAAGTTATTGTCACAAACTAATTATTATGGACACAAAAAAAATAGTACCATAACTGTTTTTAGCTTGTATTCAGTGAATAATAATCAGGGATTGCCAAACACCCTCGATTATTTACACAACAGATTCTTGCAGGGACAATGCAATATGGTCAAGTAGGTGTCCTCAGTGTCACCTAATGTTGTATGTCCTGATCCAACACCGTCCTCATCTCCCCCTTCTTTGCAAATTGGCCTCAGGTTCCTGCTTCCTCTCCTCCCTCCCCACTCGTAACTGGCTGATGAGTGCAGCGGCAGACACAGTGACAGGACTCCGCGGGGTTGAAGGTACAATATCAAAACTAGGTAGTTCTAAGCTTCTTGCTTATTTTTCTCTTTTCTAATTGCGGAATTGAAACCCTTCAATTCAAATTAGATTTAGAGACCTGGCAATGTAATCCTGAAGTATATTACTGTTTTAGCTAAAAGTTAACTATTTGACATTGGGCTTCATTTATCTCAATGCTTGACATTTGTATGGTTCATGTCGACTATATAGGCGTTTGTAGAAAATCATACATAGTTTTTGTTTGAATTGATGGGGTGAAAGCCCAAGTTTGGTTTTGGTTAATTGATGAAACCTATTGGACTAATCCTATTGCTAAGTATGTAATCAAGCTAGGATACTCTAACTCAAGTGATGGAGCCAAGAGGATGGTCATGATGGATGTTGATCAAGTGCCCTCCACAAATAGAAAGAAGAAAGGTATAAACAAAAATAGTCTCAAGGCAAAGGTAAAATTATAGGAGCTATTTTTGGTTTAGTGATCAAGACACTATAGAGAGTGTGATCACATTTAGGATTGGTAGCCGTACTATTAATAAGGGAAAAATGTATGTGATTGCGGTTATCAAGTGCCACTAGGTGAGATCATACATGCATGTGCATTTATAACCTAGTGAACTAACTCTTGCAAAATAACTTGAACTATATGATAAACACATGCACTAAGGAAGGACACTTGGTGTTTAGCACCTTGGAGCAAGGGTGAAGAAGTTAGAGTTGAGAAAGAGCTCTTGAAACAGCACCGGACGCGATGGCTGAAGGCACCGGACGCGTCCAGTATCATACCCTAACTCAGCCTGTGCACAATGAAGTGCACCAGACGCGCGACGAGTCCGGTGATAGGTCACCGGACGCGTCTGATGAATCTAGGAGCTCTCTGGACCTCTCTGGATCATCACCGGATGCTAAGCATAGGACGCATGGCTCAAAAGCTCTGTGAGTCTGGTGCTAAGGAGAAAAATGCCTACAGTGAGGCATCGGATGTTGGGTGAGTCTGGATGTGGAAAATTGTTCTCTGGACCTCTGTGTGTTGACATCGGACACTGCGGCGTTGAGAGTGTGGTGGTGGACTGGACACGCCCGGTGATCTTGTCAGAGATTGGAACGGTCGAGCGGGAACTAGCCGTTTTAAACGACTATCACACATGTCAACGAGCGATACACCAGATGCTGTCACCGGAGCGTCCGGTGCTTCATAACACTACGTCTGGTGCCCCCGAGTTGAGTGGATTGAAGGGGTAACGACTCTATTATTTGAGAGGGCTTATAAATACTTGGTAGCTCCCCTCTAGCTCTCCTTCTTGCACCTCTTGACTATTGCATACACTTGTGAGCTATTGCAAACATCTCCCACTCATCTCTTTGATTCATAGTTCATCAAAATAGAGATTGAGTGCATCCAAGTGCATTTGCTTGTGAGATTGCATCTAGTGGCACTTGACATTCGTTCTTGTTGCGGTTTTCTTGTTATTCTTGGTGTTTGCCAACACCTAAATGGCTTGGAGTAGTGGAGGAGCTTCGGCACGAGTTGGTGATTTTTTGTGGTTGGCTCCGGTGATTGTGAGAGGGCTTGTACCCACCTCGGTGGAGAGCCAAAGGGTAACTCTAGTGGATTGCTCGTGTCATTGAGTTACCCTCTTTTGTGAGTCAATTCTTATGGCGCCCGAGTAGTGGGCTAGACTTGTGATTTCCTATTATCCACCGAATCACCAAGTGAGTGGTCGACACAACGGGGACTACCTTGTTGGCAAACAAGTGAACCTCGGGAGAAAAATTCATTGTCAACTTTGTCTTCCTCACTCTTTTGGTTTTCATATTGTGATTAGATCATTCTTATCTCTCAAGGCATCGGTAGAAATCTCCTATCCTCTCTTACATTTACTTTCATAAACTTATCTTGGGTAGTTAGTTAGCTTGTTAACTACTTTACTCTCTTAGTTTTCCTTGTTAGCTAAGCTTTAGTATCTTAGTGTTTTGCTATTGATTGATAGATACTCATACTACTAGAATTGTTTGGATAGGTGGCTTGCAACTCTTTGTAGAGCTAGAGCAAAAAGCTTCACTTAGTTATAATCTAACCTTTGCTCTAGTGAGTTTGTAGAATTTTTTTAGGCTATTCACCCCCTCTAGCCATCTAGGACCTTTCATGGGGCGCTTTAGTCTAGCTCAAAAAAGATCGAATAACAAATATCCACAATGGACAAACTGCCTTTAAGATTATTGTCTTAGGTGCTTTCAACTTTAGATGAAAAGATATCACCCTGATAAATTATCTCACTAAGCTGATGCCTGCAGAATTTATCTCGGGCCGTGAGCTCAACAGTCAAAGTTCATTTAACTGACGACCAGTGGCAGATCCACAGGGTGGGATGCCCGGGCTGCAGGCCCCTCGGGAGCCTGGTTTCTGCCTTAAATCACAGTTAATTAGCTTTAAATTACCATTAATCTCTAGCTCTAAATCTAAATATTATTTAGCCCCCCTTGTCCTCATCCTGGATCCGCCCTGCTGACGACATGCAAAGAGTTTCCTGTATAACAGTTGCATCGGTTCTGCATTTTTATAGTTTTCTGCTGGTGACAGCAAAGAGTTTCTTGAATAATAGCTGCATCAGTTCCACATTTTCAAAGTTTTCTGAATTTTATGGTCTATCTACATTTCCAGGTTCTGCATTTTCAATGTACTTCAAATAGGATAAGGTATTCATGTGTTCATATAATTCGGAGTTTCCTAGATTCACATGGTTCAAAGTTCACTAGCAAGGTGTCACGGTTCAATATTTAGGTTGTGGCTATTTTCCCATTGCAACGCACAGGCACCGGTCATATACAACATATATATTGTAACCAATTTATTTTCCTGAAATGGGAGAATCATGTGTTATATAACATATATACTGTAAACAATTTGTTTTCCTGCTTTGGCAACTGCAACTATAGAAAACTGAGTAGATACTTGTATCTTCCTTCTAAAAATTGAGTTCCTTTATGCATTATATATACATATTCAGACCTTCTTTGGTTGGGCTTTTCAACCTGCTTTTGCTTTTGCAAAAGCTAAAAGCCAACCAAAAGGTTCAAAAACTTAAAAGCCAACCAAAAAGCTCAAAAACCACATGTGCTTTTGTCCAAAAGCATTTTTCAATTTAGTACAAATCCAAAAGCACATTACACCCTACTTTTAGTAGCTTTTGGCCAAAAAAATTACCCACCTGCCACTGCCACTCGTTATGAGGAAAAACGTTTTGCTTCTTTTCTTTTCTTTCCCCACTCGCCCTGGTCCGAGCCACCGAGTCGCGGACGGGAGCGCGGCTAGGGTTCCACGCCCCCGCCGCCACCTCCAGCCGGCCGGCCGCCGGCCCACCAGCCTTGCTCGACTCCGGCGCACCCCCGCCGAGACCGGCCGCGGCCCCGCTCGCCCGCCCGAGTCCGGCCTCGCACCCGTTCGCCTGAGTCCGACTGCGGCCCCGCCTGACTCCGACGCGCAGGAATCCCTCTGCCCCGACCCCAGCTCCGGCGAGCATGGCATTCGGCACGGTGTGCGGAATCCCCCTGCCCCGTGGCCCTCCCTCCCTCTCCGGCGAACGCTGGCGAACGCATGCATGGGCTCTGTCCCGAGGAAGAAGAAGATGCACACTTTCTTCCTATGACATGTGGGACCCACTAGTAAGCGAGAGAAACTTTTCCAAAAGCCACAACTATTCAACCAAACGAGCTTTTAACTATCGCATAACAGCTTTTCTAAAGCAGCTTTTGCAAAAGTCACAGCTCATAGCAGTTTTTGCAAAAGCCACAGCTCAACCAAACAGGGCCTCAGTTTACTCCAATACTGTCTGCACTTTATCAGACATTTTTGTGTATTATATATATATATATATATATATATATATATATATATATATATATATATATATATATATATATATATATATGCTATTTAGGTTCTTGGTGCTGCAACCATGGTGAGCCAGAGGAAAACATCCTAAATATTAGATCACTTCTCTTGCAAGTACATACCTGGGGTTCAGAAGGGCGTGTTTCATGGAATGCTAATTAGTGTTGCTGCTGCTGCAAAGCGGTGCCGCGAACTTTCATAGAGTTTGATTGGTGTTCATTTTGGTGGATTTCGACAAGACTACATTTTGTTGATATTCATGTCTTATAACATTTCATTTTCACTTCGATGCAAAGTGATAGATTATGTATGGCTTTAACTTCATTATGGGTGCCAACATTGTTTCACAAACCATTCTTATGGAAGCAACAAATTGGATTAACATAGTTTTGTCACATATAGCAACTCACGGGCATTGGCTAGTGAAGAAACAAGCACGACTGGAAAGATTCAACACTACGCACGACTGTTGAACTTGGTATACTTACCTAGTTATTATTCCGCACCTTTTTGCAAACAAACTTGACCAATCCAGTTTAAAGCATTCATTTTCAAACTAAAATAGAGGGGGTTGATCATGACCTCTGAAGCATTGGATTGCGGCACCGCTCCATACACAAATTAGTCATCCAAAAATCAGTGGGTTTCGTCATGGGACGGAGCCGCGTCGTCCGACGATTTTTTAATCGGCTAGTCTGCCAAAATAAATTACACTAGCAGGGAAGACTAAGAAGGATGGTTTCGTCACTCTAACTTATGATGCAAACCAAACAGATAATCCAGATTCAGATGATTCTCGATTGATATGTGCGTCAATCCAAGTATTTTATGAACTCACACTATCGTTCTTCCCTCTATCAGTGTGTAATTGCTTCCGGGTTACGGCCCGAGCACCTCATTCTAGTGAAAACAACGAGTCTGTTTAGAACAAAAGAATGCAAAATAAAGGAATGAAAAAAATGCAAAAATAAGATAGAGTGAATAGTGAAAACTATAAGATTTCAAAACACAGAAATGAATAGTTTGAGCTGTTTAGAATGGTGGAAAAACAGGAACATAAATAAGCATAGTAAGAGAGAGAAAACAAAGATTCTTTTCATTAGGCTGAAGTGGATATTTTATTTTCTATGTTTTGCACTACTATTTATTTCTTTTCTTTGGAAAGAAATTTAACATTCCTTCATTCCAATTATGATTCCTTTCCTTTGGAATTTATTCATCCAAAATTTCTTGGAAAATCCATTTATCCAAACAGGCCCTTAGACCGGTACTTACCTGAATAAATAGATTTCTAAACTGTGTCAAACTTTCAAAACTTTAACTGAATTTCAAAAAATAAGTTGATTTATGGTATCAATCATCGTAGAATATATTTTTATAAGATGTTCATTTAATTTCATAGATGTTTTTTTTCTTTAAAGGTACTCCCTCCGTTTTAATTTATAATTCGTTTAACATTTTTAACCCCAAATTTAACCATTCGTCTTATTAAAAAAATGTGCAAACATAATCAAATTTAAATTATTTATGTAGACTATTTATTAAATAAGTAAGCCACACCAAAAGAAATAATATTTTACACAAAAATTTGAATAAGACGAATAGTCAAACTTAGGGAGGAAAAAGCCAAACGAACTATAATTTAAAACGGAATATTAGCACAAAACAGTAGTAAACTGCCGTGAGCTACTGTTGCTGTAATATCAGCGAGTTGCTTCTGATTCTGAGTAAAGCTTCCAACAGTTACACGACTAAAGCACTATTATCATTTCTTACTTACACAGATTCTAGTAGCTCTTAATACAATATTTGCATAATTACTCTATACGCCTCCATCGGTCTCTGCTTCCTTGCCTTGTTCTCTTGGAGACGGCAATGGCTGATCCGAACCACCTTCTGTTGAATCTCCAAAAAGTTCCGCAACAACAGCAGCCCTTGCCGACTTTGCTTTTTCATCATCCCCAGACAGGTCAGGGGTTGGAGCTTCCTTTGCCTCATCGCTAGATGATTCTAGCGTAGCCTCAGCAGACACGGATGTCTCTTGTTTTCCAGTGTCAGCTTCATTAGATTCTGTATTTTCGCCACTAGGAGCAAGCTCGGTGTTTAGCCATCCCTGCAAGGCAGCAGCAGTCTTCTCGGAGTCCGAATTTTCATCATTTTCCAAAGTGGCACTGCTCGGGGCCACCTTTACCTCTTGGCAGCTGGATGGCTCATTACATATATCTACCACAGCATCATCAGATGGTGGCGATTGCAGTCCCAGATCATCTAAAGTGTCACTGCTCGGGGCCACCTTTACCTCTTGGCAGCTGGGTGGCTCATTACATATATCTACCACAGCCTCACCAGATGGTGGCGATTGCAGTCCCAGATCCGCTCCAACAAATTTTGACGTTTCACCACCAGGTGAATGTTCGGTGTTTAGCCGCTCCACCTCAGCATTTTCATCAGTTCCTAAAGGCCCAGAGCTTCCAACTTGCTGCACCTCTTGGCTGAGTTGCTCCCTAGATATGTCTACCAGTGCCTCACCAGATGAAGGTAGTGGCAACTGCAGCTCCGTGCCAGCTTCACCAACTTTCGCATTTTCACTACCATGAGCAACTTCAGTGCTTAGTTCTCTCTGTGCAACAGCAGCCTCTTCCATCTTTGCATCTTCATCATTTCCTAACGGACCAGTGCTTGGAGCCACCTTTTCCTCTTGTCTGAGTAGCTCGCTAGATACGTCTACCATGGCCTCACCAGAAGGAGGCAGTCGTTGTTCTGTGTCAGCTTCATCAATCTTTGCAGTTTCAGCACGAGGAGCAGATTCCTCATTTACTGGTCCTTGAGCAGAAGCTTCGTTTTCCTTTTTCACATTTTCTGGAGGCAGTTGCTGTTCTGTCTCAGCTTCATCAGTCTTTGCATTTTCAGCACGAGGAGCAGATTCCTCATTTACTGGCCCTTCAGCAGAAGCTTCATTTTCCGTTTTCACATTTTCTGGAAGCAGTTGCTGTTTTGTGTCAGCTTCATCAATTTTTGCATTTTCAGCACGAGGAGCAGATTCCTCATTTACTGGTCCTTGAGCAGAAGCTTCATTTTCCGTTTTCACATTTTCTGGAGGCACTTGCTGTTCTGTGTCAGCTTCATCAATCTTTGCATTTTCAGCATGAGGAGCAGATTCCTCATTTACTGGTCCTTGAGCAGAAGCTTCATTTTCATTATCCCCCAAAGGGTCACTGCTTGGAGCCTCCTTTACCTCCTGGCTGGGCAGCTCACTACACAATATCATGGCCTCCTCACCAGAGGAAGGTGCCAATTGCAGTTCAGTATAAGATTCACCACCATGGGACTGAGCATCTTTGCATACTTCATCAGATGCACGAGACTCAGTATCTTTGTTTACTTCGCTGATGGTAGAAATATTATTAGCTTCTATGCTACCACCTTGACTAGGAACAACAGTTTCTTGAACAGGCTCTGATTCTACAACAGTTTCAGATGAAACAACATTGTCACCCTCTGCTGCACATTCATCCCCTGTACTGGTTGCCAGTTCCACTTGCATAACAGAAGTTTCATCAATTGGCTTGGGTTCTGCAACGTGCTCAGATGAGGAAGCAAACATCGGTTCAACCGTCACGGCAGCAGTTGCAGGAGAATCATTCTGCCAATCCATGTTCTCTGGGAGGGTAGAGGTGGTTTGAGTAGGCATAGTTTCTTGGTGATCAACACCAGCTCCTTTACTATCCGCAAAATCACCATCAGATACTCGGGCAGCAGCATCCACCATTGAGTCTTCTGAAGAAGAATATCCTACTAAAGCCAGGCTAGATGCTACTTCTGCAACTGAAGCCATCTTTACTTGTTCTGAACCATGACCTTCAACACCTGAAAAAACATATGCAAAGTGGGTGAGTGAAATAGAAGCTCAGTACCAACATTAAGTGTGTGTGTGTGTGTGTGGTGGTGGGGGGGGGGGGGGGGGGGGGGGGTGGGGGGGGGGGGGGGCGCATGATGTTCACCTACCTTGTGCTCTATCGTGATCAGCAACAGCAGGAGCCTCCTTGACAACAATCGTTCCAACAGCATCAGCACCAGAAGATTCTAACTTGCCAGCACAAACAACTTCTGCATTACAGGTATCTTTATCAGATTCAGCTATCACCAGGGTAGTCGCAGGAGGATCAGTAAAATGGTCCTTGTTCGAGGTATCATAAGGGCCTCGGATCTCCGAGATTAGATAAAACCCTAATTGAATAGTAACTTCTTCAGAAATTCAAATAATGCACAAACCTGGTGTAGAAGCTGCTTCTACAGCTGAAACCATCTTAGCTTGTTGCGAATTATTAGCCTCAATCTCAATACCTGAAATGGTGCATGAGTACCTAGATATCAAGTACGAACATAGAAAATGGGAGCTTGATATATAGAGTGAGGGGAGAGTGCTTACCACACAATTCAACTCCATGTGATACCTTTTCTCCAGATTCAGCTAATAGAGGAGCATGTATACTTACGCCACTCTGGTCACCTGTTTCCTCATGATCAGCAATGACATTCTCCTTGACACCCACTGTTTCAATCTCTGCAATCGTTTCGATTTTTGCTTCTTGTTCAGAACTATTAACTTCATGACCTGGGGAGAAAAGAAATAGCGAAGGCATGCGTAAATGTTTATGTGAATATAAACTAATTCGAGTTTCAAACAGTGTACAGACCTGATGAGGATGATTTCTTCTGTTCTGAATTATGTGCCTCCACACCTGAATAAGACAGGTGCACATGAGTGCCTAGGCCCATATGCATATTAAACGATGGAATATATGCATTATGCTGAGAGGGAGTGGGGATTACCTAGCACATCACTTCCAGGTAATGCAGGAACCTCTGTACTTACGTCATTCAGATCAACTGTTCCTCTTGTTCCCCCAATATCAACAATTGCAGTCTCCTGGACATATAATGTGTCCATCTCTGCAGCTGAAACCATCTTTGTTTGCTGCTCTGAACTTAGAATCGTGATGTCTGAAAGATAGATGGCAAATAATGATAAGAAATGCCGGTTGCAGTTACTATTGACCTTTTAAAAAAAAACAACAGCAAAGGACGTACTATTCTATCTGAGACAAGAACTGCAGTTCAGGTGTGTGGGGAAAAGTGGGTTAGAAACTTAAAATCAGTACCTTGCACGTGCTCATCATTAGCAGGTGCTGATTCAGCAGGTGAAACTATCTTTGTTTGTTGCTCTGAATTAACTTCTGTGCCTGAAAAGAAAACGGGAAATAACATACACAAGAAATTTAAGCCATTGTTACTATTGACATTGAAAATAACTGCACAGGGAGTACTGCTCTCCTCACAAAAGCGGTGATTTATGCATGTGATAAAAATACCTTGCATGTGTTCATCATCATTTGCAGGTACTAGTTCTGCAGTCAAAGCCACATTGGTTTGTCCTGTTTCATCAGGCAGTGCAGGAGTCTGTGTGCTCAAAATTGCTGCACCAAACTGAATAAAAGATACCTCCTTGACCTCTGATGACTGCACTTCCATCGACACTTCACCAAATGCATGTATCCCCAAATTATTGCGTGCTTCGCAATATTTAGAAGTATCATTAGCTTCTCCAATATCCTCTTGCATTGGAACAGCAGTTTCTTTATTTGGCTCCAATCCCATAACAGATTCAGATAAAGCACAGCCAACCTCTGTTGTGCAGTATCCATCTGAGTTTGTTGCCTCTGGTTCGGCTTGAATAACAGAAGTTTCATCGATTGGATTGGGTAATACAGCAAGAAGCTCAGATGAGGCAGTAGGACCACCATGCTTCAGTACAGCCTGAGGGGATTCATTTAGCGTAGAACCACAAATTGTAGTTTGTTTTGTCTGTGTCTCAACATGCTCTAATACAGCAGATTGCTTTTCAACAGAATGAACCATTTCTACAGTCTGTTCAGCTCCTTTAGCAACTGTACAATCAGCATAAGGTTCTGCCTTGCAGGCATCCACAAACACTACTGCATCTATGATTTCCTCTTGGTTTGCAACAGTAGTTTCTCGAGTTTGTTCTACAGCAGCAAGTAAATTAGGTGCTTCTGAATGGCTACTGGCAGTAAGATCTTCAGTAGGTTCTTTCCCACAAACAAGACCTATCTTGGAACATGATGTACCATGAACATCATCATGCAGCGGACTGTCAGTTTTGTGACCCAAATCCCCAGTTCCTTTTGTACCCTCAAAATCAGTAACAGCTGACTCTTGGATACCCACTGTTTCAGCCTCAATACAAGGAGATCCTAATCTGCTAGCACTAACAATTTCAGCATCACAAGTAACTTTGTTAGACTCAACTATCAACAGGGTACTTGCAGGAGGATCATTTCCAGTATGCAATGCGTGGCTTTGCTTATCCAAATCAGAATTCTCCGATACGATAACGGTGCTTTCTTCCATCAGTTCTCGTGTGGTTTCAACGGGGTTAACAATGATGTCCTCACTTTTAATATTAGAACCATAATTTGCATTGGTATGAATTGGGTCATCACCACCAGTCCTATCTTCACAAGATACATGACCCTCAAGATCATTGTGTGCTTTGCAAACTGTGGGACTACCATCGATAGACACACCAAATTCTATCATGCTGGCCTCTTTATCAGATTGGGTGGACGAAGCATCCTGAGCATCCTCAGGCCCATCAGTATTCATGTCAGCACAGACCACAACACTAGTCCCTTTACCTTCAAATGTATCAACATCGGTAGGTACACCAGTATCTGTTATGCTGGCCTCCTTAGATTGGATGTTCAATGCATCCAGAGGTTCATCAGGGCCATCGGTATTCATGGCAGAATGGACTTCAACAATATTTTCTTTACTTTTGAATGTCTCACCAATTACTTGAGCAGAACAACGCTCATTCGAGTATTCTGAAGGAGAATTTCTTGCTAATGATGTATCATGAGAAGGTTCATCGCCCAAACTGTGAGTTTGATTGCCACCAGAACTGTTATCCAAAGCTTCTTCTGTTTTCACCTGCTCCTTTCTACTCTCCAAATTCTCCTCTTGACCTGGAGGCGGCCAATCTGACTCAGTTGATTGTAATGTAGCTTGAAAATGACTAGAAGAACCCCTGGAAGCAACGTCAGTTTGTATGCCAACAATGTTTACATCATCTTGCTTAGAACCAGTAATATCAACAGCAATGCCTTCACTGGGTAAGATGTATGAGGCATCATGAGAGGCTTTGCTATCATCTTTTGTGGAGCCAGTAGTAGTAGTGTCTTTATATGAAGCATCATGAGAGGCTTTGCTATCAAGCTGCGATGCTTCAGACTGCTTTCCATCTGTACATGCTGCATCGGACTGGCAAACAGCATGCTCAACTGTATCCCGCAATATATCTTTTGCTGCACTAGAAGTAAGCATATTACCAGCATCAGTCTCAAGATACACTTCATGCGTTGTGTGTTCTTCATCATTTGAAGGTGCTGACTCCACAGCTGAAACCATACTTGTTGGTTGCTCTGAACTACGAACCTCTATAGCAGAAAAGAAGAGCCAAGATATGCATAATGTCAGCAATTGGTACTAATGACCGTCGAAAAATTAACAGCAATAATGTTCTACCCTTAATCTGAGCCATGAACCGTGCCATGTGCGAGGATGAGTGTGTGACGAGGAGTACCTTGCATGTGTTCATCATTTGCAGGTGCTGGTTCAGCAGCAGAAACTATTTTTGCCTGTTCCGAACTATTAACTTCAGTAACTGAAAACAAAAGCAGCAAAACCATGCATAAGAAACATCAACAATTACTACTGTTGACCAGTACAAATCAGAGCAAACAGTGTACAGTTCTTCTCGTCTGGACCAAGAACTGCTTGTGAGCAGACACGTGTGTGAGAAAGTGTACCTTGCATGTGTCCATCATTTGCAGGTGCTGGTTCCACAGCTGATAACATCTTCGTTTGTGGTACTGAACTATCAAACTGAATTCCTAGGAAAAAAGGAAAACAAAGTCACGCACAAGTAATGTCAGCCACTGTTACTGTTACAATGGAAAATGGATTATGCCACTCTTCTAATCTGGACCAAGAACAGCGATCTGAGTGTAATAAATTATACCTTGTTGATCATCTCCTGGAAGTTTTCTTTCTTCTGATTTAGCCACTGCAGGAGTCTGAGTTATCATAGTAGCAGTTATTTCTTCAGTACTTGTTGCGCCCAGCATGTGACTCTCCACAGGAATTGAAATGCCAGAAGACACGTGACTCCCTGGATTCTTCTGTTCTTCACAAACAGAAGCATCGGTACTCTCAGCTCTTAAAGAGGCAGGTCCCTGTTGCTCTACCAACGAAGCACACACTGGTGTGGTCGGCGTTGCAGACATCTCTAACTTCTTTATGTCCTCTGCCTGCTTCGATCCAATAAGTCGGGAACGGCGTTCACTTGCAGCTGTTGCAGAATTACTTCTGGTGCGTGGTTCCCGAGTTGACCCTTTCCTCCTCCTGCTTGGTGCCTTATTTGGAGCAGCACTGTCAACCTCAGAAGAAGTCAGTGCAGTGGCATCCTTACCCGAATTCTGAAGAAAGGAAGCCGATGGTTCAAAGTGGGCAGTTTCTGGTTTATTATCACTAGTTGGATTTGTAGTAACTGTTTGTAAGTGAGTAGCAAAGTTTCCAGAAATCGCTGCCAAATGGTCCTTCCCTATCTTGAGTTGTTCTTGATTTTGTGAATCAACAGAAACAGGCGCATTAAGGTGCAAATCAAGTGGTTTATCATGGTCAGCAGGATTGGCAGATGTGGCAAGAGTTATCTTTGAATAACTAGTGCGGGTATCAAAACCACTAGGAAGAGTAGCTTCATTGATGGGGACAGCTATAGGTGTGCTTGGTTGAGAATCATATCCAGACTTCTCGTACAATGGTGAGTTAATATTTGGCAGTTCATTGGAAGTATCTTGAATTGAACTTACATCTCTTTCCTTCGTTATTCCTGATTTCTCATTTGGGGTCATGGGAGAACCAACTTCATCAATGGCAACAGAAGTGCTGTAATAAGATCTTTTCATAGCTGATCTTTGTCTAGTGCTGACTCCACTATCCTCGCTACTAGATGTTTTCTTTCTGCGGCGACGTGAGGCAGTTTGCTTCTCAACAGGCTTATCTGCCACCACATGTGCTGCTTTCAACAATTCTTCTGAAGCCACAGGCATAGGCATAGTAGGTGCAGATGCTACTTGAACTAATCCAATGTTTTCCTTGAGTGTATTTGGTGTCAGGGTGATAGTGTCTGATGTTAACACAGTTCCAGCACAGATATCTTTTGCCATAGGTGTTGTAACAGTAGCACCTTTATCTTCTTCATTAACAGGAGAAATACCCTTACCACTATCTGGCAACAATGTATCCATTTTAACTGTGACCAAATCCTTCTGGGTTGCTGCCAGTGCCACAGCAGTGCCTTGTGATGAGGGCATATTCACATGAGAATATGAAGAAACATAACTAGTGTCTGCTACCCCACTACCAGTTGAAACAGTTGGGTTAAGACTAACATCATCTACACCAGATGAAGATAGAGATTTTGGTTTTCGGCCTCGCCTGCGAGGTGTTTCTCCTGCTTGGGATTTTCTGCCCCTAGCTGATTGATGCGGTGGTGCAGGAGCTGCTACATTATGAACACTCTGTAATGGTGTACCAATTTCATTCGCCATGGATCCTTCCAAAACAGAAACAGAACTGGAAGGCTTAGTATCAGTACTGAACTCTTGTTTCTTGATATCAGCTGGTGAAATAGAATGTATATTGACATCTGAAGCAGCAGAATGGATTGGAGTAGCTGGTGCATCAGAATGGATGGTACTTGCTGTTGTGGTCGAACTACCATCCTGTGTGGTTCCTGTGTCTTGGTTGACAGCATCAGTCAGACCTGCAGTAGGAGATAAGAAAACATCTGACCTTTTAGGTCTACCTCTCCGCCGTTTGGCTGGTGGGGAGTCCCCAACAGTTGGGGATGCCTCCATCTTCGTCTGTTCTGGTTCTTTTGAACTCTCCACAACAATTTCAGTCTTAATGTCTTTATTGGGGAGATCCAAATCCTTTGACATACCACCAGGTTGGGGTGAATCAGGAGAATCAGCTTGACAAAGTTTTTCAAATTCTTCTTCAGTCCATTGGTCCTCATAAGAGCGAACCTATATGGTTATTCATGAATTAGCAAAGAAATTGATTAGACTACAATTGAAAGCTACATTGAGAGACAGTTTGCAACTGACCTCACGAGCTCGTTTACCCCTTCCATAATGTTGTGTATCAAGGCCCCCAAGTCCACCCTTCTTCCTCACATTCACCTTTACTATTTTCACATTTGATGATGGCTCGTGAAGTTTCATAGCATGGCAGAAGGGGTTGAGATCATCATCAGTTACAAGACGAGAAGGCAATACTGCAGGATCTAGCCCACTAGTTGAACCATCCTGAACCACCTTTTGCCAAGCTGCCTGTAAGGACACAACAATATTACAAGATGGCAAATATGTAGAAGCTTTAGCTGAAAGCAACTTATAGAAATTCAGCATACCATTTCTTCTTCTCTCCTTTGCTTGTCAATAGACTCAAATATGTCAATCTCAGCTTCACTGCAGTGCAGAAAAAGAAGCAATGTTATGTAAATCCAAACATTCATAATCTCGAAACAGCCGGATCTTACCTCCGAGCTAGAATATCATTCAGAGCATCATCATCTAACACTGGAGCTGCTTCTTCCTTCTTACACTCACGTAGGAGTGATTCAAGATACTCTCTTCGATCTTCAGCACTGAAATAGCACCCCATTGTATAAATTAGGAGGGTGAGGATGGGACCTATGGGTGCTAAATTATTTGAGACAATAGGAGGATTTACCTTGTGTTATTGTCAAAAAAACCAGCCGTTATACTCTGATTAGCAACACCTAATTTGTGTTCTGCTGAAGCTCTGACTTGCTCTTCAACAGTTCGGACCTTATATCCATTAAAATAGGCTAAAAGTTAAAAACAAATGGTAATAGATTTTTCATCTCAACTAGTAGAAGGTATTAATTTTGGTTAAACCAAGAAAAGATTTCTTGAGATATTCAGCTCATCACAAAATCACATATGATTTCTACTCACAAACAGATAAATAATACAGAAAAATGTCCTCATGAAGTTTTGATTATAATCATTGTCACAAATTTATTTGTTTGGCTTACCCAAAAAGATTGTTCATTTTGATTGAGAAACATCAAATTGTGTTGTGCCTTCAAGCAATAGCAGCTTCATTAAGAGAACTATTAGTATCCATGCTGTTCTGCACTCCCCTAAGCTAATTGCATGTATTATTATTTTCTGTGGTTTCTTATATGAGAGTGGATGGTTCCCATGTAGCCGTGTCCCAGCTAATGAATTGAGCATGTCCCAATGCTTTGAATATTTTTTGAAACATGATGCATGTGGTGCATATAAAATTAAATAAACATGAAAAATACAATTTCAATTTTTTTTTTGAACTTATAAAATTTCAAATTCATCCTAGATGTCAAGAAACAAAACAAACAATGGTATGAATCAGCCTACATGCAAAATAAAGCAAGGGAAAGGCTTCCTAGAAAATCCCTTCCCCAGACCACCAACATTGTGTAAGCTCATTTGATTTGTTAACTACTCCCTCCATTCTAAATTGTAAGTTATTTTGACTTTTCTAGGTACATAGAAAAAGCTATGAACATTATTATACGCTAAAGTCTAGATAGACAGTAACAGCTAAAAGGCCTTACAATTTGGAACAGAGGGAGTACTCCCTCCGTACTCAAAAAGGTTGTCGTTTAGGACAAAGTTTTAGTCAAACATTGGGAATATAAATCATGAATAACTTTTAAGTTGTTGAGTTTGAAAATATAAAAATCATATCAATAGATTTGTCTTGAAAAATACTTTCATAAAAGTATACATATATTATATTTCAATAAATATTTTTCAAAAAATAAGTGGTCAAAGTTACACTTTGAAGACCGTGTCGTTTTCTAGAACGACAGCCTTTTTGAGTATAGAGGGGGTACATAAACAAACTTTCAACCTCACACCACAAGAAATGATTACCGTTTCTAAACGTAAAACAAGAACCTCCTTCTTTTGACCAATCCTGTGGGCCCTAGCCTGTGCTTGCAGGTCAACCTAGATAAAAATCAATTAGTAGGGAGCACCATGTTGTGCTCTTTTAAAAGAGTAATAAGAGTTATATATAACATTATAACTAGATATTTAGCTACCTGAGGATTCCAATCAGTATCAAATATGATAACTGTATCGGCTGCTTGGAGATTGACCCCAACACCTCCAGCTCGTATACTACCAAAAAGAGGTAGATAACAGTTAGAGCTAAGTATTTGTTTGTCATTAGATAAATAGGTTTAAATAAATATTAATCAAATCAGTAGCCCAATCATACTTCGTGAGTTTGCTAAGCTCACTTTTTGATAAAAACTTGCAATACAATTCTAACATACCTAAGAAGGAAAATGAACGCTTGAGAATTAGGATCATTAAATTTATCGATAAGAGCTCCTCTTTCCTGGCCAGAAGTGTGCCCATCCAATCGAAGGTATTTATACTTTTTCCAAACCAGGTAATCCTCCATTACATCAAGCAATCTTGTCATTGTAGAAAAAAGTAGAACCTGGAGGGTTGTAGTTGCCATCAGTGATCCAGAACTAATCACCAGAAAAGGAACAAAGATACGAAAAAAGACAAGGGAGCAGGAGGGAGGGAAGAACATTCAAGTTCAACTGGCAACTAGAGAAAAAAAAAGGAATAATCAAACTCTAAGTCAGATTAAATCCAAATAATATTCACTCACCCTATGGCCAGTCGCTTTGAGTTTGGGAAGCAATCTGTCCAACATCTCAAGTTTTCCGCAGAGCCTCACAATAGATGGCAGGTAATGTTTAGGTAGATAGCCCTCAATCTACAAAGAGAAGCCAAATGGTTGATGGCAAACATAAGGATTAAAAAAAAACAATAATGAGGCAGAATGGAATATGTGCATTCTACCTCTTCAACATGAAGCTGGCTCAGGTAAGGATGGTTGCATATGTTCCTCAATTCCATGACAGAATTGTGCACAGAGCGAACCTAAAGACAATTAAGTAGTATCTTAAAGACCAAATCCTTGAAGTACTCAGGAAATGATCAATGAAACATACCAGCTAGCACAACTCAGAACAGTTAAGATGATACACACCTTAACAGCTCCAATCCCACCAAGATTTTCTTCCACCCTTGTCATGAGAAGTTTCTGATAAGCAGATGCCTCACATCTTACAAGTCTTTCAATTTTCTCAGGCAACTCATTTTCAACCTGAAGTTAGTAAAACAAAACTTGCATAATTATCTGGACACAGACAAAGATGAGAAAGATACGAATACAACAATAATCCAAATTAATGAGAAAATTGCTAAAAGCTAACTAAAAGATCTGTTCCAATGCACTACCCCCTCAGTTACTTTCCATAAGACGTATTAAAATTTGTAGCAAGTCTTTACAAGTACATTTTAACGTATTAGGATTTGTATAGAAGCCTTTACAGTTCCATTCTGACCATACTCTTTACAATATATCATCAACTGCTACGAAATATATGTTTAACTGGGTTGTGGAATGTGAATCTATTGAGATAACTTTCAACTCAGAATGCATATAATTTGCTTAATTGTTGTTAGTCAAAATTTATAAATTTCACCTTTTTAAATTCTAATATGCCCTATAGAAAGAGATGGAAGCGGTACTTCTTTTCGGTTTGTTGAATATCAACTGTTCAGTACCAGCGTCAAGTTTCAAAAACAACTAAATGGGAATAGAAGACATTTTGGTTGGCTTGAATTTAACTATAGGACGAGAAATACGCTTGAGACAACAGAAATCACTCCCTCCCACTGTTTGCAAATGTAAGTTCTTTCCTATTGTTCATGTGCAAGTCACAATCGAGCCAATGTCAATATGGTGGAAAAGGCACAATTCCAAAGGTGATGTCAGTAACTGAGATAAAAAAAATAGTGAAAGAAAGCATAATAAATGTGCCTTCTCACATATATTAGTGGTCAAAGCTGTAAAATCCTGGCTGCACATGCAACAATATGCCAAAATGGAAAACATTTCAAATCAATTTAACTTTAAACAAAACTAGATGGACCCATAATGGCACATGGAGAAAACTAAAATAGACAACTTTGAACTACCAATCATGGAGAATGTAGACCAAACAAAGCTAATGGAGAATGCAATGAATTGCTGGAACGTCAATATGCAGTTATTTGATTATTCCCCAAAACAGGCATTAAGATTGTGAAATCAAAGACCTTATGCTTAAGTCTTCGGAGTACAAAGGGCCGAAGAACCTGGTGAAGACGATTTATGATCAGCAAGTTTTCCTCCTCTGAAAGTAAGGCCTTTAAACAGAAAACATATGTAGTCAAACATCATTACTTAGAACAGAACAGTCCACTACTGAGGGAAACAAATAAAGCTGAGGTTGTACCTCATCAGGTGAATTATCACCATTACTTTCAAATGGTTTGTTAAACCACTGAGAAAAGTCTTCTGATGAATTAAATATATTGGGCAACAGAAAATTCAAAAGTGCCCACAGCTCCTCAAGATTATTCTTCACAGAAAAAGCAGGCCAAATTAGCATAGAAAGACAGAAAGGGTGGTCATAAAGGGTAGTTCAGTACTACGTTTATTCCAAAAATATAGGCCATTTTAGTTTTGTCACAAACCAAACTTCTCTAACTTCGACCAAATTTATACCTTATGGGAAAATATATTAGAATTGACAATACCAAACAAATGAACTATCATGAGTCATGGCATATTTCATGGACTTAATAAAACGGATCTCATGTTATAGCAGTTGGTGTATCTTTCAAAAAAATTATCGAAGTTAGACAAGTTTGACTTCTGACAAAACAACCTACATGTGGAACAGGGTGAGTGGTATATTACAAATATAGAGGATAGAGGACATTTTAGATCAGAAAACAGCTGGTGCAGAAACTACTTGAAAAGCAAAGAGTGAATTAATGAATAACAGTACAAATGCAAACTTCAGAACCTGAAGAGGCGTTCCTGTCAATAATAGCCGATGAGAACTCCGATAAAGCTTCAAATCAGCATTAAGCTTACAAGAAGCATTTTTAATACGATGCCCTTCATCAATTATTATATAGTGCCATTGTATTTTGCTTAATTTTGGCCTATCATGCTTGTTCATCAAGTACTCGTATGTTGTCAACAGAACGTTGAACTTCTGATGAACAATCATCTCTCTGAAAGAAAATAGCTGAAGTGAATAAAATCTCCGCATGGACTAGTGCAAGATGAATTGAAAAAAAATAACATTTACTTGAACATCCTGCGCCTTTCTTCTGGAGGACCCGCATAAGCAATTTTATTTATACTAGGTGCCCAGAAACTGAGTTCAGATTCCCATCCAGGAAGAACAGATGATGGTACAACCACGAGAAAAGGTCCACGGTCATTTTTTGTTTCCATAAGGTAGCTTAACAAAGAGATTACCTGCCAAAGTAGGAAGGCAAATAAGAAGGATTCATGTATTATTTTAAACAGCTACAGAACAGATGAAAATAAGTGTTGAACACACTGCACTAGGCCTTACTTGCACTGTTTTACCAAGACCCATCTCATCTGCTAAAATACCATTCAAATTATTATTGTACAACGAAACCAGCCAACGCAAACCGTTCATCTGGTACCTGTACAATAGCAAGCAAGTAGCAAACCAATAAAAATTGTGTAAATGATCAAGTACGTAACAGCAACAACAATAAAAAACAAGAATATCCGATCACACGCAAAAAATTAAGGAAACAAAATAATAGCATAATGAATAGTGCAGCTTACTCTCTCAATTTGCCGCCCTGAATATAAGATGGCTGATCATTTACAGTTTCCTTCACACTAAAAAAAAGCAAGGAACCATGTCAGAATTAGAAAAGATTGGGAATTTAATTAGCAAATTATGAACATTAAAATACAAGGGGGAGTCTAAAACTAAGCACATGCTTGTATTCCCATTGACAAAGGAAGATGTCTTTTGTCCAATTCATAAGTACCTGTGTGCCAGTTGATAGTACTTTTCATTACTTTCCAGATAATGCTGCAAAGAGGAAATCTCACTTGAGTAAAAAACAAACATGAAGGAATCAGAAATCTATATACCAGAAAACTAAGTAACCTGTGGCTGGTAGCTCTCATCTTCAATGTCATTTGCAGCGTCACTCTTATCAGTAACAAAAGATGAGCGGCCATCTGTGGACTTTGCATTCTGTAATTTGTTCCCAAGTTTCTGTAGATATTTCTCAGTTTCACGCAATAGTTGCTTGACACGGTCAGATTTTGCATCCTACAATGTAGTAATGTCTATCAGAGGTGACTTAATCAAATAAATAAAGATTAAATAAAGGGCTAAGATCAAAATACCAGTAAATCAAAATAAAGCAAGACAAGACTCACCTTGACCATTCTAAGATAACCCTCAACATCATTGTTCTTAAGCAGATTGATTTTCTCACGTTGGATCCTATCCAGTTTCTCCCGATGAATTCTTTCTTTCCTTTTGTGAAATTCTTTTGCATATCGATTGAAGCCCTTCAAGCGCTCTCTCTTAGCCTTGAAGTTATCCTCGAGTTTCTCTCTGCAAAAGATATCGCGTAGAGATGACTTCAAATGGTTCAATGAAATGATGAAAGCAACAGAGATTGTCATCCAACCTGTGAGCCTCTATATCAGCAAAGAACTCCTTCTGCCTCTCACGAATTCTCTTTTGCCTTTCTTCTTTCATTTTCTGTTCAATTTTTTCAAGCTGTTTCACCCGCCGGCCATGCCTATGTTTCTTCAGTACTTTTATGCGCTCTAAGTCAGCTGTATTAGGCTTGAAAAAGTCCAGCAAAAATTCACTGAAATAATAGAATAGGAAAAAACAGGGATTATGCATAGTTCAGATTAACAAAAGAATAATACTAATTGGGGGGTTCTCCAACCACAACCAACCTGCGTACACGACGTTGAAGTGGCAGAAGCTGAAGCTTTTTCAATTCAATGACACTCTTTGTCTTTGCGGAAAGATCTTCAGATGAATTAACGCTCTCCTGGAGATGAAGGAAACTTAAATTAGGTTTATAGCCACCCAACAACAACAAGATGTAAGTCTGGTGGTGTAAAAAAGAAACACACACAAATGCACTAACAGTATAGCATACATAAACAAGTTGTTCTGATAACAGGAAAAATAACGGCTAGAAGGGAAATTTCCGATGGTTAAAATAACTTTGAAATAGAAATTCACGTATATAAACATATCTAATGATATTTTTCTCATTTCAGGCTCTCAAAGGGAGAAAGGAAAGAGAGACCTTTAGCTTCTCATATGATGTTGACATTCTGCTGTGTAATTTGTGCTGCTCCAATGCCCTCTTTTGTCTCTCATTGTAAATTCTCTTCTGGTAATCCAAGATCCATTTTTCCGTCATTGTGTGCTTTGGAGGAGATGACAATAAATCCTCATGCTCTGTGAGATCCTCATCTCCTTCATCAGCAGCCTGCTCAGGCAGAATATCCCCAACGTGGCTACTATTTTCAACATCATGACCAGCTCCGGCTGTCTCTGAAGTCCGATCTATTCCTGGTATAATTGAATTGTAACCATCATGGTGTGACTTTGAAGGTGCAAGTGCTTCTTTAGTTTCCTGATTCAGATGCTGTCTAGTACCACCCAAAGCAGTAGATCCCTGGCCTCCCCAACTTAAATTCCGGCTCAAATTTTCAGCATCAGTCCTATGGATATCAGAGGCGATTCTTCTTGTATCTCCCTGAAAGTATGACTGTTGTGGCCCAGATGGATTTTGAGACGCAGTTTCTTGGGAACGCATTTCAGAACTAGCTGAAGCTCCCTGAATAACAGAAGCTTGCTGGATATTTTCTACTTCCATCAATGACTTCTCCTGTTCAGCTACCTTGATCTTTTTTGTAGCATTTTCTGGGTCCTTCAATAAGGAATCAACCTCTGCAATACTTCCTGCAGATGTGGATGGAAGTCTAGAGATATCAGTTTGTCTACAAAAGACACCAGAGTTCTCCCGACTGCTACCATTTTCCTTTCCCAAAGCATCAGACACTCTGCCTTCGCTACCCCTCTGACCTGCACTGTCACCTGATTTTCATGTATAAACCTATCAATGATATGACAAAACAAAAATCACATAGATCACAATGTTTTTTTTAGTTCTTACTTTCTGCAGGAGGCCCTCTGCCCAAAGCAATTTCAAGATGTACCTTCCTGGGCTGCAAATTATTCCTACAAGAAATGAAGCCTACATGGGTACCACAAAATGAAGTTTGGATGCCATGCTCTGGAGCCTGGATATACTCAGTGAAACTACAAGAAAAAGATATACCAAAAGAAAAGCAGACCTAAATGCAAGAAATACTAAGCACTGTGCTCTGAGCTGCTTCAGCTGTTGTTCTTTAAATGGTGTGTTGGAAGAAGTGTGAGACATTGGACTTGGCCCAGTACTTCTGCTCGGAAGTGAAGATGGCCTGCCTTCCTGGAAAGATGCCTCAGCTCTCTGTGGAATCCTGATAATACCTTGCCTTTCTTGCATGGGACTTCCCTGGAAAGTTCATTAGATTTGCCTCAAATAAGAACTCTTGAAGATTGCATTAGCTATTGAAGATACCATTTTATAAATATAAACAGATGAGCTGATGTTAGATGAGTAACTAAAATGATTATCAAGATGGCTGGTGGAGGCAGAAACCAATTTAGGCATCCTCATAGAGATACATATGACGTATCAAATGCATTTCCGTGTAATCTCAATTCCAAACCTTATGAGAATGAATATCTAGCCCTCCTGACTTATGTGGACGGCATATTATCTAAAAGGTACAGTAATGATATCCAACAAATAATATGCAAGTCCATGCACATAGGATCTCTAAGTATTAAAACAAAGGCCTTACATGAGGAATCCCAGGCTGAGATGCAACTTTAGACGTGGAATGAAGTTCAGTGCCAATAATGCTGGAAGCCAACTCCTTGCCTTTGTCCAGAAACTGCGAGCTAGCTCCAAAGGAAGAGGGGTTGTGAGGAGGAATTGTGGGAAATTCCATTTGTGGTGCCGAGGTAGAGTTAAAAGCTCCTTGTGCCCCTACATTAACTCTCCCTGCAATATAAGTAAGCTCATTATCAAGAAGATAAGTATTTGCACTCCTGTATTTCACCTTAGACTACTGTATCTTGTTTAAGTCTAAGTACCTTCAATAGTAACTCCAGACCTCACTAAATTGGGATTAGAACCTTGAGAATTCCTCGAGGTTGGAACTTGTGGGTTTTGGTTCCAGCCAAAACCAGGATTAAATAAATTTGCTCCACCCTGTATACTTTTTTGTAACTCGATGGGGGCACCACCAGAAGCCAGTCCTTCAGGAAAATTTGGAATTTGAGCCATTGAGAATGGATTTGATGGTTTCGTCTTGTCCATTGTCCTCCCAGAAGGACCTTCTGGGTGCGTCCTGAGAAAAGGTGCACCACCATGTATCGGTGGCACCAGAGCAGTACCACCTTGCAGTATATGTGGTTGCTCATGCTCAATTCCCATGGAAGGTTGACCTTGTCTACCAGCCTTACCAGCCTGTTTCCCCTTTCTGGTATTCTGTCCAGTGGAGATAGCATCTGACTTTGAGTTGTCTTCAGAATGCAAATCCCCAGCTCCTTTTGAATCCATCCTTTTTCTCTTGGAAGAGGTTTTCTTACTTGTTTTCTCATCGGATTTCAAAGAATCGTGTGAATTCATAGATCTGGTGTCCTCCATCTGCAGACTTGCTGGGCTTTCAATGCCAGAGGATCTACCGCTCTTTTGTGACATGGAGGCTTGATGAATATCAGCCGCTGAGAAATCTCCCCTGTTTGGCCCTGTAGGTACCCTACTCGAAATAGATGCCCCATGCCTTGTCATATCAGTTGAACCTGATGGCATAAAATAAGTGTTAGGAAGTAAAATTTATATCTTCAAAACTATTGGAAATCTTCTTTCAAATCTGCTTACCTGATGGAAGCTGCCACAGTCCAGCTTGTCCACTAGTTTGGGATGCATCACTTCCAACCATGGGAGACTGGTTACCAATGACCTCCTTGTCCTTTGACATGGCACCACTAGAATCCCCTGCCTGAGGACCACCAGCAAATGGAATTCGCGACGATCGCAATGCATCCATATCAATTCCATGTTGGTTCACAACTGTCTCCATAGCCCTGCCGATTTTGCAGACAGTATGAAATATTTTAAATTAGGAAAAGGCAAAAGCAATGTTAAACCTCTATATAATCTGCTGAAGTATGTAGCATCCTTTCACTTGGCATTTAAAGCATTCATGTAAAAAGTGTAACTAAGATTATTTGTCACTATAGATTGCAGTTTCCCGATGGATGGGGAGATGTCACGTTGGAATTGCGGTACTGCAGGCGCCAGCATCACACAGGTTCAGGTCACTGATGATTCTACTTTGGCATCAAGTTAGACTAGAGTTCAGATTAGAATTATTGAATTGGAGAAAGAATTCTTATTAGAATTTGAGAGTATTAAGATTACGTTCAGTATTAGAGTTAGTTTGTTAGAGAGAGGACTATATATGCATCCACTCATTGTCATTCACGAAATCAATCAAGAAGTTATAACCCCAATTTTTACCCCCGAGCCTTGTCTTTTGGTGCAACATCGTCACCATGACGCCAAAGTTCAAGTGTTCAGTTCCATGTCCATTCCCATAGGCCATAGCATCACTACTCACTACTCACTATACGCTATACAGTTCCTACGGCTGACCATGACAGTGGCAATCATCTGACACCAATAAGATATTGCATCTAAATAGAGCACCTAATTCCAGTGTACTAAGTATGACGTTCCTCCAAACACATGTCACAGCATTTGGTACTAGGCATGCCAATTTTTTCCCCTGGCTGTGGCTGCGCAAGTGGGGAAGGCAATATTCATTGTGGTGGGATGAGGGTAACTCCAGTATTCTCTCCCTCTGCAAGCCATCAAATTTCTGAACCACAAAAGAAGGAAACCTTTAAGAATCACTCCCTCTGCAAACCATGAATTTTCAAACCCCAAAAGAAGCAAGAAACAATAAAGACAACTGATTTCCAAAAACCCTCACCAATATACAAATCCCTTCAGCATCTCACCATGAATCTGCACAAGCCACAAGGATCAACCCCTTTTGCACTGTGGCAGCCTTTTCTTCTTTTCCCCCTTCCCTGGAGGTTAGGGTGGCTATATTTTTTTATATATAGAAAAAAGCAGATTTGCTGCATTATAGGACACATGTTACCCCGAGGACCTATGTCCCTTCTGTTTGTTCCAACTTTTGTCTCCTAAATTAACTGGTTAGTCAGTCCTATAGCACCGGAAAAAACTTGTTTCAGTAAAATACAATAAAAGGTTCCCTCCGTTAAGTCCTATAGGTAGCTTTAGCAATTAACAGGTTTTCTTTTCTTTTACATTTCTTCTCTCCTTTTTTTAGGGCACATCTATCACCCCCATTCTTCTCTTTTGCAACTCCAACACAAGAGCATTTTGGCTATTAAATCAAAGAAACCAAAAATAAGAAGTTCAATTCCAGGCCATTTATAAAACTCCATACAGAGAAACTGAAGAAGGCAAACCAATTTTTGAGCCATTTTCTCGTTTCTGAAATAGTGAAGAAATAAATACTCACCTTGATATGACTTGATATGGCAGTGATTGCTCCTTTCCACTTAGTTTCATATGCTGACATATCTGGAACATCAAACATAAAATAACAAGAAAGTTGGTAGATGTTTTTAGACTTTTCATGCCCTTCTGTATTATTGGTTGAGCTGCATACCACGTAAAGTTTCGTTGCTAGTTTAGCAGGCTCATCCTTTGACTCCTGAATAAGTTTATGTAGAAGTTTTGCGGCCTCCATCTCAACATGCTGTGATGAAGCCATTTGTGAACTAGCCTGTCATCATAGCCGGTCATTAAAAAATGAAAGAAAAAAAGAAGTATTCAGGGCAGTCTGTGATTCATGTTGAGCTAGCAAATGCGGTTCCCTTTAAGCATGATATAAATGGCATGATGTTTCAGGACTACTTTAGTATATGCAATGTATTATTGAACCATTAGCTGGTTTAGTAGGCAAAAACAGATGTAGCCCCCGTCTCATGGTAATCCATGCTAGAACTTCGAAGAAAATATTTACCTAGGTTTTACACGTTCCTCACGCAACAGATAGTGTGGAAATTCATATTAGGGTTCCAAAAAGCGGAACTAAGCGCACGCTTCCGCGCGCTAAAGCGCTAAGCGGACAGGTAAGGCTTGGCTTTGTAAGCGCTCCCAAAGCGGCCGGAGGCGTGAGGGGAGCGGAAGGCGCGCACGCAGGGTCGCCGGCCGGTGTGCGGAGGACCGGAGGCGAGGGCGCGAGGCGGGGGAGATGCTGACGCCTGAGAGAGCTGCGAGAGATGGAGGAGCTGAAAAAAGTAGATCTCACCGGCTCCTTCTCCCTTCTCACGCGGGATGGATGCCGCTGCCCCCTGGATCCATGCGCTGCCGCTCCTCCTCCCTCCTCGCGCGCGTAGCCGACGACGGAGAAGAAGCCCGGCGGCCAGGAACGACGGAGGAGGTAGGCGAGGCGGCGATGAGAGGCGAGACGGCGCGGGAGGGGCGGAGCGGAGAAGGCGGATCAGCGGATGTGCTCCGTCGCTCGGCGGCGCGACGGGAGGTGTGGGGCGGTGATGGTAGTCCGAGCTGGAGCGGTGGGGCGGCGAAGAAAGGTTCGCTGAGTCGAGTCCTCCCGAGAGTGAGGGATTTCTAGTCTCGTCTTTGTTCGCCAACTTTACCGTGGTAACTCAAAATTACCCTAGAAAACAGTAACACCCCTACACTTATGTCATTTTTGCTGAGTGGCACGCCACGCGGTCAGCCACCGTGGCAGCGCCTCTCCTCTCGCTACTCCTTCTCTCTCCATTCACTCGTTGACACTTGGGCCCCACAAGTCGGGTCCTTCTTCAACCTCCAGCCTGAAGAACCCCTGCACGGCGTCGCGTCACGCCAGGCGACGCCAAGGGCGCTGCGCCCCTGTCCTGCGCGCCGCGTCGCTGCACTCCCCTGCCCTACGTCGTGCGCGTCGTGGCGGTGTTGCGATGGCGCGAGGCGGTGCTGCAGCCTCGGCATGCGCGGCCGTGGCGAGCACGCAGGGCACTCGCGATCACCGACCAGCGTGCGCAGGGGTGCGGGGCAAGCGTCCTGTGCTAGGCGCGCGGGGGCGCAGCGCTTGCGGTCGGCGGTACTACGGCGGCGCAGCGCGCGCATTGGCCATGCGGCCTTGGCTGGCATGTACTGTACGTCCTGTACGTAGGTACTGCTGTACCTGTACGCGGCACCACCATCTCATTCGGTCTCACTCGACTCATTCATCTCCGTCTGCTAGCTAATGTACATAAGAGAGAGACGAGAAAAGGTGAGGTGCGTGCGTGTGGTGTCGGTTTGGCTGGACAGTAGCTGCTGGGTAAGCGTGCGTGTGTGCGCTGGGTTTGGGAGCGCTCGTGGCCAGCGCGGCACACGCAGGGGCACGGTGGCGCAACACGCACAGCTTGGTCGCGTACTCGTGTGCGGCCTTGGCGCGCGGCCTGACGTGTGCGACCTGGGTCAACCTGCTCGCCTTCTTTTCCTTTGGTTGGAGGTTGAAGAAGAAGCTGACTGGTGGGGCCCGCCTGTCAGCGAGTAGAGGAAAAGAGAAGCAGCAGGCGAAGGAGAGGCGCTGCCACGGTGGCTGACCGCGTGGTGTGCCACCTCAGCAAAAATTGCATAAGTGTAGGTATGTTACTGTTTTCTGGGGCAATTTTATAGTTACCACGATAAAGTTGGCAAACGAAGAGTAAGCCTCCATATCAGTGGCAAATAATTAGAAATCCCCGAGAGTGATGGGAAAGAACAAAATAAACAGAGAAGCAAAAGAAAAAAAAGATATTATACACATTTCAACCTTCTTCTCTATTACAAAAAGTTGTTTTACCCAAACATTGAAAAACTTATTTTACCGAAACACCAACGACTTGTTCGTACATACGAGCTAGAGCAGTTTTTAGTGGAGACAGGGCATTGCAAAATAGGCTTGAAGAAATGACGATAGATGTGTGCCTTCGCTGGAGTAGGGAAAATGTTAGGTGGCGTTTGGATTATGACAGAAAGGACGACAGGAATGAGAAATGAGGAAAGTGATAACATAACTTTTGTTCGGATATCTGAAATGTGAGAAGAACTACGTACGAGAAAGGGATAAGATGAGCTTATATCTCACCAACACATACCTAATAGGATGAGTGGGTTATGAGCAGGAACAATCGATAGAGAGCCACACTTGTAAGCTCTACCTATAACATGGATGCAAAGCTAGTAGTCCACTTGTGGTTCTGGAACCACCAGTCCCCATGCCTTACCTCCATCCGTGGGAGGTGGGTCTAACGAGTTTTTGCTTGGTTGCTTGCCTTACAAACTAACAGAGACTTGACTATCGCCGGAGTACTCAAACGAGCCAATCATCGCTACTCCACTAGAAACACACATGCTTGTGCTCACCCATGCCACCGGTCCTGCCTGTGCTCTCCCATGGCACCCGCCCCACGGATCTTCCTTGCTAGCAAGATGTCCCATGGGAATGGACCACCGCCCTTCTTTGATGGGAAAACTTTCCCTATTAGAAGGTGCGGATGGAGGCCTATCTTGAGGTTGTGGATGCAGGTGTCCTCAAAGCTGCCACCAATGGAGTATCCTCATTTGGCGAGGACATCTATCATGAGAAGAACAATGTCAAGGCGAAGAATATTCTCTTTCGCGGCATTTGCAAGAATGTTTTAAACCGTGTGTGTAATGTCAAAGACGCGCATGAGTTGTGGACCACTATTTGTGCCCATCACCAAGGCACAAAGAGTGAGCGTGAGGAACGCTATCACTTGGTCATGGCAAAGTTGATCTCTTTTTCTATGCTTCTAAGTAAAAATGCAAATGAAATATACTCACGACTTAATATTCTTATAGAGGAGTTGAATCGCTTTGGGCTCACCTAAATATCTCCGTCTGATGTGGTGAGAAGAATTCTATGTGTGCTTCACATTGACAAGTATGGCCACATCATGACGGTTCTCCACCAAGGCGATCTCTCACACACAACTCCTACTCAAGTATTGGGGAAGATCAATGCGCATGAGATGTACATACACATAAATGTCAAAGAAGAAGGCATATCTTCCCCCAACAAGAAGAAAGAGAAGGACTTGTCTCTCAAAGCCACTAAGGAGAAGTGCAAGATGTAAGTGGTGATTGAGAGCTCAAGTGATGATGAAGATGAAGACAACATCGCTCTCATGGTGAAGAAGACCACCTACATGTTGAAGAGGCTAAACAAGAATGAAGTCAAGTTCGACTCTAGGAAGAAGAAGTTCTTCACAAGCTTGGCAAGAAAGTCACTCTCCAAGATGGATTGCTATAATTGTGGCAAGGTTGGTCACTTGGCACATCATTGCACCGAAGATAAGAAAGATAAGTTCAATAACAACAAGTTCAAGGACCACAAGGGTGCTCATAATGACTCAAATGATGATGAGAAGAAGCAAGACAAGCCATACAAGAAAAAAACTTCAACTTTCATAAGAAGAAGAATGGAAAAGCCTACATTGTTGGTGATTGGCTCACCGACATTGAAGATTCTAGTGACTCTTCTAGTGATGAGAGTGATGATGAGAAGGTGACTGCTCTTGTGATTGGTTCTTCACTACCTCCACACCTCCTCCACCATCATCGGCTTCATCCTCTACACACCTATGCCTTATGACTATTGACACCAAGAATGACACACTTTTATATATCCAAAATAGTGTCAACAACCTCAGGATCAAGGATAGACAATCACATCATGAGCATATTTTATAAAATAACAAGTTCCACATGTCCATGAAGTATTTAATGCAGAATTAGAAGAAATGGAGCAACATGGGGCTAAGGGGACCCACATAGTGGGTCGGCCGACACCACTATGGGCCCACCAAGCCCCTACTCTGGCCATGATCCAGGAGAAGCACTCCCAAGTGATCCTCCACCCTTGGATCAACTTGTGCTTTCTCCTAACGGCCCATATTCACCTTACATGGATCCATGGGCCCACATCAAGAAAATCAACATGACAAATATCTCAGAAGAATCAACCAAGTCACATGACATGTGGGACCACCTTCTAGAAGAAAATGGTTGGCCTGAGATCCCAGGGGGGTCAGCCGATACCCTACTAGGGGGTACCACCCCCCACTTGGTCCTTGACTAGTGGGGCACCTTCTAGAAGCTCGAGGGCAGAGCCCACCTGCCATAGGGGGGTCAGCCGATACCCCCTATGGTCGGTGTTGCGCCTGGTGACTCTCCAACTCATTTAACACATGTTGAAGATCAAGACCATCCACTCTAAGTCGGTTTAGAGGCGGTGGATCCAAGGGTGCAGAATTGAAGCCTCCTGGATTGATGATGTGGCAGTGGAGTAGCCCCTACTCCACCTCCCACTATAAATAGAGGCTCACACCCCCCCCCCTCTTCATTCATGGTGGACAAGCCTACAAGCTCCAATACTTAGAATTATTTTAGTAGTTAGTCTAGAGTGGGAGTTAGAGTTGAGTCGAGCTGTGCTCGGGATTTCCAGAGTCATCTTCTGGGAAGTCTGGTATAGCTCTTGTATCTTTCCTTCTTTGTAAGACGTTACTTTATTCAATACATTACTTTTCCTCTACTTTACTTAGTATTTACTTTGAGCATTACTATACTAGTAATAGTATTGTTGTGTGCTTTTGCTTATTACTAGCCTTTACATTAATAGTCTGCGATCCTTGTGGCCTTTCCCGTATGCGATCATTGTCTGTCATAGGGTACTTCGGTTATAGATCATAATTAAAGTAGTAAGTTGTGTATAAGCATGGTAAGATCAATGTTGAGTGAATACAATGTTAGCCATTCTTTTTGGGCCGAAGCTATCAATATGGCTTGCTACTCTAGCAATCGTCTCTATTGTCATGACATGCTTGAGAAGACTCCATATGAGCTATTGAATGGGAGAAAGTCAAACATTGCTTACTTTTAGGTATTTAGGTGCAAATGCTATATCATTAAGAAAGGTATAAGACTAAGCAAGTTTGAGAAGAAATATGATGAGGGATTTCTACTTGGCTATTCTACAACTAGCAAAGCTTATAGAGTATGAAACTTGGTTAGTGGTATTCTTGAAGAGGTTCATGATGTTGAATTTGATGAAACTCAAGGCTCTCAAGATAAAGATGAAAACCTTGATGATGTGAGAGGTGACAAGTTGATCAATGCAATGAAAGATATGGGTATTGGTGACATTAGACCAAGACAAGTGTAAGATGAAGATGAAGATCAAGTGATCATACCATCAAGTGAACAAGCTAGTGGCTCTCAAGATCAAGCAAATACATGTGAAGATCAAGTGCAAGATCAACAAGAGGCTAGTCCATCATCTCAACCGAATGACACTCACATGCAAGTACTCCAACCTATAAATATTGCAAGAGATCATCCATTAGATCAAGTCATTGGTGGAATTCAAAGTGGTGTGCAAACAAGATCAAGATTGACTTAATTTTGTGAACATTACTCTTTTGTCTCATCATTTGAGCCAACCAATATTGATGAAGCTTTAAAGGGTGTGGATTGGATTAATGCTATGCATGAAGAACTCAATAATCTCACAAGAAATCAATTTTAGGAACTAGTGGATAGACCAAGAAAGCACAATGTCATTGGAACCAAATGGGTATTCAAGAACAAGCAAGATCAATATGGAATAGTGATACGAAACAAAGCAAGACTTGTTGCACAAGGTTACTCTCAAGTTAAAGGTCTTGACTTTGGTGAAACATATGCTCCGGTTGCAAGATTAGAGGCAATAAGGATTCTATTAGCCTATGCTTGTGCACATAACATCAAATTGTACCAAATGGATGTCAAGAGTGCATTCTTGAATGGGTACATCAATGAGGAGGTATATGTTGAGCAACCACCCGGATTTTAAAATGCAAAGAAGCTCAACCATGTATACAAGCTCAAGAAGACTCTCTATGGATTAAAACAAACACCTAGAGCATGGTATGAGAGGTTTGAGAAGTTTTCTCTTCTCAAAGGGATTCAAGATTGGTTTGGTTGACACCACCCTATTCACAAAGAAGATTGGAAGTGACTTGTTTGTCTTGCAAATCTATGTGAATGACATTATCTTTGGATCTACAAATTAAGAGTTTTGTGAAGAGTTTGGAGAGATGATGGAAAATGAATTTGAAATGTCAATAATTGGTGAACTTAGTTACTTTCTTGGACTTCAAATCAAGCGAATAAAGAATGGTACATTTGTGAGTCAAGGCAAGTATATCAAAGATATGATCAAGAAGTTTGAATTAGAAGAAGCTAAAGGCATTAGTACTCCTATGGGGACTAATGGACATTCGGGTAGTGACACAAGTGGCATGATGGTTGATCAAACACTATATCGGTCAATTATTGGAAGCTTACTCTATGTGACCGCATCAAGACCGGATGTCATGTTTAGTGTATGCATGGGTGCAAGATTTCAAGCATCTCCTAGAGAGAGTCATGTGAAAGCCACAAAGAGAATATTAAGATATTTGAAGCATACACAAGATGTTGGATTATGGTATCCCAAGGGGTCAAGATTTGAGTTGGTTGGATATTCGGACTCCGACTATGCGGGATGCAAGGTTAATAGGAAGAGCACTAGTGGAACATGTCAACTATTGGGAAGATCACTAGTCTCATGGTCATCCAAGAAGCAAAATAGTATGACATCTCTACCGCCGAAGCTAAGTATATTAGTGCGGGGAGTTGTTGTGCACAACTACTATGGATGAAAGCTACTTTGGAAGACTATGAAATTAAATTCACGCAAGTCCCATTGCTATGTGACAATGAAAGTGTGGTGAAGCTTACCAACAATCCCATCCAACACTCAAGAACAAAGCACATAGATGTGAGACACCACTTCATAAGAGATTATCAAAAAAAGGGTGACATAACAATTGACAATGTGGGCACCGATGATCAATTAGCCGATATTTTCACCAAGACACTTGATGAGAACAGGTTTTACAAGTTAAGGAATGAGTTGAACATCTTATATTTCTCAAACATGAGTTGATGCACCCCCACTTATATGACATGCCTCTACTCCAAAATAGCAAGGTACAATTAATTGACATATGCATCACATCCTATGCTAGACTTGTGTAGAGCATATAGACATCACTCTTGTGCATTTAGGCTTATTCATGAAAACCAAATTATTTGTATGTACATATGGTACAACTATTGTTTCTATGCTTTGTTTGATCTAGTGGTAGCATATGACATGTTGATAAGCTTGCAACCTCACATATTTAGTATAGAATACTTGCTCTTGATATTTAACCAACATGGATAAGATAACCGTTGCAAGACGTGTGAAGAAGCTTATCTTTGGTTTAAACCATGTTAAATATTTAGGACAAGTGATCTAGATTGAACTTAATTTGATAATACTTATTCACCATTTTCTAAATTGACTTGATACAACTTTAACAAGTAGTCCCTTTATGGTAATGTGTGATAAAGGGGTAGAGGTTTGTGATATAAAATATAAAAGTAGTAAGGAGGAGAAATAAGTAAGGGAAAGAAAATATGGATTTTGAAAATATGAATTTTTGAAAGTAAGAAATTTAAAATTTGAGCACACAAGTAGGAGGAGCAAGCTTATGGACAAGTTGTTGTATTTGAGTGTGCATTCACTCATTTGCTTGCTTGCATTGTACTTCATTCAAAATGACATGCTTGTGTGATGTGTGCTAAGTTGTAACTTTGGATGATTGTGTAACCCTCTAGCCATCTTAGCATGCTTAAGAGTTAGCTAGATAACCTTTGCTGGTATTTCTTAGATGCACACGAGTAAGTTAATTATCCGCAAGCGCACAGATAAACACCGATGTAGCACTTCACCGAGATAACCCAGTTTTAAATATCGAACCCAAAGGAACGGTGTTGTGAGGAAGACAGTCTATATTAACTTAACATGTTTCACAAACAAGTATAGATAACTATTGATAAGAGGAGAAAGAACCAAGGACTATCTAGTTCTGGTCATTGGGTAAGCGTTATCTTTTATGATCTTTAAGGGCAATGACTTAAATAAGAGAAGAAAACAGAGTTCTCTCCTACCAAGCACCTTTATGCCTGTCAAACCTATTACGGGAAACAAACTATAGAGGAATCAACGTAGCTATAAGAGTCACCTACGCGAGCTACCGTTATCCAGAAAATTAGGGGACATTCACAAGTAAACCCTAGCCTAGGCACCATGCCTAGACTACGAATTACTACTTTAATCAAGAAGCTATGAAGATCAAAGCACTTAAGAAGAGTTGCAAACATAAACGAACAATAAGGATAATATTGCTTACTTGAACCATAAGTCGAATACCAGGGTATCTCAGAATACAGATTCTGGGCGAGAGGAATCTGATCCCAAAGAATACAGCGATGAAGAAGCACCGACAGGCCGGAACTCCTCCAGAACTCTACTCTCCAACTCTATATCTCTAATCTCTAAATAGAGTTAGCTCTTCATGGAACTAATCTCTCTTGATTGCTGGCCTAGATCTACTAGATAGGAGTTATGGCTTCATGCTATTGAGCTTCTGATCTGGCTTGGCTCCAGGGAGGTACATGCCTCTATTTATAGCCTGGTGGGATGCACGAGAGCCGTATGATCAAACCGACTTAACGTAGGGCCGAGATGACTCCTTAAAGGCGGTGGAGGAAGCTTCCAGAAGGCGGCGGCCAGTGGGCCCAGGAGGGTGTCGGCCGGCATGGGGTGGGGCCGGCCGGCCCTACCTAGCGGCCTCTCAGGTCCCGCTTCCTTCTGGTGACTTCTGGGTCCTTCCTGAGTTAAATGACAATTATATCTCCGTGGGATTTCTTCTATATTTATTCTGATTTGATTATGTTTTTATGCTTTTCTAGAATAGTCATTGGAAAATAATAGAATACCAAAACTCGTGGAATTTGTTAGATAACCCCCTATATTTCTACATTTTATATGTGATTGATACATTTATTATTTTTATAATTATATTAAAAGTTGACGTTAACGATCGTTAACAAGCTCCCCCAAGCTTACCCTTTACTAGTCCCTAGCAAAGCCTATCTAATAAACTTGGATCAAGAGTTGCTACAATGCTTTCACACCTCAAAAGTTCACATGCTTTCAAACAAAAATTCTTTTAAGAATTAGAAAAAACTACTCTAACTTTCGAACTCCCCCGTATTACCTTTACCCATGGGTCTTTAACTATCACTTGGGTCTTGAGCAATAGAAAGACAGAGTAATAAAATCAGGCACTATGTCTCAAACTCTTCGCTCTACCAAAATTCTAGGTTTTGTAAATTTTTCGAAATAAAACTCAGAGCTTAATTGTATGACACCCTCAAATATCTTATTTATGTGGTATTTGTGGATCTCACTAAGACATGAATAATGTCATGCCCTCCTACACTAGTAAATATAGTGGAGTTCATAGGAATGGCTTAACATGGTTAACATACTTACTTTGTATATATTGTAAAGTCAAACAATAGATCCACAAAGAGTCAAGTCATACAATTAAGTCAAGATGTGCATGTGTGTGGATATGGTGGATATATGGTGGTGATGGTAAAAACCTAATTCTACTTTGCTCCTTGAAATGAATCTCTCTTTTAGAATTTTGACTTTTTTTGAACAACATGGCTAGAGAGTATGAGCTATCTTATTTATTTATTTTTCTGAGAAGTGTGCCGGACACTTGTCCATTTTTAATTCCTCTTTTATTTCTTTTTTGTCTCTTTTTTTAATATCTTTTGCATAGCTCATACCTCCATCATCAAGAAAAAATATTGAGAGAATATATCAAAAACTTTTGAGCATTTATTGAATAAAAATGGTATGAATATTTTTGGTGGTAGTTACTCTTAGTGTAAGAGTAAGACCTTTTTCTTGTGGATGAAATGACATGTTGTTGCGCCTACTCCAGAGTAAAGTAGTGCATATTTAGGTGGTGTGTATGTGATCTTGATTTAAAAGCATGACGAGACTCTTCATAGGGTCTAAAGGTTGACAACACTCAATACAAAGACAAGTAGTATGAATGAGTCTTTCTAATCTAGAGTATGTAAATGTATGACTTTGGTAATAATTTAAATTATGTCATACAAGAGCTCATCATGTAAGATTTTAAATTTTCAAAAGATAAATCACCAGAACTTAGTATTGCTAGGAGTAAGATAAATCGGAGCTAGACTTTCATGTCATATCTTCCAACCACTTAGACTTAGTTTAAGTATATGCCTCCACAAGTTTTAGGTTCAGAGTGAATTCTTATATCAAAGCAGTTCTAACCAAAACTTAGGAGAATTTAAGTTTGAAAACTAGGTACTTGTAAGGGATTACGGTAGAGCAACTATTCATCATCTCCAAGACAAAATTATAGTTCATGACTTTTATTGACTCTAAGCAATTTAAATACACACCCTAACTAAAACAATTTTATTTAGGACTCTTAAGACTCGACAGACATGGACCTTTATGTGCCCATATATTTTTAGCAATTTTAAGTTTTCTTATGATACTATGGTGAACCTTCATGTGCTCACATATTTTTGATATTTTTATGTTTATAAGATAGACTTAATAATCACATAGGTATACTTACCTGATAAGTAGGGGATGTCCTCCCCCAAGCTAGATGTTTGCTATGATTGATTTGAATGATCTTCGTAGTCAACTTCTCAGTAATAGCCTCATGATTGGACTCACTCCTTTATGGTAATCCTGCATGGTTATACTCCAACAAGAACAAACAAAATTCGAGGCTCCTTTATTATAAGGTTAGCGGTCAACGAAAAGAGGAATTGAATATTCTTATTAGCTAATCTAAACTTTAATAGATTTTAGCAGGAATTTAACATCTCATCTCTTTTTAGGATTTTCTATTTTATAATGCAAGAGAAATAAAATTATTTTTACGACACCACAGTAAATTCCCTTATGGTGTTACCATAAGTTCTCTCACATAGGGCTTTATATATTTTTTTTATGATGCAAATGACTAATACAATATTTTTATGCCTCCAGAGTAAACAGTTGGAAAACTTGTTCACATGGGGCTTTGAAAGGTCTAGGAATGGCTAGAGGAGGGGGTGAATAGCCTAATAAAATTTTCTATAACAACACTAGGCAAAGGGTTAGTATAACAAACGACGTAAAGCGAGTTTGCTCTAGCTCTACAAGGTCAGGCAAGCCACCTACCACAATTCTAGTTACTAGCAAGAGTAAAACTATGTCACACACAAAAGCTAGCTAACTAAAGCTACAAGAACAAGCTACACAAGATGACTCTACTTTGCAAGAACGGAAGGAATGAAATGCAAAAGTTAGAGTTAGGAGGGTTATACCACCATGGAGAGTAGCATCAATAGATAATCAATCAATAGACAACCACAATGTGAATCCTCGGTAGAGAGATAAGTGACATAATATTTTTTTACCGAGGTTCACTTATTTGCCAACAAGCTACTCCTCATTATAGCGAATCACCCACTTGGAGGTTGACGCGCTAATTGGCATCACACTTCAAACCCGTCACCGGGTGTCGCAAAACCAACACAAGATGGGGTTCCATAAGCTACGAGCAATTCACTAGAGATACCTTTCGCGAACTCCCGCGGGAAATGTTGACGGTCGTTAGCGTCAACTTTTTAAGCAATTATAAACATAATAATTGGATCAATCACACATAAAATCTAGAAATATAGGGCTTTATCTAACAAATTCCACGAGTTTTGGCGTTTCATTATTTTCCAGGGACTATTCCAGAAAAGAGCAATAAAGAGAATGAAATCAGAGAAGATATCAAACAAATCCCGCGGAGATACACATACCAATTTACTCACGGAGGATTCCGCAGACACCGGAGCAAAGCGGCACCCCAGACCCCACCAGGTGGGGCTGGCCGGCATAGGGTGGGGCCGGGCGGCACCCCCTGGGCCCACTAGCCGCCATCTTCTAGAAGATTCCTCCACCACCTTTGAAGATTAATCTGAGCCCTACCTTAAGTCGGTTTGATCCAATGGTTGTCGTACATCCCACTAGGCTATAAATAGAGCTCTATACCCCCAGGAGGAATCAGAGGATAATTGATCCAGGTCAAGTCAGAGTCAGTTTCATAATTAGAATAGATCTAGGGTTTCCAGAGATTAGATTAGAACTCTAGTGCTTCAAATTATTAGCTAGGTAGCTAGCAAGATTCAAGTGGAGTTGGGCAATACGCTCGGGATTCCAAATTCATTTGTCTAGAGACCGGTAATTTATCTTGTATCTCATTATGACTTTATACTTCATTATTATATTACTAATTTTTGAGTGCTTAGTTTATTCTATTTGCATATTAGATATAGATAAGATTGGTGATGATTATCTTTATAAGATCGTAAAGTGCCTAATTCAATTCTCAAGTGGGTTAGGTGGTATGTATTATGTAGGCATGATGCCTAGATATTATATGTACCTACGGATGTCTCTTGATGTGCCGTGTCATGTGGTAGTTTGTGTAGGTGACTCTTATAGCTGCGTTGATTCCTCTATAGTCCACCCTTGGCACATAGGCCTAACTGAGCGCGGTCGTGACGGTTCCGTCTAATAGCCTCCCTAGTTGATGCTCCTTATGATGTTTTCTGAGTCAGTTATGCTATAGATGATAGTGTGTAGGTAGGGTGTGCTTAGTTCCTTTTTATTTGGTAATTACTTATGATTCTTTTACTCTAGCTGAATCTCGAGTTGCCTGACTATATTATTAGTGAGTCTCTATTTCTATCTCTGGAATACCATTTATCTTATACCTTTATTATCATATTTATTTATCTTGACATGACTTACCCCTGCTAAAGCATTAGAAAGGTTGGTCTAATCTTAGGTCTACATATTTATAGTCAAAGCTATATGCTTTTATGTTTCCTTTTCTATCCCTATTTAATTCTTGCAATTAATTGAAAGTTTTCCTTTTGGCATAAACAAATCAACGATACTCAGAGAATCTCACTGGGTGAAATGCTATAATAGGAGAATTATCTGTGCGCTTGCGGATATATTCTAGAGAATTATTTTATGAACTGTCAAGTGTAGAACATTTTCTGATATCATGCTAGGAATGACAACTTAGTGTATAGTGATGTTAGAAGGTGTCTCCTACATTTCTGGTGCCGTTGTTAAGGATGAGGATTTATCTCTATTTTTAGTATGACACTAAAAAATATCAACAGTGGTTCAAGAAAATTGGTGATTGTTCTTCGCCGCCATCGGTGGATTATTGAGGGGTTCTTGTGCCACGGGAGATCGCAAAGGAAACTCTAGTGGATTGCGCGTGGCTTGCATGAGCCTCATCTTGTGTTGGTTCTGCGGCACCCGGTGACAGGTTTGGCGTGTGATGCCAATTAGTGTGTGAATCTCCAAGTGAGTGACTCGCCACAACAGGGACTAGCTAGTTGGCAAATTAGTAAACCTCAGAGAAAAATCAAGTGCCAACCTTTGTCTCTCCTTGTTGATTGATTGGATGAATCCTCTACACAGAATTATAACTATCATCTCACTCTCTAGTTTGTGTTTTTGTTTTCTTGCTAGTAGAGATATTAGGTTGTGCTAGTTGTGTAGCCTCTCAAGTGTTAGTTAGCTTGTTTTAGTTAGACTTGTTCTAGTTGCTCTAGCTTCTTGTTTTTATCTCTAGTAGTTGTGCTTAGTTTGTGTGACATAGAACTATTAGGGTAGAACTTGTTGGATAGGAGTCTTCGCAACCCCGAGTAGGCTAGTGCAAAACTCGCTTCGCTATCTAGTCTACTAACTTGTTGTTGAGATTCTTTGTAGTTTTTAAATTAGGCTATTCACCCCCCTCTAGCCATCGCATATGACCTTTTAAGTGGGGGGCGGCTCATTTGGTTCCGCACTGGTTTGCCACAAGCTGCGCTTACGGCACCCGCTTCCCGGTCGTCCAGAGGAGCGGAGTAGCCGCCTCCCGGAGGAACCGAGCCACCAAACTGCACAACATCGACGCCGAGACCGTGCGCCGCATTGGTTTCCTATGGCTTGCACTGACCGCATCGATGCTCGCTTCCCGCCGTCTAGAGAAGTCGAGGAATTCGTGGCCTGCTACCCGGAGGAGTCGAGCCAGAACACTAGACGCTGCTCAGCAGCATTGATGCTGGCCCAGCACATCGCAGACACGGAAGTGGGAAGAGATGCCACCAATTGTGGCCACAAGCAATAGACTTGCAGATTCCTTAGAGAGGCGGAAAATACAACGCCCAAAAGAGACGACAAGAGCAAATGAATCACTGGAAAGCACTTCCGTAGAAACTAGCAGCCTCAAAGAGTGCCAAACTTCATCCTGGAGCCAAATGCTAGGGGAGAAGGTGAGACCCGAAAGATCCATGGAAAACACGGGGAAACACCTGAACTCTTTTTTTTGTTTTCTATTTGTTTTTTGTGAGTGGAAAATGAAATGACCTCGATTTCCACAAAGGGAAATCCACAGATTCGCAGTGTAATAGAACAGATTGTGTGAACAATCCACAATATTACCCAAATTTCAGTCGATAACATAACCATACTTCGAGTACAAGAGGGCAATAGAAAGGTTTACAATAATTATTACATCGCCACACTGGCGGAAATCACATTGGAATCAATCAAAGTAGCAACGCGGGCGAAGCGCCGGGGTCCTCTCCAAGCCTGAGGCTAGTGTTGGTATTTATTATGCTCATGTAGAATATTCCGCAAGCGCACAAAAATACCGTTGTAGCATTTCACCCAGGAGTATTCCAGGGTATCGTATTTATCCTCAGATAAGCAATGGTTAAAGAATATGATAGCTAACCATGATGATCCACTAACTAATATACCAACTAAACTATGATAGGGGTAAATGATATATATGATAAGTGCAATGACACATAGGAGAAGTTCTAATGATAAAGAGTAGTTTAGTGAGCGAGGAGGACAACGAGCGAGCATAAGGTCTCCAAATATCTATCTCTACTTGCATGGTTCTAACTTAGCAAGACAAGTCATATCAAGCAAGAACAATATTCATACACAATTGCACTTCGGGCCACTAGACCACTTAGCAACAGAAGGTTGCTAAACCGCCTAGCACAAGAAGGCCTACGCTTTAAGAACTTGGCCAAACGTGGTGGGATAAAAGCCTAGATAGGTCTGTCGCCCCTACTAGGTACCACAAACAAACCGTTGGACAAGCTGCAGACACAGGTAAGCGTATAGTCTAGCACCATGTCTACACTATATCTCACTGCTCTAATCCGATATCCGGTGAAATTAATTAGAGCACCGGGTTAAGGGCGGTGAACCAATGCAAAGGTATACTACCATTATCTTACTATCAACCAACTATGACTATGCTAACAACCAATACAACATAACTAGTCATGATGCAATAAAGTAAAGTACTAAGGCAAAGTAGAGAAGATAACTATATAAAATAACTTAAGTCTTACAAAGAGAGAAATAAGTACTAGAAGCATATCAGACCTCCTGGAAGACTAGAGCTGAAGACCAGAGGCCCACTCTAACTCCTAGCAACACTAACACTACTACAAGTGCTACATCTTGAGAGAGAGTGGAGAGCTCCTCCTTGTGGTGTGTTGAATGAGAGGGGGTGAGGGGGTATTTATAGTGGAGAGGTAGAGTAGGGGATACTCCACCGCCACGTCATCAATCCGTGTGATGTATGGTGAGAGCCCTTGGATCGTAATCGCCCTTTAGATCAATGGTGCAAGATAATTCAGCATGTGCTTCTTTGCATGCAACATGTGCTCTTTTGTATGTAGCCATACAAGGGAGGTGGACGCCCCCTATGGGTGGTGGGACCACCTCAGTCCTTCTAGAAGATGGCCCACATGTCTTGGAGTGGGTGTGCACAAGTTGGACCACTTTTGGACGTTGGTTTGTACTCTTGCGGACCTATGGATTCATGTGAAGTGAATATGAGCCATTTAGAGAAAGAACACAAGTTGATCCAAGGGTGGAGGATCACTTGGGAGTGCTTCTCTTGGATCATGGCCAGCGTGGGAGGCTGGTGGGCCCCATAGGGTGGTCGGCCGACCCCCCTATGTGGGTCCTACTAGCTTATTTCTCTCCATTTCCTATAGTCCTGCAAGAAATACTCCATGGATATGTGGAACTAGTTATTGGATAAAATATACTCATGATATGCTTATGTCCCTTCATTGTGAGGCTGTTGACGGTGATTTTGAGCATAGAAAAATATGACATTTTCACCGTCAACAGTTAGCAACGAGATGCCTAATCCTTATCTTCATCATAGTCGTAGTCAAAATCCTCACCTGCCAAATATCTTTCAGTACGATTTGTACGGGCCACATTATCCCACCCTAATGCATATTTGTGGTAGTGGATGCATAAAAGGGTATAGCAAAAGACCTATCTTTGGCTGTTGGCTTCCTATGTGTCGATGGGATATCCTATAAGGTACCCATAGACCGGCTTACCTGAGTTTTGGGCCTCCTTTACTTGGCCCACGAAGGAAGACGAACACGGCGAGACCAGATTCTACTTGGTAACGACGACAAAGACCGAAGCATAGCTTATGACTCTAAGTTGTAACCGAGTAGGATTAGAACAGCCCTCGGCTAGTCCCTGGACTATGAAGGGCTGGTGAGGGCACCACCCAAAAAACATCTGAACATACTACGTAACACCCGATACGTGGAGCGACACACGACACCTTGTATTACGAGATCAGAGCAATAACAAGCGACCCAACTGGACGTAGGGTTATTACTCGACTGTGTCGAGGGCAGTATAAACTGTGTGTCCCTGCGTTTCCAACCACCAAGGTTTCACTATTCACCGAGGCATGAACTACTGTCTCGGGCAACCCTGTGGCAGGCTATCAGTGGTAAAACATCGACAGCTGGCGCGCCAGGTAGGGGCTTTCGGCGAATTTTTTCTCAGAAGCTTGGTGGACCACGACCTCAAGATGACGAAATCGACGGAATCAACATTTTTCTTTGGATCATGGATCTGCAAGATCAACGACGACGGAAAGATCCAAAGCCGACTCGGAGAAGAAGGAGTTGATCAAGATCTTCAAATACTAAATCAAAAGACCCAACAACTCACAATTTCGAAACCAACCAGAGCAGTAGATGAAGACGGATACGAAACCGACTCAGAAAAGGAGACATCACCGTGTACCGACTCCAAGACTAACACGGAAAGGCTAAGCACAAACCAAGTCGGAATACGCAACCGAGCCATAAGCAAGAACAAATCGAATACAGTCAAGTACTCGGTTCCATACGGACTGCATAATTCCGCATCCACATACGGGAAATTTCTTCGAAAGAGGATGACAAGAAGCGTAACTCTGAAAGGCGCTCAAGAAGAAATGATTATGTCAACAACTCCAGAAGGATGTATCATGCACTGGCCAAACCAATCCCTGAAAATTCAAGGCCAGGATGCAGAACTACCGTTCTAAATAGGAAAAGAACTCGGACTCTACCAACATACAAAAAGAACTCGGAAAGCACATACGATATACATGGTGGAGCTAGAACCTTACCTAGAACCACCACAAATACCCGATTTAAAATCATCAGATGAATTAGAAGGGGATATCTCGGACGATAAGGAAAGCGACGACAATGAGACCAATGATCACAAGGCTGCAAGGCTGAAAAAGAATAAGGCTAGAGCAGGAAGAAGAAATCGAGCCGCGCAGAGAAAACAAATCTGGAACAAATACAAAGCGGAATTGACAGAATACAACAAGAAGAAGGTGGAAAGAGAATCCATGAGGAATACGAAGAGAGAAAGAATCGAGGAACTGACGAAAGAACTAAACGTCCTCACTAAAGAGGAAAGAATCACAGACGAGCCAATCAAACAAGACGAAGACCCCAATAAACAACCCGACGACGACACGCCTCAGGAAGGACAAGGAGAAAAACATGAGGGGCACCCCCCTAAGAAATCAATATTTCATAGACTGGGGAGAACAGAGGTACCACAACCATCGGAAAGACAGGAACAACATCTCAGACTGGTAAAACAAAACGGCCCAGACTGGGGCCCAAGCGTTATCCGGAAGACTATGGTGAATCCGAATACAGAGGGGACAGAGATTATTACCGAAGAGATTGGTCACCAGAATTCAACAGAACAGAACAATACGACAGATTCCCATGCTTTGCAGGAAGACTGCAGACGTTGAAATTACCACACAAATTCAAACCAGCAAATCACTCCAAATACAATGGAAAAGTAGAACCCAGACAATGGATAAGAGTATATTCCCAATCCATTGAACTCGCGGGAGGAAACAACGACATCAAAGCCTTATACTTTCCAGTGGCACTTGAAGCCATGCCTTTGCAATGGTTTGACAAACTGAAACCAAGGTCAATCAAGTATTGGGAAGATTTGCAAGAAGCCTTCTGCATCAACTTTGCAGGAATAATAACGCATCCCATGACAACAACAGAATTGAAGAATGTAAAATAGAGAAGAGGGGAAACGCTAAGGGAATATTATCGAAGGTTTGGAGAACTCAGAGCTCAAATACATGACATCACCGACAGAGAAGTAATAGAAACATTTGCAGAAGAAATCATAGCAAATTGGTAGTTTAAAGATTACTTCAACGAAAACCCAAGATCTAATGAAGACTTCAAAAGAGCTGTTGAAAAGATGATATCGTCAGAAGAAAGAACTCGACACAGATTCACCTGAGATTCTCATGAAAACAAAAGACCAGATTTTAGATCAAGTGATAAAAGGCCAAGACAAGACAACATGGTAGCAGCAACAGACAACAAAAGAAGGTTTAATGATAGTGATAAAGGAGGATACAACAACAATTACAACAACAACAGAAACAACAGATACTGAAACAACAGCTACCAGAGCAACAATTATGCAAAAAGGTCAGCAGAGAGAATAGAAGACCTACCCTGCTACATACATCTTCACGCAGGCCATAAACTAGTCGAATGTGACACCTTTCAACGAAGATTCACAAAAAAAGAAGATACACGAGCAAACAACTCAGAACAGAGGACAAATGAATCTGGGAAGGATACAAAGAAAGCAGAGGGGAATTATCAAGAACCTCAATGACAAATAGCAGTAATCTTTTTGGAGCATCATATACAAGAAACAAGAGACAAGAAAAGCTAGCACATAGAACTATTATGGCGGCAGAACCAGCTACCCCAAGATATCTAGATTGGTCGGAATACCCAATCCAATTTACAAGAGAAGATCAATGGACAAGTGCAGCAAATGCTGGCTACTATCCCCTAGTGATGGGACCAACAATAGCAGGGTAGCAGTGTCCAAAGTACTCATTGATGGAGAAGCAGGACTAAACATAATATTCATAGACACCCTGAGGAAGATGAATTTGGACTATGAAGGCATGATCACACCAACAAGTATTCCTTTCTATGGGATAGTACCCGGAAAAGATTTTATACCATTGGGACAAATCACCTTACCAGTCACTTTTGGAACACCCGACAAATATCGAACCGAGTTCATCAAGTTCGAAGTAGCCGACTTCGAATCATGTTATCATGCAATCCTTGGAAGACCAGCACTCACAAGATACATGACAATACCCCATTACCCATATCTACTGCTCAAGATGTCGACAACAAAAGGAGTCCTTTCACTAAAAGGAGATCTAAAGAAGGCATACGACTGTGACGTACAAGTCATACAAATATCAGAAAGGTTACAAGATTACAAAGAAAAAGAAAACATTGCGAAGAAGGTTGAGAAAATGAACCCAGACAAAATCCAAATACCGGCAAAGAAGCCAAATAACTTTACAACTCCAAAAGAAGCAGCCACGAAGACAATCGACCTATTAACTGGAGATTCAGAGAAGTCAACAATAATCAGTGCAAGTCTGGACCCCAAATAGGAACTCGCGCTCACCAACTTTCTAAGGGACAACAAAGACATATATGCATGGAAACCAGCAGATATGCCAGGAGTCCCAAAGGAGTTGGCTGAGCACAAAATTGATATAAACAAAGGATCGAGACCAGTAAAACAGAAGCTACGCAGATTTGCACCAGACAGGAAGGCAACAATTAAAAAGGAAATTACAAAACTACTGGTAGCAGGGTTCATTAGGGAAATAATCAACCCGGACTGGTTAGCCAACCCAGTATTGGTGGAGAAAAAGAACTCGAAAGAATGACGTATGTGTGTGGATTACACAGATCTTAACAAACACTGCTCAAAAGATCCATATGGGCCACCAAGAATTGATCAAGTCATAGACTCAACAGCTGGATCATCACTACTATCTTTCCTCGACTGCTACTCGGGATACCATCAAATATCACTGAGAGAAGAAGATCAAAGCAAAACATCATTTATAACACCCTTTGGGGCATACTGCTACAAGTCAATGCCATTCGGGTTGAAAAACGCAGGAGCAACATATCAAAGAGCAATACAAACCTGTCTAGGAGATCAAATCGGAAGAAACGCTGAGGCATACATTGATGACGTAGTAGTCAAAACAAAGGAATCTGAATCACTATTGGAAGACCTAGAGGCACTACTACATAAATGATTTTGCATAGCACGTGGCTTTTATTAACCGTGGCGGTTAAACACCTAAATCGCCACGGTTAATAGGTGGCCAGAAAGACCACCGGCTAGGGGTCCCAACCGCCACGGTTAATGCATTAACCGTGGCGGTTGTTATAATAAAACCGCCACGGTTAATGACCTATTAACCGTGGCGGTTACTGCTATACAACCGCCACGGTTAATACCATTAACCATGGCGGTTACTGTTGCACAACATCACGGTTAATGCATTACCATGGCGGTTGTTGTTACGTAACCGCCACAGTTAATAGATCATTAACCGTGACGGTTATTGTTAAGAAAACCGCCACGGATAAGCCTGTAGTATAAATACAACAACCCCCTCTCTTCTTCCTCGCAGATCCTTCTCCATTTTTGATGGTTTTGAGCTCAAAGCCATCAAATTGACCATTTTTTGAGGGGGGAGGTTTTGCCCTTGGATTTGGTTAGTTTTGGCACCGCAAAAGGTTGACTTTTACTCTCCAACACTCAGTTTTCTCTTTTTTTCATGATTTGGGTGCTTTTCCCTAATCTAGATCTAGATCCAATAGAGAGGAGAGAGAATAGGAGATCTAGAGCTACACACATGTTGGGGAGGTTTTGCCCTTGGATTTGGTGAAGGGTGGCACCGCAAGATGTTGACTTTACTCTCTAACACTCGATTTTCTCTCTTTTGGATGATTTTTGTGCTTTTTCAACAAGATCTAGAGAGGGAGAGAGAATAGTAGATCTATAGAGCTACACACATGCATGCTAAGATAATTTGAGTTTTTTGTGCATTTGAAAGGTTATGGAGCACAGGGATGAGTGGATGTACAAGACATCGAGGATGGATCTAAGATTCCTAGAAAATGTGAGGAAGAAGTTCATGCCCGTTGCGCAGAAGCATCGCCTCAGTCTGGATCGGGAGCTCATGGTTTGTCCATGCAATGACTGCAAGAATTGGTTTGCCCAGAAAGATGCAGTGGTGCAATCACACCTTGTATGATATGGTTTCATTAAGGATCCAAAGTACATTGTGTGGAAGTTTCACGGCGAGAAAGAGCCGAGTGTCGCCAATGAACATGGGGGAACCTCGTCGACGACATCCACAGTTACGTCTGGCGACGGAGGACACCAACAACCCACCGCGACACCGAGCATTGATGATGAGACTTGCGACTACATCACTATTGCCGATCTGCTCCAAGACGAAGCTGCTGGCGCCGGGGACGACAACAATGGTGACCCAATGATTGATACGCTGCGGCCTGAGGATGCAGAGCTTCTTGAGGAGATTGCTAATCGTCAGGACCATGACGATGTTCTGTTTGGTAATACAAAGTGGCTAGAGAATTTCAGGGAGATGAAACAGGCAACAATTGATCTCCTCTACCCGGACGACGGTGAATGTCCAAAGCATTGCACGACGTTGCGTTTCGTCCTCCAGATGCTGATGTGCAAGGCTCGCCATGGGATAACCGACACGGGCTTCAATGACATTTTACGCATCATTGGTGAAACGCTACCAGAGGGTAACAGGGTTCCCGTCAATACATATCGAGCGAAGAAGTTGATCAGGCCAGTAGCGATGAAGCTTCAAAAGTTTCAAGCATGTCCTAACCAGTGTATTCTGTTTCGGGGTGAGTATGAGAATGCACAGAGTTGTCCGAACTGCGGCGCGAGCCGCTACAAGAAGAATGCCGGTTGTCGCGCGGACGATGAGGAAAAACCGTCGAGATCGGCGAAGAAGAAGACAGGCAAGAAGCATTTGCCGCCTATTGAGGACGAAGAAGAAGAGGGTTACACACAGAGGAAAAGTCCTACCCTGTCAGTGTGGTACCTTCCTATCATCGACCGGCTACGTGCGTTATTCGGGAACCCAGAGGATGCCCAGCTCATGTCCGGGCATGCATCACCTGAGCGTATCAAGGGCGATGGAAAGCTGCGACACCCCTCCGATGGTAAGCAGTGGAAGCGGTTCGATGCCATGTTTGCGAAGGAGTTTGGGGACGAGCTGAGGAATGTGAGGTTTCAGGCTGAGTACGGATGGGATGAATCCGTTCGGTGACCTCAGCAGCACGCACAACACCTGGCCAGTCACCCTCACCATATATAACCTACCTTCGCACCTATGTCAGAAGCGCAAGTATCTTCTACTATCAATGCTTATCTTAGGACCGAGGCAGCCCGACAACGATATAGATGTGATCCTAGAGCCATTGATGGAGGATATGCAGAAACTATGGGTGGAAGGGGTCCAGATGATGGATGTGTCCCTAAAGGAGTTCACTCTAAAAGCCATCATCTGTGTCACCATCACCGACTATCCTGGTCATTTTTCACTATCAGGATAGATTAAAGGGAAGACTGGTTACATAGTATGCATTGATGGTACCTGCTCCACTTATCTTAGTGGATCCCAGAAGACGGTGTATATGAATCATAGAAGATTCCTCCACAAGAAGCACAGATACCGTCATTCTTCGATGAATTAGTTCTTCGATAACCAGGCCGAGCCATAGACTGAGCCGGAGAGGACGAGCTACGGGCCAAAGGTGTTTGATATTGTGAAGGACATTAACTTCGAGTTTGGAAAGAAGAAGAAAGAGGACGAAGATGGGTAGAATAAACCAAAGAAGAAGAGAAAGCGGGATGACGAGGATGAGAAAGCACCTACCGTGAAGGTTTCATTCAAGAAGAAGTCATGTTTCTTCAAGTTCCTGCCATACTGAAAGTTTCTCAATACACCGCATACCATCGACTATATGCACCTGGAGAAAAATGTCTTCGAGAGCACGATCCGGGTCCTCCTGGACATGAAGACTAATACAAAAGATGGTGTCAAGTCACGTATGGACCTTGTGAAACAGAACATCAGGCACGAAATCCACCCAACACCGGCGGGACAAAGTGGAAATAAAGTTGACCTTCCAGGCGCGAGCTACAACCTCACACGGGATGAGAGGAGGGCTTTCTGCAAGTGGCTTATCTCTACTACTCTCTACTACTCTACAACTACTCATTCTACTCTCAACTACACACTAGTACTCTACTACTACTCTACTACATCCACTACTCTTACTACTTTAAACTACTACTGCTCTCTACTACTCCTACTACCCTCTAGTACCTCATACTACCATCTACTACCCTCATACTACTCTCTACTACTGCCTTCTACACTCTATATTAACCGTGGCGGTTGCTCTAATACAACCGCCACGGTTAATATTAACCATGGCGGTTGTATTAGAGCAACCACCACGGTTAATGTCTCCCTATATAAGCAGGCGCAACCGCCCGCTCCCTCCATCTTCTCCTCGCCGCTGCCACTATACCCCGAAGGGCTGCTGAAATCGCACGACGGTGCTCCTCCACGGCGGTTGTTCCCCTCCCTGGTGCTCGCCTCCCCCACGGCGGGGAACCTCGGTGCTCTCTCTTCCTTCCTCGCGCGTGGCGGCGGACCCCCCTCCTCTCGGTGGTCGCCTCCCCCGCGGCGGCGGACCCCACGACGCTTTCTTATTCCCCTCCGGCGGCGGACCTCGGGGCTCGCGCTTCCTTCCCCCCCGGTGGCAGAGGACCCCGATGCTCACGCCTCCTTCCTCCCCCACGGCGTCGAACCCCCCTCCCTGGTGCTTGCCTCCCCCGCGGTGGCGGACCCCGCGACGCCATCTCCTTCCCCTGCGGCGACGGACCTCGGTGCTCTCGCCTCCTTCCTCCCCGGCGGCGATGACCCCTCTCCCCCCACAGCCACCCTCTCCCCTCCAAGGTAAGGTCTCCCCTCCCCGTCTCCCCAATGTCCGGCACCATGCTGGAAATCCTAGCTATTTCTTGATGCCCAGCCTCTGTGCTTGATTCGGTGATGGAAATGATGATTCAGTGATCTATGCTTTCCTAGATGCAATGTGATTCAGTGATGGAAACCCTATCTATTTCTTTGATCTACGTTTCCCTAGATGTAATTTGATTTAGTGATGGAAGAAGCATATAACTGAGCAAAGTGTCTTAGGTCCATGATGTTTTTTCAATTTGGAAATGATGAAATTGGCGGATTGATGACTTTGACTTGTTGCAAGATTCTGTACTTGATGCAAGGCTCTCTGCTATTTCAATTTGATCTATGCTACCCTAGATGCAATGTGATTCAGTGATGGAAGAGGCATTAGAACTGAGCAAAGTGTCTTAGGTTAATGATGTTTTTTCAATTTGGAAATGATGATGGCTATTTCAATTCTTACATACTGAGCAATGTGCAGTAGGTATATGATGTTATTTTGCTTCTTGAATATGATGATGGCTATTTTGAGTTGTGTAAACACTTGTTGGCGCGGGAGGAGCACCTTTAGGTGTGGCAGCCGCGCCATAATTGTTTACTACATTATTTTCTTTCCTCTAATAAATACACGTGCACATTGCAATGATGAATTTTTTTAATATGAACTGATACCTAATGCACTTTGCAATGATGTTGATTCTAAAAATCCAAGATTGGGGGCATATGTTTGTGGGCGGCTGTTATGTGTCTTGTACTACTACCCTCTACTTCTCTCAACTACTACCTGTGCTCACTACTGCTGTCTACTACTCTCTACTACTACTGCTACCCTCTACTACCCTCTACTACTCTCTACTACTACTGTTGTCTACTACTCTCTACTACTACTACCCTCTACTACTCTCTACTACTACTGCTGTCTACTACTGCTGTCTACTACTGCTACCCTCTACTACTCTCTACTACTACTGCTACCCTCTACTACCCTCTACTACTCTCTACTACTACTGCTGTCTACTACTACTACCCTCTACTACCCTATACTACTCTATACTACTACTGCTACCCTCTACTACCCTCTACTTCTCTCTACGACTACTGCTGCTCACTTCTCTGTTGCTGGGCTCTCTACTACTGGTGCTGCTGCTCACTATTCTCTGTTGCTTAGCAGTCATTTTTGCTTTCCTCTGTACTACTACTACTCCTCTACTACTACCCTACTACTCTACCCTCTACTATTCTCCTCTCTACTAATATCCTATTACTACTTCTACTAGTATCTACTACTACTACTATATGGTAATTACAAGGCTGGCCTTTCCTCTCTACTACTTCCCTACTACTTGTACTACTACTCTACTACTGCTACTACTACTCTACTACTGCACATTACTTATGCTGCCTATTTCAATATGATCTATGCTGCCCTAGCAGTCACTGTGATGCTCTATGATGCCTGATGCAATGTGATTCAGAAATATAAGAAGATGATGTCTATTTTGATTATTACACACTGAGCAAAGTGTCTTAGGTTCATGATGTTTTTTCAATTTGGAAATGATGAGCTCTGTGCTTGATGTTCTCACTTGTTGCCCCATTCTATACTTGATGCAAGGTTCATGATGTTTTTTCAATTTGGAAATGTTGTTGCCCCATTCTCACTTGTTTTTTCAATTTGGAACTGAGACCTAAGGCACTTTGCAATGATGTTGATTTTAAAAATCCAATGATGTTGAAATGATGGTGTTTGCGTAAGGCACTTTGCAATGATGTTGATATGTATTAACTGAGACCTAAGACATTTTTGCTTTCCTCTACTATTACTCATACTACTCATACTACTACTACTGCTCTACTACACTGTACTCCTCTACTACTACTCATACTACTCACTACTACTACTGCTGCTCAATACTGTCTACTTCTTCTGTCTACTACTCTGTTGCAATGATGGTGTTGGCTGGCTGTTGCTATCTACTTCTCTTGTCTACTCCTGCTGCTCCTCTCTACTACTCTGCTGGTCTCTATTACTACTGCTGCTGCTCACTACTGGTCTTCTCTACTACTGCTATCTACTACTCTCCTACTACTCTCTATTACTCTACTACTTCTCTCTACTACTACTGCTTCTAGACTACTGCTACTTCCTATACTACTGCTGCTGCTCCTCTACTACTACCCTACTACTACTGGCTATTGCTATCAACTACTGCTGGCTGTTGCTATGTACTATTGCTAGTACTACTAGTACTATTACTACTGCTACCCTCTAGTACCCTCTACTACCCTCTACTCTCATGGTACTCTATACTACTGCTGCTGCTCTCTGTTGCTGGGCTCTCTACTACTGCTCATACTACTTCTACTACTACTCTCTACTACTATTGCTGCTCAATAATGGTCTCTACGACTGCTACCCTCTACTGCCCTCTACTACCCTCTACTACCCTATAGCAGTCATTTTTGCTTTCCTCTGTACTATACCCTCTACTGCTCATATATAGCAGTCATTTCCTCTCTACTACTACTACCTTACTCCTCTACCCTATTACAAGGCTGGGCTTTCCTCTCCACTACTTCCCTACTACTTGTACTACTGTACTACTACTCTACTTCTGCACATTACTTATGCTGCCTATTTCAATTTGATCTACTTCTATTTCAATTTGAATCTGTGCTACTCTACTTCTGCACATTACTTAGCAGACATTGATTAGATGAACTTGTTGACTGCTGGAAATGATTTTGCATAATGAACTTGTGTATATAATGAACTTGTTGTAACTTTGTGATATCGGCTCTCTTGGAAGAAGACAACACATTCATGTAATATACTTGTTTAATCAATGTTATATAATCTGTGCTCTTATATAATCTATGCTTGAATTTGAGACAAATGTTTTGAAATCATATTTAAAATTTAAAAACATTTTTTTGTTTTTTAGAAAATATTAACCGTGGCGGTTGCTATAAGAAACCGCCACAGTTAATAGTAATTAACAGTGGCGGTTTAACCGCCACGGTTTACATAAGCAACCGCCACGGTTAATACGGTTAATACCATTAACCGTGGCGGTTAGCCTTACATAACCGCCACGGTTTAACCGTGGCGGTTGTACTATAAAAACCTCCACGGTTAATGCTCCGATTAACCGTGACCATTGATCCGTGGCGGTTGGAAAAACTGCCACGGTTAATGATTCCTGTAGTAGTGAGGAGACCTTCAAAAATCTAAAAGCGTGAAAGTGGAAGCTCAACCCCACAAAATGTGTTTTCCGCATACCATCAGGACAACTAGTCGGTTTCTTAGTCAGCAATAGAGGGATTGAAGCAAGTACAAAACAAGTCAAAGCAATAATGGATATGAAGCCACCAAAAAAGATCAAGGACATACAAAAACTCACAGGCTGTATGGCAGCTCTCAACATATTCATATCAAAATTAGGAGAAAAAGGACTCCCTTTCTTAAAACTTCTAAAAAGGAAAGAGAACTTTAAATAGACAGAGGAGGCAAATCAAGCTTTTATCAAATTAAAAGAATACTTATCATCATCTCCAGCAATGACACCACCCAGAAATAAGGAGGACATGATGATATATATCACGACAATAAAAAACGTAGTAAGTGCAACAGTCATCGTGGAAAGAGAAGAACCCGGACACACCTACAAAGTGCAGAGACCAGTATATTACATCATCGAAGTACTCACAGAGTCAAAAGTCAGATACCCACACGTACAAAAACTACTATATGCAGTACTCATATCATCAAGAAAACTGAGGCACTATTTCCATCAGCACAAAGTAACAATTGCGACCAACTTCCCATTACAAGACATACTCAGAAACAAAGATGCCACAGGCCGAATATCAAAATGGGCAGTAGAGCTCGGAGCTCTAAACATAGATTTCAAACCAAGAACAGCAATCAAGTCACAGATACTGCCCGACTTCATCGCCGAATGGACAGAAATCGCACAAAAAGAACCTGAACCAATACAAGATCACTGGAAGATGTACTTTGATGGTTCTCTAAAGTTTGGAGGGGCAGGAGCAGGTGTATTATTGATCACCCCAGAAGGAAGACAATTAAAATACGTACTACATATATTATGGCAAGCAACAAACAATGAAGCAGAATACGAAGCACTCATACACGGATTAAAAGTGGCAACTACTTTGGGAATCAAAAGGGTTCTTGCTTATGGAGATTCAGCTGTAGTAATCAATCAAGTAAACAAGGAATGAGATTGCAGAAAAAACAACATGGACGCATACTGTGCAGAAGTAAGGAAACTCGAAAAAAATTTCGAAGGGCTAGAAATCCATCACGTCTTAAGAGATTCAAATATAGCAGCGGATGTTTTGTCTAAATTGGGATCAAACAGAGCAAAGGTACCACCTGGAATATTCGTAGAAGAACTAGCAAAACCATCAATCCAAGAAATCAGTAAACAAAAAGAAGACCGATGGACATAGACAAGATAAAAGAACCCGACGCCTCAAGACAGATACTCACCATAGAGAGCGATTGGAGGCAACTATACATCGACTATAAAAGTGAAAACAAACTACCCGGAGACAAAGTGGAAGCAACAAGGATTATAAGGAAGAGCAAAGCATACGTCCTCATAAAAGACAAACTATACAAGAGAGCAGTATCTTCTGGAGTACTATTGAAAGGTGTATCTACACAAGAAGGAAAAGAGATATTGGAAGAAATCCACTCGAGATGTTGTGGAAATCATGCAGCATCTAGAACATTAATCGGTAAAGCATTCAGAAGCGGATTCTATTGGCTAACATCACTTAAGGATGCAGAACAATTAGTCAGAACATGCAAAAGTTGCCAAATGTTTGCAAGACGGTCACACGTGCCAGCAACAATCTAATCTGCATACCGCCAGCCTGGGCTTTCTCATGCTGGGGGCTAGATCAAGTCGGACCCCTCAAGAAAGCAAAAGGAGGATTTGAATACATAATCGTGGCAGTAGATAAATTCACCAAATGGATTGAGTACAAACCACTAGTTAAATACAGTGTAGAAAAAGCAACAAAATTCATACAAGACATCATGCATAGATTTGGGATGCCCAACCGAATAATTATAGATCTTGGATCACCATTTACAGCAAAGAAATTTCAATATTGGGCAAGAGACTGCGGAATAGAAATAGACTATGCATCAGTAGCTCACCCCCAAGCAAACGGACAAGTTGAAAGAGCCAATGGGCTATTATTATAAGGCCTAAAACCAAGACTATATGAAGACCTAAAGGACTACGGAGGTAAATGGATAGAATAGTTACCAAAAGTGGTATGGGGTTTAAGAACTCAAATCAGCAGAGCAACAAGATATTCATCTTTCTTCTTGGTATACGGGTCAGAAGCTGTATTGCCGGTGGATTTAATATGGCAATCACCAAGAATTGAGCAATACGACAAAGGAGAAGCAGAAGAAACAAGACAACTAGAAATTGACACGATCGAAGAAATAAGAAACAACTCGGTAATACAAAATGCAAGATATCTACAAGGTTTACGAAGACATTACGATAGAAACATGTATCCAAGAACACTAAAGTTAGGAGATCTGGTACTAAGACTAATTTAAAAGAAAGAAGGAAGACATAAGCTACTCAGCCCATGGGAGGGTCCTTTTACCATCAAGACAACAATACAACCCGGAACTTACGAGCTAATGACAGAAGATGGAATTTAGCTAAACAATACTTGACATATCAGCCAACTCAAGAAATTTTACAACTAAAGACACAAGATAGAAGACTTCAAGAACAAACGATCTACAAGTCAACCGTTTTGTGAGACAACATGACAAACCGATAGTTTTGCACAATGAGAGGCACTGTCCGACATTTTAAGTCAGTTGTTTCGTGAGGCAACTTGACAAACCGACTGCTTTGCACCATGAGCGGCAGAGTCTGGTTCATAATATAAAGTCTACCGTTTCGTGAGGCGGCATGACAAGCTGACAGCTTTGCACCAAGAGCGGCACTGGCTAGCATTTTAAGTCAATTGTTTCATGAGGCAACTCGACAAACCGACTACTTTGCACCAAGAGTGGCACAATCTGCTTCATATATATAAGTCTACCGTTTCGTGAGGCGGCATGATAAGCTGACAACTTTGCACCATGAGCGGCACTGTCTAGCATTTTAAGTCGGTTGTTTCGTGAGGCAACTTGATAAACCGACTGCTTTGCACCAAGAGCGGCACAGTCTGATTCATATATATAAGTCTACCGTTTCGTGAGGCGGCATGACAAGCTGACAGCTTTGCACCATGAGCGGCACTGTCTAGCATCTTAAGTCAGTTGTTTCGTGAGGCAACTTGACAAACCGACTGCTTTGCACCAAGAGCGGCACAGTCTGGTTCATATATATAAGTCTACCGTTTCGTGAGGCGGCATGACAAGTTGACAGCTTTGCACCATGAGCGGCACTGTCTAGCATCTTAAGTCAGTTGTTTCGTGAGGCAGCTTGACAAATCGACTGCTTTGCACCATGAGCGGCACAGTCTGGTCCATATATCTATAAGTCAACCGTTTCGTGAGGTGGCATGACAAATATCAAACAACTCGGCGCAACAAAGAAGATCAGCCTACCTCGACGACATCTAAGTCAATCACTTGTACAAAGTGACAACACATCAACTGCTGGAAAAGCAGCACTAGCTCGGCACAACCAAGACTACAAGCCAAGTATTATTACATCAAGAAGTGACATTCGTTATTCCAAACATTGGAAACTACTCGACAAAGACAACAGTATTATCCCGAAACAACTCGGAGGTCATTAAAAGATGAAGATCTACAAAGCTTAAATTCAGAAGCATGAGGCATTCTATGAGCAATACTTTTAGTATAGTCATCAAGACACAAAGGTCGATAATACTACTCAAAACGAACTCGGAGAATACAAACAAGTCTACAAAACCTAACTTAGAGGCACAAGCTACAACATTTTTAATATAAATGTCAAGACACGAAGACTGATGATACCTATCAGAAAGAACTCAAGGAATACGGATGAGTCTACAAAGCCTAATATAAAGGCACAATACTACAAACATCAAACAGAAGAACTCGACAATAGCTCACAAGATCTGGAAAATAAAGTACCCATCAGAACAACAAGCAGGTCGACCAGAAGGCAACTAATAGACAAGACAAGACAAAGGCATCACAATATCAGGACGAAGCCTGACAATATATTAAGCAAAAGTACCAATCAGAGTATATTACAGGACCACCACTCAAGGATAAGTAAAAGTGTTTATCAAGGAGAAGGGGGCAACACTTTCATTTTACTGAGTATCTCACTACAAAGATCTTCAACCTTAGGTTTCGACTGCTCCCACTTAGTCAAGAGATTGGCCTCCATAGGATCTTCAAGAATTCGGTTCAAAGGAACCTCAGGAGCAAGAGATCGAACAAAGGAAGAAACATTGCTAATACATCGTACGAATCCACTCTGCACAAACTCACGAAATCGTGAAGACAACACCGGGATTATACTATCCACACCAGCGCTATCATCTCCAGGATGGCAAACAACAGCAATAATGGGCTTAACAGCCTCAAGCAGAGACCTAAGTTGAGCTCGAGCAGAATTCAACTTCCCTTGCAAAGTCTGAACCGATTGTAAAGCCTGGACAAGGTCATGATCAGCACCAGCCCAAATCAACTGAGCTTTAGCCAGCAAATCTTGAGCCTTTTTTAAAGTACCATCAACAGATTCACTTACATGCTCAGTCTTATTTTCAGAAGACCGGAGAGTCTCGGTCATCACCTCCCGATCTCTTTTCCAAGCTTCACGTTGACGTTCGACATCTGACAAATATCAAACAAATAAACAAAAGCAACCTGGCAAAATCAAAACAAGTAAAAAACGAATGATACCAGTAAGCCGAGACTTCAGATCAGCAATTTCATCAGAAGCTCGAGTGGCAGCAGACTCCTGCAATTCTTTCACTCGAACCAATTCAGCCTTTACACGAGACAACTCGGCCTCAGCTCTACCAAGGCTACCTTGAATAAGGTTAGCCGACCTCTCTTCTTGAGGACCAAATAGAACATCCTGATCCTGATGGAAAGCCTGCTGACAAAACTAAAGATAAGGAAAAAGCAACGAGAAAAATAGAAATACGAAACAAAGATCATCGAAAGCACCTTGAGCTCCGCGCTATATTATGTAGAAAAAGATTTCCAGGTTGAAAGCAATCTACCAATCCGCTCAGACCGAGCAGACAAAGGAACACAACAATCAACCACAGGAGAAATTTGTGACTTCCCAAGAGACACCCCAGTCATATTGGTATCACGGGGAGCAGCCAGATCACCTACAACAAAGAAGTCAACACAAAGATATATGAAAAACCAAAGAGGACAGGAAGTAAATCTACCTGAAGAAGACAACTTCAAGTCTATGACAACTTTAGAAGAAGAGGAGCCATCTAAAGGAACACTGCAATAAAAAATATCGCAAGTCTTTATAAAGAACTCAATGAACATCAAAGAAATAAGCAAGGAAATGTACCTAGAAGACTTCTTGATTTGAGCCACATTATGAGAGAAAGATAACTTGGGAATAGCAAAATCAAAACCATCATCAAAAGATGGTAAGACAGAAGAAGAGGGTACAACAGAGGCAAATGGAACATCAGCAGACATCCGACTACATTAGAGAACCAAGCGTCAGCCAACGTCATAAAAATAAAAGCACATAAAAGAAAAAAAGAACGAAAAGACTTACTTAGAAGGACTCAAAGGATCACCCGATTCATCTTCAGTCGAAAGAGCCGAATACCCATCTGCAAATCAGAAAGCAGAAATCAAAAGACAAAAGACAGACAAGAGAAACAAAAAGAACTCGACTCACCAAGAGACAAAAGACAAATAAGAGAAACAAAAAGAACTCAACATAAAGATAACCTAACAAAGAACTCTGACGAGCGGACCGTCACCTTTTCGGCCGAGGAGGTTTAATGGCTGCGTCCAAAGGTCCTCGCTTTGGATAGACAACACGAGAACCAGTAGCAGCCTCAGTATCATCATCATCCTCATCTTCATCATCCAAGTTTCCATGATCGTCAGTAGCAGGCACATCGAGAGCAAAGTCATGACCATAACCCTACGAAGTAAAAGTATATCAGATCAAAATAACAAAACAAAGAAAATAGATCAAGGATGCAAAAAGCTTACATCAGGTGGAAGATTGGCAGCACTATACTCCTGAATCGTGACAAGAAGAATGACAACACTACCTAATACTCTATTCATCATCTCGAGAACAACATCATCTGAAAGTTCAGTCTCAAGGATAAGGCGAGACGAATCAGAAGGACCGCTATATTCAAAACCTAGATGATCCCTTTTCATCAAAGGCTGAACTCAGCGACGCAAGAAGCTAGCAACAATACCATTGCCTATCAAACCAGATTGCTTCAAGAAACTAAGACAATCAATCAAAGGCTTAAGGGCTTGCTTTTCAGAAGTGGAAATTTTATCAGACCAACAAGGAAGGGAAACTGGGAGAGAAGATAAATCAAAAGGCTTAGAAAAAGATGGTTGAGAAACGTAAAACCAGTTTTCAGTCCAATCACGGACAGAATCAGATAAGGACAAAGAGGGAAAGGCATTTTTGTGACCCTGCCTAGATTGAATCAGGCAGCAACCACAACTAGGAACCTTCGACCTACCAGTAAAACAAACTCGAAAGAAATAGCGGAAGAACAGAAGACAAGGAGGGATTCCTATGAAAGCCTCACAAAGATGCACGAAGCAGGAAAGGAAGAGGATAACATTAAGAACAAGATGGTGAAGTTGGAGACCATAGAAATCAAGGAACTGAACTAAAAAGTCAGATGGTGGAAAACAAAGTCTAGATCTGACGTAAGAGACAAAAAGAAGAGATTGATCAGGAGATGGGTTTGGGGACGATTGATCACCAGGCAACTCACAGATAGCCGATCTTGAAAGAAGACCTTATGCAACTAAGTGATCAAGATCACCTTGCTGAATGGAAGATTTCAGGATCCCTTTACCCTTCATTGCAAAATTACTCCAAGAAAAATGACAGAAGAGGGTTAAGCCAAAACAAAGGATAGAAATTTCCTGTTAGTTGGAGAAAAACGCAGTAACAAAGGGCGAAGGAACTTATATAAAGATAAAACAAAGAGATTGGTTCCCATAAATAGTCGTTACCTAGGGGCAGCAATTACGGAAAAATAGCGGAATGGTTACCAAAACCGCCACTTTCTAAAACTACGCATCGGAAAAGGAAAAAACAAAGGTCAGATCAGGCCAACCGCAGCTGAGTACCATAAACATTTACACCATGCAAAATAAAGCATGACGAAGAAACAGTTAGCTGAAGATGAAAACAACTCGGCAGAACGTGATTAGTGAGAATCCTTTATTGAGAAGTATCAACACATAGGCAATTTTACATCAGAATACAATGCCTCAACAGATACAGAAGTACCCTGACAAGTAGGGAATAGTAAAATCAAAAGTAAAAATTACACAAACCAGAACCGATAATTGTCATACAGGAAAAAGCAGCTCGGAAGCGCTTGATTTCAGACGAGAGGAAGCACATCCTTGCTAACTGAAGGAAGTAGAATCAAGAAGTCGTCCAAGACGGGTGTCATTAAGGACAGCGAATCCAAAACAACCCGGAAGGAAGCACAAACAAACGACTGAAGGGTCCATGACAGTACACACCAATACCATCACAAGGCCTACACCATTTGCTTTGGCTCCTTCCATAGAATTTTACCACCTTAGAACTAGCCTGCAACTAGTCTCTATCACAAGATCTACACCATTCACCAGATTACAACCAAGGAAGGAAGAAAGGAAGCCCGGGGACTCGTCAAGCTCGTCCACTACAATATCCATGATACAACAAGGACCTCTTACAAGGGAAAACAGAAGATATGTGACAAGGAAACCATACTACAACTATTTATAGAGGAACAATGGGTGCATATACACAAGTCCATGAAGAAAAGACAACAACAACAATAATACATAAAGGGAGCAGTAAAGGCAAAAGATTCTACAAGGACTACATTGATGAGATACAAACGGCTACAATAAAAGCAGTACATCAGAGTACTAGACAGAATATCCAGAAGAATATTTCAAGGACAATCATGCAGCCAGGAACACTCATTGGATACCAAAAACAACTCGGTCAGTAATCTTACAGATACAACAACTAGAAGCTACCAATACAAAGCCTCAGATACAACAAAAGGCCACAAATGACAAAATATAAAGGCTAAAACCAAGGACAGATCAGGTCTACTACCAAAGAAGACCCAACACTTGGTGAAAACCTTGCAGAATAAAACAACCTAGAGCTTCCTTAACGCCTGAAGAAAGTCCTGGTTCATAGGCAGAAAGCCACTCGCAACAAATGAGATTGGACAGCTCCAACTTTAGCCTTTCCAACAGGAGTTCAATGCAAGCAGGCACGACCAAGAAAATAGAGCATACCACATCAACCAACTCAGGAGCGGCAACGGTTACAACCCGGAGATCAGCAGACAGATAGAGAAGGCATGGAAGCCACATCACAAGACTTCTTCTACCTGCTACGCCAAACTTCTTAGGAAAATCTAACCGAGGAGTTAGTCTACCTCTAACTCCATTCACAAGAATTCTTATACCCACTCAACTATCAAAGGGAGGACACAAGCCCGGGGGCTGCTCAATTTCACTCAGCAGCATGGTCGATTAAAAGAAAGAAGAGAGCTCTAGAGATCAAGTTACCAGTGCAAGCACAACGCAATATATAGCAAGGGAGGACCACCAAAAGCCAAAAGTCACGAGAAAGAAAAGCAAGAAAAAGACAAAAGCTGACCAAAGCAAACAGTAAAAGCAAGATTCCACACGTCCATGAAAGCACAGTACCCACCCGTGAACAAAATCAGACGGAAGCAGAATATTTCATACCCTTCTGCCGAGTTCTTTTTTCGCTAAAAAAGAACTCGGAGAAGGCTCGTGGGCTGGAAATACCTACCACACAAAGTTTTTTCTCGGATCCTCCGAATACTTGTACCAAGTAATCAGAGGCTCGGGGGCTACACTCAATGAGTGCGCCATTTGTCCAAAAACAAAAGGCGCAAGAAGACTACAAGACGAAGACACAAGAGATCATCCCATGGTTTTGCTTCAAAAAGAACTCGGCTTGTTCTCAAAACAACCCACACATTGAAGAAAAATCATGAGATGCTCGGGGGCTTGTCGATGGGATATCCTATAGGGTACCCATAGACCGACTTACCTGAGTTTTGGGCCTCCTTTACTCGGCCCACGAAGGAAGACGAACACGGCGAGACCGGATTCTACTCGGTAACGACGACAAAGACCGAAGCATAGCTTAGGACTCTAAGTTGTAACCGAGTAGGATTAGAACAGCCCTCGGCCAGTCCCTGGACTATAAAGGGCTGGTGAGCGCACCACCCAAAAAACATCTGAACATACTACGTAACACCCGATACGTAGAGCGACACACGACACCTTGTATTACGAGATCAGAGCAATAACAAGCGACCCAACTGGACGTAGAGTTATTGCTCGACTGTGTCGAGGGCCTGAACCAGTATAAACCGTGTGTCCCTGCGTGTCCAATCACCAAGGTTTCACTATTCGCCGAGGCACGAACTACTGTCTCGGGCAACCCCGTGGCAGGCTATTGGTGGTAAAACATCAACACTATGCAAGGTTCATTATTAAACAAGTAGTATAAGTCATTGTATAGTTGTCCAATTTCCATAGTCCATCCATCCCTTCCATTCCATACCATTCCCATCCCATCACACACATCTTACCACACCTCACACTCATTCGACAAGCCTAACTCCTGCTCGAGCCTGTCTCAGCGGCACACTACTCCTTCAGAGCACACTGTCGGATCATATATCAACCAAAGGGAGAAGAGAAGACACCACTCACTAGTGGGCAAAACAAGTCACAGAAACTGGTTCATAACCGACGAATCGGCTATGTATCGATGTAAGGACCTGATTGGCCTAGAGGTGGGGGTGAATAGGCCTGTTTAAAACAACTTGACACGTTTTTGTCAGCTGGGCTAAGGGCAGCAGTGCTGGTCACCAGAACAGAGATATGCACAATTCAAAAAGTAAACTGAGAATGTAAATTGTGCTTGAATAGAAACCTTCCTAGAGGTGTAGGGAACCTCTAGCACCACCTGAAAGTGGTAGCAACACACCCACCGAGTAGATCGAGTCCAAACCCTAGAAATCACCTTGCAAACAAGATATATCAAAGTATAGATACAAACACAAGGGGACATAAGATTTGACCCATGGTTCAGCTCGCCACCAAGGCTTGCATACGTCCACGTTGTTGAGGTGCGCCACATAAGGCTCAAGCTCACCACAAAGGCTAGCTCTTTCCTCGGTCTCAAGTCAAGAGAATGAACTCTTGAGATGAGAAGAATGTATTAGCAATATGGGGGTGATACAAACTTCCCTAGGCTGCCACACGAAGGAGACAAGCTCAAGGGCAACCTCTAGCCGGCTAGGAGCAATGCTCCAAGAGTAAAGAACTCAAACCACCGGCCACCACGCAAACCAAATGCTTATAGGAGTTGAAGATCCGAGGGAGAAGCTTCTTCTCAAGCTTGGAGGCTCAATCTATCAAAGGTTGATTGCAAATCAATGGAGGAGAGTGGTTGAGCACCAAGGGAGAAGGGGAGAGCAAGAAGGAGGCTTCTCTTTCTGTTTCACGAAGTTAGAATGAGTGGAAAATGGCAGAACTAGCCGTTGGGGTGGAGTGAGGAGATGTTAAATACCCCCTCACTGCCAACGGGCAGAACAAGTGGTGGGAGTGTCGGCCTTGAGCCCAGTACTGCTGGCCTGCCCGACACTGTCGGCCTAGAGGTCAGCACTGTCGGCCTGACAGAACCAGCAAAGAATGAATCTTTGAATAGTTGGCTGATTTGCCTTCTATGTATGTGGAGGTATGATTTATTTGGATAGATATTGCATTTGGTTCACTTGTTGGCATGCGTGTTGAATCACTCTTAATAGTACGACATATCTAACTCAATTTCAAAGTATAAAATGAATTTAAACTCCTTTGAGCTTGTTGCCATGCACTTTTGTAATTGGAGGGGTCTGCCAACCTGTTCAATAACCTCCTTTCATTCAACCTGCTTGTCATACTTGTAAAGTCTCATTAGTCTTCTAAATATGTTGTCATGTCACCAAAACCCACTAAAGGCTTGATTGCACTTTCAATCTCCCCCTTTTTGGTGATTGATGACAACACACTTAGAACTTACAAAAGTGAATAATAATCTGAGACGATGCAAGTCATGGGTGTAGGAGCTACCCCTAAATGTGTGAATAGGAATTTGAATTTCCAATTTGACATGAAAGGCCAAAATTCACACATTGGAGTGGAATAGGGCTCCCCCTACATCCACGACTGTTGTGGGGTGCTGAAAAAGTGTCACAAGAATATACGCGATGCATATGAACTTGTCTCAACACAACAGAGTTGCTTGCTGTCAGAGCAAGCCCGGCACTGCCGGTCTAGCTGCTGACAGCAAGCCTGCGGAAGCTAGCACACGACCACACAATATGATATAAAAGAAAACTAAAGGCATACTAAGACAAGCACGATATATATGAGAGAGTACATGTCCACAAATAACACAAATCAAATACTTAAGTGACAATATTACAATAAAATAGTTTCATGTTGCTCTCTCATCTCACAAACTAAAAACTAAGATAACTAGCAGCTACTCCTGCTCCATGACCGTCGAAGATTTGTTGTACCCCCTTCACTTAGTAATTCTCCCCATTTGGCAACAAGTCACCAAAAAGAGAGAAGAACAAGCAAAAAAGTACAAACTAGTCGTTGTCCTCCTCTATGTGGTCATCATCATCATCTTCTTCATCTTCATCTTCATCTTCCTCATCATCATCATCTGAGGCTGAAGTGAAGTGAACACCAGGAGTTGAGGCACACTTGCTCAACCTTCGAGTCTGGGACTACTGAGTCTCCTCATCATCATCATCCTCCTCCTCATCATCACCATCATAGGTGGACTTTTCACTGAGCTCTGGTGGAGGTGTAGGTGGAGGAATCTGCCTTAGTCCCTGCTCCTGTCTGAGCTGCCTGATCTCAAGTCTAGTCTGGTAAGCATGGTTGTTGGCATAGCAGATGCCACTGAAGATCTTCTTCAAAATCCTGCCAAGCTTACCCTTCCTCCTGCCTCTGCTAGGTGCTGCTGCTGCTGCTCTGGAGGACTCAGGAAAGTCAGGGGCTGCTGCCCTGGTCCTGGTACTACCCCTGGGTGGAGTCTATACCTCCTCCTGAGCTGTGGAGGAAATAGCCTTCTCTGCTCTGAAGGGCTCATGGGCAGTGTCCTTGTTGTAGATCCGCCCTATCACCATCTCAATGATAAACATCAGGTAGGGTGCATAAGGAAGCCCCTTCCTGGCATCATCAGCAGCAAGGAAGATCTCATCCCAAAGAAAGCGAGACACTGAAAATGGTGGTGCTCCACCTCTCATCCTCCTAAGCACATTCTTCGATAAATCATAGAGGTTGAAAGCTGATCCCACCTTGGGATAAAGGGTGGTCCTGAAGAGGTTGTTCAGAATATATTACTTGCTCCTTAACCCCTTCACAAGACCATCTGCACTATCAGGCTCAATGTACAGCTGAGATATCTCTGCATTAGTCAGGCTTCTCTCATCATGAAGGTTCATGTGCTCCCTATCATCCTCTCCAAAGCCAAGCAAACGGGCAAAAGATACAAAGTCAATCTTGTAGTGCATGCCCTCTGTCATCCAGTGCATCACCATGTTCTCTCTGTCAAGATAGTAAGTGGCATAAAACTGATGGATGATCTCAGTGTTCCACTCATTCTGGAATCCCATCCAGTGATACATGTCAAGCTCCCTGCACTGATCAATGACCCTGTCAAACACATGATCTCTCTTGTTCTCCAGGTACTCCCAATCAACATATTTCATCTTGATTATCTTGGGCTTAGCAGCATGAAAGAGAACAGTGGAGTAGTAGTCAGAATGAAAAACATTCCAAAACCTATAATCAACTCCCATGTCCTTTGGCACATCACAGGGATAGATGGCCCTCTGCTCTTGGACAGTCCTCCACTGATTCTAATAGCTCACCCTTGGCCTGACACGGATGTCCTGAGGCTCTCTGACCACAATCTCCTCAACATGCTCAGCAAGGTGGTGAGCATTGAACAAACCAAGATCTGGAGGTGTCCAGGGACAAACATCTTCTCTGATTGTTCTTCCATACATTTGGAGCTCACTCTCCTGCCTGATCCTCTGCCTTGGACTGAGGCCATCATCAGCACCATCTCTGCCTCCTCTGCGAACACGAGCCTTTGTCCTTGGCCCCCTTCCTCTGACATTGCTTGGTCCTCCAGCATCCATCTATGCATTAAAAGGAGAGAAAAGGTTAAGTTGCTGCACTTAGACAGTGACTAAAAACCTAGTGGAGAGATTAAGTCAAAAACTAGAGTCGATGGTTGATTAGAGAAGCAACTGCACTGGTGCTGCTGCCTAGAGGCCGGCACTGCCGGCCTGGTGCAGACAGCCCCATTGCAAGCTTATCTAATCCACCATGGAATCTAGGTTTTGACCAAATATAACTACTAGAGATACATCACCATACATAATGCAACTACTAACAACCTAAATCCCATCTCAAAATCCGTACATTGCATAGATCGAGCCAAGTTAGGGTTTCATCTTATTACCTTTGAAAGAGAGGGAAGAGGATGAAGAAGGTCGGGCTTGAACAGAGCTTGACGCAGGGAGAAAGATCCTCCACACCTCCTCCAATGGCAGCACCTCCAAAGGAGCAGCACTGCCGGGGGGGGGGGAAGAGGGACCTCCGGGCTCCCTAGATCTCCTTAGGGTTGAGAGAGGAGAGGAGAGGTGTTTCTGTTGGGGAAAAAGGCTTGGGATGGAGTCCCCTCGGGTCTGGGGTAGGAGATAAAGGAGAACCCGAGGAGTTGGACTTGGGCCCGATAGGCTCGGGCGACTTAAGTCGCGGCACTGCCGGGCTACAGGCCGGCACTGCCGGACCCCCCAGCACTGCTGGCCTGGGAGCCGGCACTGCTGGCCTAGCCAGAGCAGTGGGGTACTATGCCACCTTTATACTATATATTTATGCTATTTTGGACACATACCCCTTGCCATATGCTGGTCAGTAAGCAAATCAACAATCACACTATGACCAACACATTCAAGTTCTTTTCAAAATTGGTTTTGAAACACATGATTGAAATTTTCAAAGTTTTACCTAAGTCGCTAGGTGGACAAACAAATGTGTGCTATAGTTCAAACCACGTTACGAGAGTCAAGTATATTCAGCTCACTACGCAAAGCACAAAACCTTGTCTCATCGAGAGGCTTAGTGAAGATATCGGCTAGTTGCTTTTCGGTGCTCACATGGCGAATTGCGATATTTCCTTTTAGTTCGTGGTCTCTCAAGAAGTGATGACGGATGTCTATGTGTTTTGTTCTAGAGTGACTAACTGGGTTGTTTGCAAGTTTGATGGCACTCTCGTTATCACACAAGAGAGGCACCTTGGTGAATTGACATCCGAAATCTTTTAAGGTTTGCCTCATCCAAAGTAGTTGAGCACAACATGCGCCGGCTGCAACATACTTGGCCTCGGCGGTGGAAAGGGCTACACAATTTTGCTTTTTAGAACTCCAAGACACTAGGGACCATCCAAGGAATTGACACGTCCCCGAAGTGCTTTTTCGGTCTACCTTGCAACCGGCGTAATTGAAATCCGAATACCCAAGTAGATCGAACTTAGAGCCCTTAGGATACCATAAGCCAAGGTTAGGAGTGAAAACTAGATATCTCAAGATTCTCTTAACGGCCACTAAGTGACACTCTTTCGGGTTAGCTTGAAATCTAGCACACATGCACACACTAAGCATTATGTCCGGCCTAGATGCACATAAGTAAAGGAGAGAGTCGATCATGGAACGATATACCTTTATGTCCACGGATATCCCTCTTTCATCAAGATTAAGATGTCCATTAGTTGGCATGCGAGTCTTGATTGGCTTTGCATTTGCCATGTCAAACTTTCTCAACATATCATGGGTGTACTTGGTTTGGCATAAGAAAGTCCCTTCCTTGAGTTGCTTAATTTGAAAACCGAGAAAGAACTTTAGCTCACCCATCATAGGAATCTCAAATCTCTTAGTCATGATCCTACTAAACTCATCACAAAAGGATTGGTTAGTACTACCAAATATTATGTCATCGACATATATTTGGCACACAAAGATATCATTATTGACTTTATGAGTGAAGAGAGTAGGATCCGCTTTGCCTATTTCAAAGTCTTGTTTGATCAAGAATTTCTTAAGACATTCATACCATGCTCTTGGTGCTTGCTTAAACCCATAAAGCGCCTTATGGAGCTTAAAGACATGATGAGAGAACTTTGGATCTTCAAAGCCCGGTGGCTGCTCAACATACACCAACTCTTGGATAGGGCCATTGAGGAATGCACTCTTCACATCCATTTGTTGGAGCTTGAAGTCATGATGGGCAGCATAGGCCAAAAGCATTCGAATTGCTTCAAGCCTAGCTACCGGTGCATATGTCTCTTCAAAGTCTAGGCCCTCCACTTGAGTGAAACCTTGAGCCACCAATCTTGCCTTGTTCCTTGTCACCACGCCTTGCTCATCTTGCTTGTTGCGGAAGACCCACTTGGTTCCAATCACATTAGTGTTGGGTCTTTCCGCCAATGACCAAACCTTGTTCCTTTCAAAGCTATTGAGCTCTTCTTGCATAGCCATCACCCAATCCGGATCATCAAGAGCTTGTTCAACCTTGAGAGGTTCCAAAGAGGAGACAAAAGAGTAAAATTGACAAAAATTTGTCAAATGCGAACGAGTAGTTACCCCCCTTCGGAGACTCCCAAGTATATTGTCAACGGGATGATCCTTTTGAATTGTTTGCCTCAATCTTGGATGTTCGGTGGCTTCTTGTTGGTCAGCTTGGTCATCATACTCATACTCTTCAAAGATAGGTTGTAGGTTCCTTGGAGTAGCAGGTGAGGGGCTAGCTGTTGCCTGTCTACTTGGTCCGGCAGTGCCGACCTCTGGTCCGGCAGTGTCGGCCACAGGCACAGAGCCTTGACCAGGGAGCACTGCTGGCCCATTTTCCTCGAGTCTTGGGGCAGTAGCTTCATCACTTTGAGGTTCCACTTCTATGACCCTTGACTTCTTGTGGCATAATGTCACCAATGGCCATATTCATGATTGCTTCACATGGTGGTTCCTCATTACCTACAATCACTTGATCAATTTGCTCTACTTGAGAGCCATTAGATTTATCAAATGTCACATCTATCGGGATTTCAATTTTCCCTAAGGTCTTGTTGAATACACGATAAGCATGCCCATTTGATCCATAACCAAGAAGAAAACCTTCATCAACTTTAGGTGCAAACTTAGAGGTTTTGGGTTTCTTGTTAAGTATGAAATACTTGCACCCAAAAACTCTAAAGTATGACACCTTTGGTTTGTTACCAGTTAGAAGCTCATATGAAGTCTTCTTCAAGATCTTGTGTAAGTAGAGCCGGTTGATGGCATGACAAGCGGTGTTGATAGCTTCGGCCCAAAAGATATCCGAAGTCTTGTACTCATCTAGCATCGTCCTTGCCATGTCAATGAGTGTTCGATTCTTCCTGTCTACTACACCATTTTGTTGAGGGGTGTATGGAACAGAAAATTCATGCTTTATGCCCTCGTCATCAAGAAACTCCTCCACTTGAGTGTTCTTGAACTCAATTCCATTGTCACTATGAACTTTCTTGATTTGGAAGACGAATTCTCTTTATGCTCTTCTAATGAAGGTTTTCGCCTTATTTTGCACTTGTGCCTTATCATACATGAAAAACACCCAAGTGAAACGAGTAAAGTCATCAACAATAACTAAACCATGTTTGTTACCGCCAATGCTTATGTAGGCCACCGGTCCAAAGAGATCCATGTGAATTAGCTCCAATGGTTGCTTGGTGGAGACAATGCTCTTTGCTGGGTGAGGTGCACCTACTTGCTTTACGGCTTGGCAAGCGCTACAAATTCTATCCTTCTCAAAATGAACATTTGTTAGTCCAAGAATGTGTTCATCCTTTAGGAGTTTGGCCAAGTTCCTCATCCCAACATGAGCTAGTCGGCGATGCCATAGCCAACTCATGCTAGATTTTGCCACTAAACAAGTCTCAAGCTTAGCTTTACTTTTGTTGAAATCAACTAGGTAAAGCTTGCCCTTCAAACGACCCGTAAAGACAATAGAGGAATCCTCCCTCTTAAGGACTTCCACACCCTTATTCGCAAAGAGACAATTGTAGCACATCTCACACAATTGAGAAACGGACAACAAATTGTAACTCAACGAATTCACATGTAATACATTTGAGATGGAATGATCAAGAGTAATAGCAATTTTACCAAGACTAATCACTTCCCCTTTAGAGTTGTCACCGAAGATGATATTCTCACTTGCATTTGAAGTTGGGGAATATGATGAGAACATACTCTTCTCTTCGGTCATATGATTTGTACATCCACTATCAAGCACCCAACTTGATCCACCAGAGAAGTATGCCTACAAAACAATTTTAGTTCCTAGATTTAGGTCCCCAATCAATCTTGGGGCCTTGCATGTTAGTCACAACAATTTTTGGTATCCAAATGTTCATGCTTCTTTTATCATGTTTCTCATCACTCACAAATTCTGCAATGACTTTACCACAGTCATTGCATTTCAATATGTAGCACGAAGACAAGCTTCCTTGGGGTGACCTTGACTTGGGTTGATATGCAAACTTGTTCTTGGCCACCCAAATTGACTCCTTAGATTTCTGAGAAACCTGCTTTTGCTGGGGCATCCTCTTGGCATGGACTTTGGCTTGAGCTTGATCAGGTGAAGCACTGGTATCCTTCCCTTTATTGGGGCGCAGCACTGCCGGTCTCTGGTCCAGCAGAACAGCTATCTGTGGAGGCTTATCTGCACCAATACTTCCCTTCTTCTCAAACTTGACACACTCAATGCCTTTAATCATTTTCTTCCATTGGTTTTACCTCCTTGAGTGTGTCCAAGCTCATCCTTGATTGATGGATGTCTTCCATCCTTGTATTGGACTTTCTTTGGCTCAACCTTGTCTTTGTCATTCTTTCTAGAAGCTAAGATGACATTGTTGAGCCTTGCTATTTCCTTCTTCATGGCCTCCATGTTGGCAAGGTTAGTGGAATAATCATTCAAATCAAGATTATAACATTTTCCACAACCTTGGCTAGTGGATGGAGAAGAGGTATCATTTGCTTTAGGAAGATGTGAGTTGCTCTCCCAAAGAAGGTTGTATTGTGCCTCAAGCTCTTGATGCTTTTCAACTAAGCCAGAATGCTTTTGCTTGAGGTCACTACACTCCTTCTTAGTGAGAGCATGAGCTTCTTGTTCTTTGGCCAAGGCCTTAGTCAAAGAGCTCACCTCACTCCTTTCTAATGCAAGAGCTTCCTCACTAGAAATATAAAGATCCTCTTGTTTTATAAGAGTCTTTTCTCTAGATGCTAGCTCAGCCTTGGTTGCCTCTAATTTATCCATTAGATCAACAATGAAGATTTTGGTCTTGATATCCATGTTTTTAGTTAGTTCATTGATTTCTTCATCACTAGATTCATCGTCACTAGAGTAATCACTAGAATCACTACTAGAGATGTCTTTTGGGAGAGGAGTTATGGGTTTCGGTTTTGATTTTACCTTCTCACCCTTTGCCATGAGACAAATGAGAGGGGAGCTTTCATCATCATCGGACATGTTGTTGAAGAGTCTTGGTGAAGTGGATGGCTTGTGAATAGCAATAGTAGCCATCTCCTCATCTTCACTTGAGCTCTCTACCGTTGAGTCCCATTCATGCCCAATGTGTGCTTCGCCCACATATCTCTTGTCTTTCTTGTGGTCATCCTTGTCTTCTCTCTTGCTCTTGCCAAACTTGTCTTTCTTCTTATTTGGGCAATCGACAATGAAATGTTCGGTGCTACCACAATTGAAGCATGTCCTTGACTTCTTGTTTGGGAATCTTCTCTTCATGAGCTTGTACCCATTCTTCTTTATGCTCTTGTTGAATCTTCTCATAAATAGGGCCATGTCATCAATGTTCTCCGCTTGCTCATCTTCACTTTCACCATCACTTGATGTTGAAGCTTCGGGTTCATGCTTGATGGTCTTGGTTGCTTGAGCTTTGCTTGAGGAAGCATGCTTGCTATTTTTAGGATAGCTAGGGGCTGATCTCCTTGTGCTCTTGTAGGCTTTGAGAGCCACTTCCTTGATCTTCATTCCCTCCATCCTTGCTTGCATCTCACCAAGCTTCTTCCTCTCAAGTGCTTCTTCCCTTTGCATGTCAAAGGTCATAATCCTTCCAAGCACATCACTTGGTGTGAAGTACTCAAATCTTTTCTTGTCCCTAATCAATGTCACAACGGTCTCATTCCTTGGAGAATAGGCTTCAAGCATGATCTTGACAACCTTGTGATCATTGAATTCTTCACCACCAAGTCCTCTTATCTTACCCACTATAGTCATCAACCTATCAAACATCTCTTGTGGCCCTTCACCTTCATTGATCACGAACCGGTTGAGCTTGGCCATCAACAAATCAATCTTGGACTGCCTCACTTTGCTGACACCCTCATGTGCAAGGTGCAAGGTGTCCCAAATCTCCTTGGCAACCTCCAAGCCCATCACCTTGTTGTACTCATCACCATCCAATGCACTTAGCAACACACTAGTTGCTTGTGTATTGAGTTGTATGCAACGGAGCTCGGTGGTGGTGGGGCTTGTAGGATCAACCGGAGGATCACATCCTTTGTGAACAATCTCCCAAGCACCGGGGTAAAGACCTACAAGATAAGCTTTCATCAAGTGTTTCCACTTGGCAAAGTTAGTCCCATCGAAATGAGGCAACTTGCCGGCAGGAACATGAAATAGAGGTTTATGCTCATGTTTAGAGATGGATGAATAATCAAAGGATATGGCGGAGTATTTCTTTCTACCGTCATCCTTCTTCTTCTCATCCTTCTTCACCATCTTGGAGACTTGATATTATGCATCATCATCACCGTCGGAGCTACTAGATTCAACCTCCATCTTGAGTGCTCTTACTTCTCTTCTATGTAGCTTCTCGGCAAGCTTCAAGCTCTTGGCTTCATTGATTGCTTTTTCTTCTTTTTGCAATTTCTTGCCTTCTCTTCTCAATCTTCTAGCTTCTTTTCTTCTTGCTATCTCTCCAGCGGATATACCAGCAGTGGTCTGGTATCTGATCGTGTCGGCACTCCCATCGCTGCTTGAGGTCTCGTGCAAGTCCACCTTCTTGGGGTCAACCATCACGACATTACCCTCTTCGGCCATTACCTCGCACGGTGAAGTGCTTACTGGGGTAACCTAAGCTCTGATACCACTTGTAAGGACCTGATTAGCCTAGAGGGGGGTGAATAGGCCTGTTTAAAACAACTTGAGACGTTTTTGTCAGCTGGGCTAAGGGCAGCAGTGCTGGTCACCAGAACAGAGATATGCACAATTCAAAAAGTAAACTGAGAATGTAAATTGTGCTTGAATAGAAACCTTCCTAGAGGTGTAGGGAACCTCTAGCACCACCTGAAAGTGGTAGCATCACACCCATCGAGTAGATCGGGTCCAAACCCTAGAAATTACCTTGCAAACAAGATATATCAAAGTATAGATACAAACACAAGGAGACACAAGATTTGACCTGTGGTTCAGCTCGCCACCAAGGCTTGCCTATGTCCATGTTGTTGAGGTGCGCCACACAAGGCTCAAGCTCACCACAAAGGCTAGCTCTTTCCTCCGGTCTCAAGTCAAGAGAATGAACTCTTGAGATGAGAAGAATGTATTAGCAATATGGGGGTGATACAAACTTCCCTAGGCTGCCACACGAAGGAGGCAAGCTCAAGGGCAACCTCTAGCCGGCTAGGAGCAATGCTCCAAGAGTAAAGAACTCAAACCATCGGCCACCACACAAACCAAATGCTTGTAGGAGTTGAAGATCCGAGGGAGAAGCTTCTTCTCAAGCTTGGAGGCTCAATCTCTCAAAGGTTGATTGCAAATCAATGGAGGAGAGTGGTTGAGCACCAAGGGAGAAGAGGAGAGCAAGACAGAGGCTTCTCTTTCTGTTTCACGAAGTTAGAATGAGTGGAAAATGGTAGAACTAGCCATTGGGGTGGAGTGAGGAGATGTTAAATACCCCCCTCACTGCCAATGGGCAGAACAGGTGGCGGTAGTGCCGGCCTTTAGCCCAGCACTGGTGGCCTGCCCGGCACTGCCGGCCTGGCAGAACCAGCAAAGAATGGATCTTTGAATAGTTGGCTGATTTGCCTTCTATGTATGTGGAGGTGTGATGTATTTGGATAGATATTGCATTTGTTTCACTTGTTGGCATGCGTGTTGAATCCCTCTTAATAGTACGACATACCTAACTCAATTTCAAAGTATAAAATAAATTTAAACTCCTTTAAGCTTGTTGCCATGCACTTTTGTAATTGGAGGGGTCCGCCAACCTGTTCAACAACCTCCTTTCATTCAACCTGCTTGTCATACTTGTAAAGTCTCATTAGTCTTCTAAATATGTTGTCATGTCACCAAAACCCACTAAAGGCTTGATTTCACTTTCAATCGATCGATCAACCGTAAACACTCTACCGAGGCTTTACATAACCACAGGTTCTACCATCATCGATAACCGTCATTATCTAGGTCACACTCCGGCTGCTTGCTAGCCTAGGTCGATGCCACCCTACCACTCAACCCTGACCCAACACCACGTACCGCACGGGGGCGCTGAGACTGTGAGACATGGTACCGGGCCCCCGGGGGTCACCATGCTGTCTCGAGAGGGTGAGGGATGCGCGCTCCTGTACCTCTGTACACTAATCCGCTTACTTCCAAGTATTAGTGGCACCGCCCTACCAAGTAGTCCAGCCATCTTCCCTCTACAGAAAGAAAGTGGCATGTAAGGTTTCCATGATTCAAGAAGCTAGGAAGTTCCTAATTGGCCAAGCAAGACATCTTCATCATAACCCCATGCCATCACAACATTCCACTGTTCCGAGGTTCACCCTCAGAACCTCCTTTCCGGTCCATTTACCCGCCACAGGTATGATCAAGGGATTGCCCAGGTAGCTCTCCCGGCAAGACTTGCCCAAGGCTCGTCGTCATTCCCACTTGGCCGACAAAACCCTCACCACACACACACCCAAGACACACACAACACTCTCCCCTCTTTCCGGCACCACATGCCTTATCATCATCTCATTAGTATGTGTGAGTAGTAGTAGTAATCATATATAGAGCAAGCAAGTTTGCGTCTATACTGTTGCGGGGTAGCAGGGTAAAGGTTTTGTCAAGGTAAAGTCTTGAGCAAAATAAACTACCATGCAATCCTATGCATTGCTTAGCATTATTATTCTCAGAAATGTAACATATGGGTATGCGTAATAGGATCTACAGAGTTGGGTGGGGGTGTGGCACCTCCGTTGTCATCACCGAGTTCCTCATCGTACTTGTAATCCCCTCCTTAGTCGTTTCCTCCTTTTCTCTGAAACCATACGCGAAATAGTCGCGTTAGCGATGTATATAGAATCGCACAAAGAATTATCAGAAAAATGAGAAGATCCAAATGCACAAAAACATAGCTCCATCATGTAGAGCCCATTTTTCTAAGAATTTTGATAGGTCGTTTGCAATTTTTGGATTTCGTATGCATTTACTGTGAATTTCTGAAGTTTAATTCATTTCTGAAATTGGAGAAAATAGATTTAAACCATACTGGGACACGTGTCATGCTCTGATTGGTCGGCTGACGTCGGCATGACATCAGCATGAGGTCACGTTAACATAGTCAACATAGATGGGCTTTTCAGGGCCGACCTGGTCCAGGTTAGGGCTCGGGTCAGGGCTCCACGTGTCAAGTGCAGACCACGCCACGTGGCTCCCTTGGGCTGGTAGTGGGGGCTCGGTCCACGCGGTATGGTCCACCGTGCACTAGCACCTCCTGTCCACTGGACCACAGGCTCATCTCCCGTGCACCGAGTGCATGCGCTCGTCCTTTGTCTTCAGTTCACATAGGCTAGGTCCACGCCGGTCGAGGGGTGGTCCACACGGTGGGGCTGTGCTGATGCGCTGCTGACGCATGGCTGGCGTCAGCACTAGGTCCCATAGGTCAGCGAGTTCTTTTCATCTTTCCCTCCCAATCCTTTCTCTGCTCTGCTCGGTCGGCCGACGGCGGCTCGTCGCCGGCGAGGAATCGAGGCCTCCATAAACGATTCACGGGTCCAATTGGCGAGTCTGATATGCGTGCGTGTACACCGAGAGCACCGTGGTGAGCTTCGCCCGACGTGATTTGGCTTTGATCATCACCGGAGAGATGAGCAACGGCCAGGCTTGTCTGGAGTCCTCGAATCGAGGCTCGGAGTGGCTTTGAGCCCCAATTGCCTCCATGGTTTCGCTCGGGGGTTCACAAGGCATGGACATGGCCGTAGTCGGATCTCCCGAAGCGTCGAGGACACCTAGCGACGATGAGCAGAGACGACGGCTCTACACAGCGCCGGCTAGGGCGGTAGGGACGTTTGGGCCGGGTTTGGTCCACAACTTGGCCTTCTATGCGCTCAGACGAACGCGTCACGTCGTGTGAACGCGCCATACGGCTTCCAACGTAGCTCGCCCGCGACACCGAGCTTGTCGGGCACAGTCAGGCTTTGGTGTTCTTTGGCAAGGTCTCGGGCGGGCGCATCTCGTCGGTTCCCATGAACCGGCAATCGTGGTGGCTTCCAAACACAATTGGTGCTGCGGCCATGTTCTGGGGTGGTCACGAGGCTAAGTTATGGCCACCGGAGAGGCCTCGAGGGGCGCTCTTGACCCTTGGCGACGACGAACTGTGCCAACGGCTCGTCGACGTTTTCTGGGTTGGCGGCTGGCGGTTCAGGTGCTAGGCTTGTCTTTGCTCCGCGTGTCAGCGGCTTCGGGTGAACGTCGCCAGCCGCATCAAAGACCCACAGGGCCTTCAGAGTCCTTCCGTTCACGGCGACGAGCTTGTCAGGCAAGAGTACGCCGCCGGCTCACGTGGTCAGGGCGGTATAGGGTGCGCCGCTCACAACCAACTAGTCCAGGGGTGCAGGGAGGTCATGGCTATGTTGTAGGGCTTGTCGGTTTATCTCGGGATGGTCTCCATCGTTGGGAACGCGACTCGCCGCGACGACGCGACGGTGGCGCTCACCATGGCAAACAACGAACAAGCTTCTGCGTTCCAGTGTCTCGGGGGTCCGTTTAGTGCGCGTGGTGATGTGCGTGTTCAAGGGGTTAACCCGGGGGAGAGAGCCACTGCCTGTATGTAGGTATTTGTTTAGGATGCATATATTTATGTATATATGTATATGTGTTTATATATATACATATATATCTCCATATGTATACATGTATGTATGTTAACATATTTATACTTATATAGGTGTTTTTATTTATTCATATGTTTGTGTTAGCAAACATGGCAAAAGAGTTTAAGAACCAATCACACATAGCAAAATAGTTCATGCTTTTAGTTAACTCTAAACTTAGTATGAATGTCTAGGGTCAATGTTAATGCTAAATGGAAAGCTAGTATATGCATAACAACCATCAAGTAATAGAATGTTTAAAGAAAAATTTTGTAGTTGTGATTTTCCATGTGTGTAATTTTTCTCACGAACTAGCAGTCATGAAACCAGACAGACATGTGATGCTGTAGCAAATGGTCTAATACCTGGCAGGCAGAGGAGCATGGAGCTCCGATTGAAACAATTGTTTCTCGCATCCACGATACTTCGACACCACAGCCATGGACGCACGCCGTCACCCACCAAGCAGCAGGTCACCAGCATGGAGTTAGCGCCGTCCTGCATCGCGCAACTGAGCTCGTGGATGGCGGCTCCTGGCGTCCCTGAGCCGGACACGAAAGATTCCGGCGTGCGGGCGGCGGCAGCGGCGCGGGCTCCGGACATCCATGTCTGTTGTCATCTTCATCACAGCAGCGAGGAGCTCCGCCTCCCCCAGGACGCCGTGGTGTTGAAGAGCTCTTCCGTTGTGCCTCGGCGCTGATCTTCCTCAGCTCGACTTCCCCGCTCTCTGGTGAGGCGCGAATGTCGGTGCGCGCAGCGCAGGACTTCCTCGTCTCGACTTCCGCCCCCCTCCAGCTCCAGGGAGGCGTGAATGACGCCGTCGCGCAGGAGCGCTGCAGCGGTGCCACTTCCCACGGCGGCGCGACGAACAGTCTGGGAGCTCTAGCGGTACGGTACGGCGCGGCGCGTGAACCTCCACCGGCAGGCCAGCGTGAGAGAAAAGGGACACTTTGCCGATGCATACAGGGCCGCACGCCCATCTGAGTTTCAAAAAAAAAGTTACCCCATCTGAGTCCGCATTCCATCCCTTCCCGGCTAGATAGAAAAGTCAGCGTCTCGAGCCAAAAAAGAAAAAGAAAAGAAAAGTCAGCGTCTTCCCTTCCGCGCAGCACCGAGCTATGTTTACGAAACCGAATGGTAACCGGCCGGTTACCGCGGTTACCGGAGTGTTTACGAAACCGAACGGTAACCGGCCGGTTACCGCAGTTACCGGACTTATCACCCACCATCGGTTCGGTTTCGGTACCAGTTTGAATTCAAATTTCAAATTTGAATTTCAAAAAAATCGAAAATGCTGAAAAAATTTCTAAAAATAATTCATGATTTATAGAGTCGAATGGTGTAAAATTTTTTCAAATTGGAGTTCGTTTGCTATTTGTTTTGACGTGTACAAGTTTGAAAAAAAAAAGAAAAAATAAAAAACCGACCGGTCCGTTAAGGGCCCATGCGGTTTGAATTTCAAGTTTGCTATTTGTTTCAAGCAAAAAAAAAAAAAAAGAGTAACAGGAGGTTTGGGGCGGTTACCGACCAGACCGGACGGTAACCGACCCTAACCGAACGGACCGAACGGTTACCGTTCGCTGACCGTTTACACTGCGTCATTTGAATTCAAAATCCAAACCATTCGATCTTGAAACGGTTTAGGCGGTAACCCGTTACCCTCAAACCGCCCGTGGACGTTCCCGCCGGCAAAACGCTAGCAAAAACGCTGGCACCGACCGAGTTTGTCGACTCTCGAGTCTCGAGCAATCCGCTAGCCATGGCATCCCCTTCTCCTCCGGCGCCCCAATCAGACCGCGCCGCGCTCCTCAAGGCCTTCGACGAGGCGCGCACGGGTGTCCGCGGCCTCGTCGAGTCCGGCGTCTCTTCCGTCCCCGCGCTCTTCGTCCATCCGGACCCGTACGCCTCCGCGCCCCTCGCGCCCCCGGGCGTCTCAATCCCCGTCGTCGAGCTCTCCCTCCCCGCGCCCCTCGCCGCAGCCGCCGCAGCCGAGGCTGCCCACAGCTGGGGCTTCTTCCACCTCGTCAACCACCACGAGGCCCTCGGCGTCCCCGAGGACTACCCCGCGCGCGCGCTCGCTGCCGTTCGCGCCTTCAACGAGCTCCCGGCCGCTGAGCGCGCTGCGCATTACGGCCGCGCCATGTCCGGTGGGGTCTCCTACTCTTCCAACGTCGACCTGTACCGGGCCCCCGCCGCGAGCTGGCGCGACACCATCCAGATCGCGTTCGTGCCCGATCGGCCCGACCCGGCTCGCATCCCGGCCGTCTGCCGCGACGAGGTCCTCGAGTGGGACGCGCACGCCACCGCCGTCGGGCGCGCCGTCCTGGGGCTCCTTTCGGAGGGGCTCGGGCTCGGGGCCTCGAGGCTGGAGGCGGCTTCCTGCCTCGAGGGCAAGGTTATGGTGTGCCACTACTATCCAGTGTGTCCTGAGCCCGAGCGCACCATGGGCATTGTCCCGCACTCGGACCCCGGCGTGCTCACCGTCCTGGCGCAGGATGGTATCGGTGGCCTGCAGGTGAAACAAATCGATGATGATGGGACGAGCCGCTGGGTGGATGTGAAGCCTGTGCCGGGTGCGCTTGTAATCAACGTGGGAGATCTCTTGCAGGTACGGTTCTGTTGTTTATTACTCCCTCAATCCCAAATTATAAGACATGGATGTTGTTTATTACTCCCTCAATCCCAAATTATAAGACATGAATCTCAATCCAAATTACTAGTATAAGACATCCAAGAATCTAGGACAGTCAAAGAATCTCAAGTTTGACCAAACTTATGACAATGTAGTAACATTTATGATTTCAACTAAGTATCATTAGATTCGTTATCAATTATATTTTCGTAGTATGCCTATTTGATGTCATAAATTTTTATAGTTTTCTCTATAATCATTGATCAAACTTAAGATGTTTTGACTCTCCGAGATTCTTGGAATGTCTTATAATTTGGAATGGAGGGAATACTTTACTTAGATAATAAAAGTATCCAGACAATCATCTTGCAAAAAAAAAAAGTATCCAGACAATCAAGTACCTGAATTCAGTTTTCTGCCAATTCAGTTAAATCTGTACCATCGAGGAACAATTTGGCCTCTATATAGGAGTACTTCAATTTAAGTTTATTAGGAGTACTTCACTTCACATCACTTAGAAACTCCAGTGCTCTAAGCACTCCACTTTGTGTACTGCTTTAAGCCTTTATAAGTGGCAAAAGTTATGTCTGACCGAATCCTGAAAGTAAGATATCGATTACAGGTTTGATTATTGGGACATATTGCTCCATGTGGTATCTAATTCCAGTATTACTTTCTGTTTGAATACTTGTTCTTTTTTGTTTTCAGACAAAATTCATGTATAGAAATGCCTGTTAGCTTCCAAGAAAATACTCAGAGCATGTTTATCTTCTCGATGGGATTATGTAATAAAACTTTAGACATTACTCTTTGATTTTGACCACATGTATCCACATATAACAATTTTGTCATTGCTTGTTTTTCCCTGGAACTGTGTTGTAATGCACAGTCCTGTTAGTTCTGGTTGCTTGTGGCAGATTTGCAGGCTGAGCTCTGAGATGGAGTATCAGTATTTGTGTTTGAAATTAGGACGTTTGCTATTGTTTCTGTCTTCTCTGTTGTTCTGTGTCGAAAAAAAGGATAACAATGTGCACCATGCTAGCATGAGTTACAGAATATGATTTTAAGCAGCTTTATAATGCCATCATCTTATCTAACTTATTTTTATCTTATACTTTCATCAGATCATGTCTAATGATAAGTACAAGAGCGTTGACCATTGTGTGATTATGAATACACGAGAGGCAAGAGTTTCAATCGCAATATTTTTCAATCCTGGCAAGAGAGGGGACACAGTTTTTTATGGGCCACTACCAGAGCTAGTTTCTTCAGATAGTCCACCAAAGTACAGGAATTTTACCATTTCTGAGTTTCTGGGGGCCTTCTTTAGACGAGACCTTGCCAGCAAAGCTCTGGTTGAGCACTTCAAATTGTAAATACTTAACTACAGTTACTTCAAACTGTAATCTTTATGTTTACACCCCAACCCAACCAACAAAAGTTCAAGCTTGTGTCAACAGGTGTGACAGGTGATAATGCGAGGAAAAAGTTTCTATCTTGTAAAAGTCATGCTACACTGTCTTCCAGTTCCATTAGATTTATGGTGCTGTGTCAAATTAATGATAGATTGTTTCCTTTCTGACATCATCATCATATAATAACTATTGCTGGACAGGCCCTATAGGCATGCAGTAGCTTTGTTAGGCTAGCATTTATATATATACAGATTAGTTCAAACTTTTAACATGAACAGAAACATGCACACATACATCATTGGCTACTCCACTCACCTAAAATTGGGATGGGTGACACATGCTGTCTAGAACTTTACATGGGTTCACTTATATGGACATGAGCCCTCAGGGCTTATAGTTTTACCTGTAAAATTTCTTCAGCATATCTTATCTATTTGTTTTTTTATAAGGGCATATCTTATCTATTGAAGCAATCACGGATTTATTGCTTTTCCTTCCAAGTTCTGGCATGAATTTACTATGCAATTCTCAAGAGCATCTAGAATATACATTATTGCTGCCAATCCCCACAATAAGTGGAAGCTAACTTTTGTAAGCTTGTTACATTGTTTAGCTACATGTTTCAGACTTTATCCCACAGAATATTTCTTATTACAAGCTGATTCAAATGTGGAAAATTGTTGATATGGAAGCTCAATTACCAAAGCATCGGCCAGCAAAAGAGCTCACATGTCCACATCAACAGGGGTCACGTCTTGAATATTTTGGATCTCTGAGACATAAGTCTGCGGAAATGTTGAAAGATTATGTTTTCTCCATGTTAATCACTTAAATACACATTCTTTGGATGCACTTATCATTGAAGTTTGGAGATCATATAAGGGGCCGTTTGGGAGCGCTCTGCGGAGTTGATTCTCAGGGAGAATCACTCCCTGGCTACCAAACGTATATTTCAGCGAGAACTGATTCTCCGCTGATTCTGTGAAATGATTCTCTAAAATGAACTAAGAGACCGAGAGCTGAAAAAAGTAGCTTCACTTGATTCCGTGAAGTGATTCTTCATGCTGATTTTGAGAGTTTAGGCTAACCAATCAAAGAGAATCATTTTCAGCCACAGAATCACTTCACCGATTAATCAGGGAGCACAATTAAAGAATTAGGAAGCACAACTCTACCAAACAAGCCCTAAGTGTCAGTTTAAGAGGAAATGCTAACATTCCTTCACAGTGTTCATGCTTGTAATTGTTGACACAAGGATTCGTCACTTAACTTTTCTAAAAGAAACTGGTATGAATTGTTCCCTTAATCCTTTTTAGAAGAATCAGTTCGTATACTCACCATTGCACCTGGTATGTGTCTTCACTTGCATACTATGGGTTAGTGGCCTTGCAAACTTTTTAACGTTGGCATGCTTTTTGTGCTCGTCGGAATGGTTAGTAGCCTGCATTTGGAACATATATATTGGTGAGGATGGTAGCCATGTTTTCTGATCGGCTGATCTTTCCTAATCGGTTTGGTACCGATCAGGACGATTAATCGACGATTAGGGCGATTAATCGAGCTCTGATCGTTCTAATCATCCATATAATCGTCCGGCATATAGCAGGACTATACAAGTATATATCATATATGTATGGTGTATATATATATATATATATATATATATATATATATATATATATATATATAATATACCATATACTATATATTTATATAGTAGACATTGAGCATCAATACTATATTTATAGTTGGTTACTTACCTATGAAATCTGGCTTTATGTTTGGAGATTTGCAGGGAAGAGATGCAGCTCAGCTGCACATAGCTAACGGCTGGAGTGGGAGTGAGGAGTGAGGAGAGAGAGAGTGGGAGTGAGGCATATAAGAGAAACCCTAATGGGTCTGGCCCAAATAGATATAGCTTGAAGAAGTACATCTCTATTTAGTTCTGATCGACAAAGAGGCCTAATCAGATGATTAATCGTGATTAATCGACGATTAATCAGACGATCAGGTTTCTGATCGCTTTGATCGAATCGAAGGGCCTAATCGAGTGCTAAGTGTCGATCAGGACGATTAATCGTGATTAATCGGATGATCAGAAAACATGGGATGGTAGAACTATTTGGGTTGATGTAAAGCCTGTGGCCAAAGTTTTTGTGATCAATATCAGCCACGTTTTCCCAGGTAAAATGCAACACTTTGATGCCCAATCAAACTCTCAGTTCTGTGTTTGTATTGTCTGAATTGTTTGTGCTTTCTCTAGGGTTCAATGCATATAAGTTACTGTAGGATTTACCTGTGTTGGATTCAACATCTTGTGCACCGAAGAGCTTTGACCTGCTAGCTTTCATTGAAAGTTTGAAACAGTAGACAATTCATTAACAGAGTTAGAGAAAGATATAGTATAGCTCATATTTATTTCATATACTGTGTGCGTTATTTTCTTTTGAAAGAACTGTGTGTTTATACCATGGCATTAAAAATCTTTACTTTATAGGTTTGTGCACTAGTAAACAGAAATTGGACTACTATGCTACAACCTGTGGTTCTACAAACTTAATCAAGGAACTTCACAATGACCTTGGTCCATCTTTCTTTCTAACCCTTTCTTTCCATTAGATAATGTATAATTAAACTTGTAGAGCTATGAATATTATGTCACAATGAATTAGCTAGCATGCCGAACCTGTACTTTTCATTGTTGCTGTTTTTTTCCCTGTCGGAATGATGCAGGCCTCAAATTATATGGACCACTGCCCTATCTGTGTCCTTGGAAATTCAACACACAAACTGGGAACTTGTGTGCAGGCGACCATGTCAGTGTCAATATTGTACCCCCAATGCAATTATTTTACCTCATAGAAGTCACACTGCTTCTGCTTCTGTTTAATTTGGCATCATGCAGTGACTCATTCTTGACGTCCAATTTTATTGGATCAAGGAGCTGAGACTAGCCTATAGGCCTAAAGGCTGGATAATCAACCTGCGAAGGTTGGAATGCTCTTTCCTTAACCAGTCAGCTTAGTCAGTTTGCTACCTTTTTGTACCTTTCTATAAAGCTCACTTTGTTTATGGATCCAAAACAAGCATTCTATGCATGGATTTCTTTATGGACTTGTTGTCTTACTGAGCTCCTCTCCCTCACCCCCCCCCCCCCCCCCCCCCGCCCCACCCCCTCAAATCCACTGTTCAAATGCAGCAACAGAAACAAAGATTTTGCACTAGAGAATTTGGGATCTTTTGCAGAAGCCCAGAAGCTCCTCAGCCGTTGCATGTTGCATTTCTTCTTATGTTAGTTGCGGACATTTCATACACACACTTCTCAGTCCCAGGTCCCAACCCATTGCTGAATGGGATAAGTCGATAGCAGTTCACAGCTTTTAACGAGATATACTCGCTGCTGCTCAGACCTGATACCCGTATTGTAATAGCTCTGGTTTTCTGTTCTGTTTCACATATTTATTCAGAGTAGCACACTGTTGAGTAGGAGCCTCTTGGACCGTTGGTGTTGGGAGGTGATCACTTGATATCTTATCGAGTGGTTAGAGCCATGTCTGGAAAGCTTGGAGGGCCTGTTGACATTCTTCATCTTCTTAAATATCCTGATGTCTATGATTGTTTTGAAGGAAACATTTATTCACATGCCTCTTGAATTGTCAGCAGGAGACTGCTACCAGTACTTGTGTTATTGTATCTCAGGGTTTCAAGTAAAATATCAATAAAATAAGCGTAATATTGCATGATTAAAAAACTGAAAAAGATATGTCATGTGGCTTTAGCTTCCAATATTCATCAATTCGTTATAAGGACTACGGCTATCATGGTTTAAATAAGGCCTTACTGCCTTACTGGATATCACAATTTTCATCATGCTCAACACCAATTAGTTTTCTTTCCTTCATTGATTCAGCTCCAGGTTGATAAAACTGCCAACTTCAGTTGATATTCTTAGTTAACAAGTCAGCGTTAATCTTAATTTAAAAGGAACAGTTACAACATTTGTGTTCATTGAATTTCTCAAATGTGCTTATTGATTAAAACCCATGCTCAACTTATTCTTTCCCTGTAGGAACTTGGGGAAGGTGTAAACGGAGTGTATGTGTCAGTTGTTGTTGACTGCCTTGACCCTGCGTTTGTAAAGTAAAGGGTACGGACTTTTGCTCCCATGACTTATAATTTGACGTGTCAAGCTTAAATGCATGTATAGGATTCTGAAATTTCACATGATGACTCTGGATTTGGTGTTCACTTAATGGCTATCTTGAGCTGCTAGTTCCTGTGGCACACTATCTTGAGTTGCGGTTAACTCAAATCAATAATGGATATGAGAAACTACTGTCTTTGACATCTGATTATTTTATTTCCTATTTGCAAGAGACTTTGGGATTTCCTGGTTTGCATATGCATGAAATGATAAATTTGGATGCTTCACATACATACCAAATTAGTTTGATAAGTGAAGGGTTAGATAATTCCTGCTTCACATACCTCTGTACATATTAGATTTTATTTATGTTCTTTTGGATAAACAAAGCTGTAAAGATATGTGTGGATATGTAGTAGAGCAGCAACAGTAATTTGTTTTATATGGTTTGAATGTGTAGATATGCAAGTAAAAATGTGTCATGTTTAAATATAAGGCCTTGGCATAACCTGTTGGTATCTATATAGATATAGATGTGTCATGTGTGTTAGAAATTTAGGCAATTTAACGAGTAATTTAATCCAGAAAAATACGAAAAACATCATGTTCATGACATCATAAGTGTGCACGTGTGATCTAGCATGAGCATATACGTAGATGACATTTGTAAGGAAGAAAACAGTGAGAAATCAAATGATTTCATACCTAGCGGCATCCATGCCGGTCACGCTAGTCGACATAGCGTTTGTTGATGTAGTCGTCCCACTCGATGCCGTGCAGAGAGGTTGTAGTCCCGATCTCCGCTACCGCCGAGGGACACCGGGAAGAAAACCAAGCAAAGAAACGACACCGGAAAGAACATGTGCAGCGAGTAGTCGTGCCGTGAAGCGGCACTCCCCAAAAACGTGATCGCCGATCTCCACCCGAGCAGGTGAACTCGTTGCCGACGTGCGTTCTGGATGCTCCTACTCTCCCAGGGTCTTGTGCGCGCAAGCCATGGGACGGGGAAGGTTGGATGCAGATAGAACTATGGTTGTCTATGTTCTTGGCAAGTTAACCTATTCGGCATACGAGAATATTGGAATATATACACATATCCTAGCAGCTCTCGGATGGAAGGCAGGTGGACTCACGAATACCAGGAGACAGAGACGATTCAATCACTAGTGAATGAAACTCTCGTATCATGCCAATCACTTAATGGAAATGGAATTTCCTTTGGTAACTCAAGCATTGAATAATTGTAGTTGGCAAAATGAAAAACAACCGTTCGTTGCTTGCTGCCTGGATTCCTTGCCGTGCCTTTGGCCTGTCCATCCGAATTCCTTGCATGCATGTGACTACGTATAGTCATATTGCATTTAACCAAGTGAATATTATTTAATACAAAGCAAAGAGTTTATAAATTATTAAATATATTATAAAGGCCTAGCCCATAATATATCAACAATGTGCATATATATAAGACACTGTCATATTGGGATTTGTTTTTTTTTCATTTTTTTCGATTCAACATTATAGACGGGTATAGGTACGCAAAGCAAAGTACGTTTGTGGCAAGTGGTAACCATTCATGACATACTCGTATGTGCTCTATCGATACGTGTCTAGGACAACTCATAATCACAGATGTTTTTTTTCCCCTTTTTGTCTAGATGCCATCATATATGCATTTGACGAGGAGTCATCAGTACATACGCAAATTCTTACCCTTCTTCGATGGGCGTCTGGCATGATGGCGACTGGCGAGAGGCGACGGGTGACTAGCTAGTTGAGTCCTTCCGACAACATTCTGCAGGCCGGGTGGTCAGGGTCTCGTTATCTTGGAGTTGGTGTGTCGCCACAGCCGGAATGCTGCCCGCGGTTGCTTATTACGCCTTGGATTCCTCCTGCAACTGCAAGCAATTAAGCATTGTGTTGTGCGTGCCATCTATTGTGTGGCCATAAGTTAGACTGATAAGCTGAAGCGAAGAAGGCCTCCACGGCTGTGGCAGCGGGAACGACGCTCCAGTTCATTCTCGCGTTTTTCCTCTCACGTCACGTATGGCCACGGCAAGCGAGCGTGCCACGACCACGAGTCATTTTGCCTGCGATACCCAGATCGATAACGGTGGCAGTCGGCAGAAATTAATAAAAAGCAATGCCAGTTTCATCAGCAGGAGGCCACGGCAACGTGGTTGCGGCGACGGTGAGCTGAGAAGCCACACCACATGCTGCACGCCTGCAGCTTAGCTTGCAAAGATATTAAGGAATCGGAGCAGGGCGAGATTGAGATATCATCGCGCGTTCGGTCGGTTGCTTAGCATGATGAGCAAAGCAGGTCGTTGCGGAGCCGCGGACACACGGCTGGGACAGCATACAAATAAATACCAGCCAAAAGAAGCGTACTGCGCACCCACGCAGCTCCCACGCACAAGCAAGCCTCTTCTTTTGCCGCCTCCTCCATCACCAGTTCCCTTCAGCATCAACACACACAAACACAAGCGCTCGGTTAATTCCTTCTTCCAGTACTCCCTACTGCGCCCTGGTTCCAGCAGTCTGCTGCTCCACTACATATTGGCACCCCAGCGCAGCGCATCTCCCGCTCGTTGTCCCCGTCAACGATCTCACCGTTTCCATGGCCGCCAAACCTGCAGAGACGACACCTGCTGCTGGTAACTCTCTCTCTCTCTCTCTCTCATGAAGCGGCGGCAGCAAAATTAGTGATATATATAGGCCGGAAGACGTGTGCCTCAGCTCGATCGGCTTGCCATGTTCAGATGTTCTTCTTCATCTGTGGCGTTAAGTTTTGACCACCGTGCTTCTCGATCTCTTTGCTTCTGTGTGGGACGACCAGCAGGGGCCAACAAAGTTGAGGAGTCCTCGTCGTCGTCCATGGCGGACGTGTACAACGGCGAGCTGACGCCGCTGCAGAAGCACGTCGCCTTCTTCGACCGCAACAAGGACGGCATCATCTACCCCTCCGAGACATACCAAGGTATATATTCCTACTGTTTCTTATATAGTCCATACATATATTATCTAATGATATATATATATATACTCCTATAAGAAAAGAAAATCTTCATAATCACGGTGGCCATTTTTGGCTCGTACGTACGTCGTGAACGAACACAAGAACAACTTCGAATGAATAATCATATAAAGCTAATAAATGATTTCTTCAAACTTCTCATGGACGTAGTACACCTGATCGAGGATCGATAATAACCATGTGTAACGGCAACGCTGTTTGTTTCTGGCCTGCATGCTGCAGGGTTCCGTGCGATCGGGACTGGCGTTCCGTTGTCTGCCTTCAGCTCCGTCTTCATCAACGGCTTCCTTGGACCCAAGACCGTACCGGTATGTCATCTCACCCTGGATACACTACCTCAGCAACATCTTCAACAAATGCATGCATGTGCCTTTAGTGTCTTCCATATATACATCATCCGCCGTCTTTCTCTCTGAAATCTGAATTTCCACTTTGGCCTATAATTTGATCGAGTATATATCGCTAAATGCAGAAGCTATATTAAGATCGTATCGTCCTTTTATACAGTACCATTTTCTGTCATTCCACACTTTACCAAATCGACTTCTTCTGCATGCCAGGAAGAATTTTAAATCACACCGTGGTTAGTGATCATGTGCAAATTACAAAATACTGACATAAGTACTATAAGGGCAGTCCAATGAAGAATTAATTGTAGTTTTTATCTCTATTAAATAACATGTCAAGTAAGTAAAATACTGACGTGACAGCTTAATTAACGAGGAAAGAGAGGAAGAAATGAGGAAACGGTTTCTTCTCTGATAAACGACGTCTCCGCTAGAATCGATGCACGACGAAACCGCGATTTTGGCGTTGGGAGGAAACGGGTCGTTTCTATCGCGTGCGCTCGTCCACACCACCGCTGCGCTAGCTCGCTCCGTTGCCCGCACACTCGCCGGCTGCTGCGTGCACTCGCATGCGCCGCCCCGCCGGCCATCAAGAGTGCTCGCCCGTGCTGCAGTGGTCGCTGGCTGCTTCGAGTGCTCGCCGCCGTTGCCGCAGCCACATGAGCTCGCAGGCCGCCACCGCACTCGTCCACGCTCGTCTCTGGAGCTTGCGCCGTCGCGCTGGAGCTTTGCTCGCGTGCCGCTGCGGGAACACAGGCACGCGCTGCTGCGCTCGAGCCGCTGCCTGGGAGCTCACCTGTGCCGGCGCGTGGAGCTCTGCCCGCTCGAAGACACGCTTGGAGGCCTGGAGCAAACTCACCCGTGCTGGAGCTTCTACGTACTTGCTCGCGGCAACACTGGAGCTCTGCTTGCTCGCCGCCAAGCTGGCTCAGACTATTGGGTGCGGGAGCTCCACGTGAGGCTCCTGCATGCTATCCGCTCTGCTGCGCTGCCGGCCGTCGAGGCCGCACGGACCACTCTGTCGTGGCGCTCGCACCGCCGCGCCTGCTCGCGGCGCTCGCACCAGCCGCGCACGCGCTCGTCCACGCCGCCGGCAGCGCTCGCGCTCGCCCACGTCGTTGGCTGGCCGTGCCCGCACGCGACTCGCCGGCCGCGCACGCGCTCGCCCACGCCGCTCGCTGGCCGTGCCCGTACCCTCGCTCGCCGGCCGCGCCCACGCCGCTCGCTGGTCGTGCCCGCGCCAGCGCTCACCCACGTCGCCGGCTGCTGCGCGCCGCCCAGCTCGCGCTCGCACCGCCGGCCGCACACGCGCTCGCCAACGCCGGCCACGCCCGCGCTCGCCTGCGGGCCACCGTGCTCCGCTGGACTGGAAGCCGCTCCGCCCAGCTCTTGCTCGCCGCCGCACCTGCTCACCTACTCTCCTGCTCGCCCATGCTCGCCATCCATGTCCATGTACAGAATGAACGGGAAGAGAGAGGAGGAAGAAGGGATAAGGAAGAGAGAGAGAGTACGAGAAAAAAAATAAAATAAATCTTATATTTATTGCATAAAGAAACTCCGGTTGGGTAGGGTAGTTTCTAGTTTTGCTGATTTGACAGTCTTGGACTTCGCTTATAGTGTCATAGGGAGTGCCCTAAGACTTTTGTTTTGTGAAACAGTTCTATAAGACTTTAAAGGTGAGGATATGAATTCCCAAGGTTGCTTCAAGTTTCAATCTAGCTTCGGCTTGGGATAGGAGGCCTCAAGGTTTCTTCAGGCCAAACATATATAATTCAGTTCAATAAGCTTATGGATATTTAGTGGCAAAATTTTAAAAGTATCACTACAATATTCCAATAACCACATGCATGGATTAATGAGCAATAACCACATGCATGGATTAATGAGGAATCCTAAATTAAACAATGTGACATAAGGATTCAGTGGGATCTGTATTAACATTTGTATTTTATATAAAATGTGATGCCAGCATCCTCGACACATGACAGCATGAAAATGTTCATGTCCATTATGAACACTCAACAACCACATATAAAGCTACACCTTCCAGTTATCTTCTGAGACATATAGTATTTGGATATCGTCTTATTATGCATATTACAACTTATAACTGCCAGTGTATTCAGATGCAGAAATTACACTCTTTCTGACGTCGGCTCGTTTTTAATGTCAATTTCAGGATAACGAGAAAGCTCCAGCTTTCAAGCTCCCCATCTACGTGAAGAACATCCAAAAGGGAAAGCACGGAAGTGATTCAGGCGTGTACGATGCCACTGGAAGGTACATATCCAATTCAAATTTCCATCTCACCATCTCCAGATTAAAAATTCAGAGTTCAGACACATTTAATGGCAGCAGTACAGGGTTTCTGTTTTTCGTCAAAATTGATCTCACTTCTCATTGTACTTTACTGAATGAAGACAAGGTAACACTAATAAACAAACAGCCAACAATAGAGAATTTAACAGACATGTGAATGAATTACTAAACAGGACCAAACAATCGATGTGCCACTTCTCCTATGTGAGATGAGATGTATGCATACTACTTTTTGATCAATTATTGATTAAACAATTAAGGGAGGCAGCTGGGAGTGAAGCAGCGTTTGTTATGTCGTTTTGCCCTTTGTCTAAAACACCACTCATCACTCAACAGCTTCAGTCCAAACATGATAATGTGAGATGGAAAGCATTGGAACAAAAACTCCTGACATGATGAGGTTGTTGCATTAGTTAATCAAGCTCAGTATCAAACGAAAAGAAAACTATTGCCATGAGAATGGGGAGTCGTTCACATGTGCACCCTATATTTGTCCATGAGGCACGAGGCACGACGGCACGACGTTTTGGCCCGGTCCGAGCACGGCTTGGCCCGGTGCCTGGGCCGCCACCTAGGCACGTGGCAAGGCATGGGCACGACCCGGTCTAAGAGGCGGCACGAGAGCGGCCCGGTGATTGTGATTCCAACGGCTTATTCAGTTAAAATGAACTGTTAAAATGATTTATAATAACTAATAATTGTGTTGTGACATGTTAAAAATGATGAACACTTCGGAAAAACTGAAAATAATGAACACTTGTAAAAATTTTGAAGTGTTTCTCGCTTCAAGGGCCATGGGCCGGCACGACACGACAAAACGGCCCGCGGGCCGTGCCTTGGGCCGGCAGCCAGGCACGAAGCACGGTTAGGCAAGGCACGTCAGACACGATGATCCAAGAAGACACGACACGGCCCGATGACTATAGTTCACCCTAATTTATTAAGGTGTTTATCTAAAAAAATGTCTGGCCTAATCCTCCTCGAAAACAATAAAAAAAATCTCATAATCATCTACTTATAGTTACGAAAAACCCCCTTCTTGGATAGCTCATTAATTGAGCTAAAACAATTGTTAATCATAGTTGTATCTATCAACCTCCAGGTTCGTTCCTGAAAATTTTGAGGAGATCTTCAAGAAGCATGCCCACACCAGGCCTGATGCCCTGACGGGCAAAGAGCTGAAGGAGCTGCTCAAAGCAAACAGGGAGCCTAATGACTTCAAAGGATGGTAAGTACTCTTCAGGAGCTAGACTGCTAGAACAGTATATATATGAGAAGGGTATATTTCGGAATTTCTTTGAGCTGAGTGTGTTTCGGAAAAATTACTGCAGGCTAGGTGGTTTCACGGAGTGGAAGGTGCTCTACTCCCTCTGCAAAGATGATAAAGGGTTTCTTCACAAGGACACTGTCAGGGCCGTCTACGATGGCAGCCTGTTTGAAAAGTTGGAACACGAGAGGAAGTCTAAGGAGTCTACTAAGAAGAAATGATTAGAGCACCTTGCGTGGATCGGTAGAATAATACCCTAGTTTGATTATGTACGCTAGTGGATTCATCTTTATTTATGGAGCAAGAGATGTCTTATAAATATATCCATCTTTCTATTATTATTATTATAACTAGCAAACGTGCCCGTACGTTGTAACGGGGAAAATCTATTCAGGTTATGCTCTTTCTATATTCTATAAAATTTTTAAACTAAAGTTTTATGATAACTATGACATTCAAAATATAAGCTAATATTGACAATAATATGACAATACCTTATTAAACACGTAGTATATTTAGGATAATATTTTGATATATTTTTTTCCATCCCCTTTGCAAAACGCACAAAATTATTTATATATTTGTAAATATATCATATTTTGAATTTCATTTTATCCATGCGTTAGTATATATATTTAAATATAGAGTTATGTGACTTCGTTTATGTACCTATAATGAAAAATTACAATTTTAATATCAGATTAAAAGATCGGTAATGTTATATAATAACTAGTTTCACTATCAAGAATATATATATGTAAGAATATGTAGAATAGAAATAGAGATGATGAAAATAAGTTGTTCTCTTTTCTCGTATCTCATTTATAATACATAAGCCCTCGTATATATAACTTCACATGAGGGATGGAGTTACAAGAATTAATATTAGGAGAGTTACACCATTGAATCATGAAGGTTGTAACTTTAATGGTATAGGGGTTATGGACATCCACCTCAATATTTCATAACACTCCCCCTTGGATGTCCATTATGAGGTGAATTGTATGTCTCGTTAAAAACCTTGCCAAGGAAAAACCCAGTGGGAAAAAAAGCATGGCCAAGGAAAAAAGAGTACATACTTATTCACTCCCCCTGATGGCAATATCACTTGATGTCTTTCAACCGACGTAATCCAATATCATGTGCCAATTTCTTGAATATTGAAGTAGGTAGTGCCTTTGTGAACAAGTCTGCTAGATTTTCACTTGAACGAATTTGTTGGACTGTTATAATACCATCCTTTTGAAGATCCTGAGTAAAAAAAACTTTGGCGAGATGTGTTTCACTCTATCTCCTTTTATGTACCTATCTTTTAATTGAGTTATGCAAGCCGCATTCTCTTCATGTATAACCGTTGGTGCTTCATTTTCTAGAAGTAAATTGCAGACCTTGCGAATATGATGTGTCATATTTCTCAACCAGACACATTCTCAACTAGCTTCATAAATAGCCAAAATTTCTGCATGGTTAGATAAAGTTGCTGCTATAGTTTGCTTCATTGAACGCCATGAAATAGATGCACTACCACACATAAATACATATCCCGTTTGTGAACGACCATTATGTGGATCAGATAGATATCCTATATTTGCAAAACCAACTAATTCCTCCATGCATTTGTTAGAAAAATATAGACCCATGTCTTTCGTACCTTGTAAATAATGAAGTATATGTTTTATCCCATTCCAATGTCTTCTAGTAGGACATGAGCTATATCTTACTAATAAATTAACAGCAAATGTAATATTAGGACGTGTATGAGTAGATAGATACATTAGGGCTCCTATAACACTTAGATATGGCACCTCAGGACCAAGAATTCCACTATCACATTCCGGAGGTCGATAAGAATATTTAGTTATATCAAGGGATCTAACAACCATTGTGGTACTCAATGGATGTGCTTTATCCATGTAAAATTGCTATAGTATTTTCTCTATATAAGTTGTTTGATGCAAAAGAACTCCATCTTTAAGATCTTCTATTTGCAAACCAAGGCAAAACTTTGTCTTTCCCAGATCCTTCATTTCAAATTCTTTCTTCAAATAATCTTTCGCCTCAGTGATTCCCTGAGAACTGTCAATTAAGTTTAGATCATCAACATATACAACTCTGATCACAAATTCAGATCTAGATCTTTTTATAAATATGCATGGACAAATAGAGTCATTCTTATACCCTTCTTTTATCAAATACTCACTAAGATCATTGTACCACATTCTCCCAGATTGTTTCAACCCATATAGAGATTTGTTCAATTTAATTGAATATTGGTCTCGAGAACCTAATCCTGGTAGTTTAAATACTTCTGGGAGTTTCATATATATGTCACTATCAAGTGACCCATATAAATATGTTGTAACAACATCCATTAGACACAAGTCAAGATTATCTTTCATTGCCAGACTTATAAGGTATCTAAAAGTTATTGCATCCATCACAAGAGAGTATGTTTCTTTATAATCAATTCCTGGTCTTTGTGAGAATCCTTGGGCATCCAGTCGTGCCTTATATATTGTGATTTCTCCTTCCTCATTTCTTTTTCTCACAAATACCCATTTATAACCAATGAGTTTGACACCATTTGGTATACCAGTTACAGGCCCAAAAACTTCTCATTTTGTAAGAGAATTCAATTCTGCTTGAATCACGTCATTCCATTTTGCCCAATCTTTTCTTTCTTTGCATTCCTCAATTGAGTGAGGTTCTTGATCCTCATTTTTATCTATAACTTCTAGCGCTAGATTATATGAGAATGCATCATCGATGATGACTTTCTCATGGTTCTAAATTTTTCCTGATATGACATAGTTTAATGAGATCACATCTTATAAAGAATTAGGTACCTTTGTATCCTCTTGAGTCATGTCTTTATTTCCTTCAGGAGTTTTTTCCTGAATTATTATTTCCTCTATTTTACCATCTTGATTCTTTGCTCCATTCCGTTTTCGAGGATTTTTATCTTTGGAACCCAATGGTCTACCACGTTTTATGATAGCCTTTGACTCATTAGCAATACATGGTTGTCCCTCTTGGACATTAATTTTTTCAGGAGCATTAGCCGCTGGAATATATGACTTGGTCACTCTTTTTAAGTCTGTAAAAGCATCTGGCAAATTATTTGCTAAACTTTATAAATGAATTATCCTTTGAACTTCTTGTTCACATTGTTTTATACGAGGATCAAAATGAGATAATGATAATTCATTCCAGCCTATTTCTCTATTTAGCTGTTTATTTTCTCCCCCTGTTGTTGGAAAATTTGATTCATCAAAATGAGAATCAACAAATCTTGTTGTAAATATGTCTCCCGTTGATGGTTCAAGATACTTTATTATGGATGGGGATTCATACCCAATATATATTCCTAACCTTCTCTGAGGTCCCATCTTTGTGCGTTTTGGTGGAGCAATTGGGACATACGCCACACAACCAAAAATTCTTAGATGAAAAATATCTAGCTTTTTGCCAAAAACCAACTGTAGAGGGGAAAAATTATGGTAACTTGTTGGTCTGATGCGAATCAATGCCTCTGCATGCAAAATAGCATGTCCCCATGCAGACATTGATAGTTTTGACTTCATAAGTAATGATCTTGCTATTAATTGGAGACATTTAATAAATGACTCTGCAAGACCATTATGTGTATGAACATGTGCAACTGGATGTTCAATACTTATTCCAATTGACATGCAATATTCATTGAAACTATTTGAAGTAAATTCACCAACATTATCCAAGCTTATAGTTTTGATCGGATTGTCTGGAAATTGAGCTCTTAACTTGATTATTTGAGCCAATAGTCGCACAAATGCTATGTTGCGGGTTGATAGTAAGGAGATGTGTGACCATCTAGTTGATGCATCAATTAAAACCATAAAATACCTAAATGGTCCACTTGGTGGATGAATTGGTCCACATATATATCCTTGTATGGGCTCTAGAAAAGCGAGGGACTCATGTCCAATTGTAGCCGGTGAAAGGCGTACAATTAGTTTCCCTTGAGAGCATGCGATGCATGGGAAGTCATTCAATTGAAGAATCTTTTTGTTCTTTAATTCATGGCCGCATGAACTATTAATATTTTTTTTTGCATCATTACTAATTTGGGATGGCCTAACCAGTCATGCCAAATAATAAAATTGGTATGGTTGGTGAACTTCTACAGAAGACAATTCTGGTAATTTCTCCAACACATATTTTTTCTTGATGACATCTTTGTTATGTTGAGGTACTCCACATTACCCTCACACATTGTCTCTATGTGATAGCCATTTTGGTGTATATCTTTAAAGCTCAACAAATTTCTTTGAGACTTTGGGGAATAAAGTGATTTGTTTATGTCTACCTTTGTCCCACAAGGTAACATTATTGTGGCTCTTCCTGAACCCTCTATCAATTTAGCACTTCCTGATATAGTATGAACAACTACATCTTGTAATATAAGATAGGAAAAATACATTTTACTCTTCAAGATAGTATGAGTTGTTCCACAGTCTATAATACATATAGTTACTTCATTTGCAAGCTCTTGAGGCAACAATTTCGCCTTTATATTTATCTCCCCTTTCTTGCCTTTTATTGGAATTCCCCATGTTCTTGAATTTGACACTATAATTTTCTCTACCACGGCCATATCCATATCCATGACCGCACCCGCATCCATGTCCGCGGCCATGACCACTATTTTGATTATCATATCTTGTTGCATTTACTTCAGGGGGTGGATTTGAACCAGTTGGACGTGTTTCATGGTTTTCATCAAAAGCTCATTGTTTTGTTTAGCCACAAGCAAACAAAAAATAAGTTCAGAATATTTCTTGAATCCTGCCGATGCGGGACCCATAGGGTTCCCCATCGAGTAGAGAGAAGAAGACCTAGTCCAAATAGGATTCACTACATGAATCCTACTAGGACTACGAGAAGACCTAGTCTAAATAGGATTCCCTACGTGTAATCCTACTAGGACTAGAAGAAGAGCTAGTCCAATTAGGATTCCCTACATGTAATCCTACTAGGACTAGTTACACATAATCCTACTAGGATCTCTACTTTGTAATTAACTAGGACTCCTCCCTCTCCTGGACTATATAAAGGAGGATAGGGGTCCCTAGATCGACAGGAGACATCATGATACCTGAGTTCAGATAAGCTCATACCTCAACACAACTAGACCTTGCGGTCTAGACTACAAGCATAGGGCGCAAGATACTTTTACACCCCACACTGGACGTAAGGCACGCCATCCTGGCGGCTGAACCAATATAAATCATTGTCTCCCTGCGTTTACCATCAAGTTCCTGCATGCGCCGACACCCCTCCGAAGTCCGAACAAAACACCATCCCGGGTAACCCCGTGACGGGTTGCCGGTGGTAAAACATCGACAAATCCTTTCTCACGGTATTGCTGCTGAAGCAACACATTTGATGCATGGAATGTAGAGAATGTTTTCTCTAACATCTCTTCATCTGTTACTTTTCTCCACACAATAGTAACAGTGATGTGATTCTAAACATGACTGAATTGTATTTAGAAACACTTTTATAGTCTTGTAACCTTAGGTGCAACCACTCATAATGAGCTTTAGGGAGGATCACTGTCTTTTGATGATCAAATCTTTCTTTTAGTTTGTTCCAAAGAACAAGGGGATCCTTATCAATAAAGTATTTAGCCTTTAAACCTTCATGGAGGTGGTGGCGAATGAAAATCAAAGCTTTTTTTTATCTTGGCTAGATGCATTATTTTTTCTTTGATCGCATCACCAAGCCCATTGCCATTCAAGTGAGTTTCAACATCTAGCACCCATGACAAGTAATTCTTTCCCGAAATATCTAGAGCCGTGAAATCAAGCTTGACAAGATTTGACATAGTAAACTACAAAATATATATATTGCGAAATTTAAACAATCATACAAGAATAAAATATAGAAACATATAGAAACAGTAATGTCTTACCATAGAAAAAATATTATGATCAATGTAAAGTTCCTTACCTAGTTCTTGATAGCTTTTAGAGACAACCGTGCTGATAACGTGTTATATAATAACTAGTTTCACTGTAACACCCACAAATTTGTTTGCATTTAAATTAGTAGAAAATGATTTATTAAAGAATTGTGTGAGCATTTCAATTAGAGAAATAATAAAAATTCTTGGAAATAAAATCAATTCTTAGTTTAGTAACATGTTAATGCATACATGCTGCTGCATAATTTTTATTGTGATGGTTGAGTTTGCAAAGCAAAGTTTAAATGAATTCAAAATTCAAATTTGCTTATGAAAAAGGATTTGGAAAAGAAAGAAAAAGAAAAGGGTATGACCTCTCTTTCTCTCTCCTTTTTCTGTTTTGGCCGAGGGCCCAGCCCAGCCTGCTCTCTCCCTCTCTTTTCTCTCCTGCTCGGCCCACTGCCCTCTTCTTCCGCGTGGCCCAGTAGGCCGGCCCAACCATAACCGCAGCGGCAGCGCAGTTCCGCTCCCTCACCCTCTCTCTCTCTCGCTGCCGTTTGGGCACACCTGTCGGCGCCATCCCCAACCTCCCTCTCTCTGCTCCCTCGCGCGACGCAGAGCACCGCAAGCCGCAACCACCGCGTCGCCCCGCTCCCACTCCCCCACGATCCTCCCTTCTGTTTCGCAACCGACGCCGCACTCCCTCTCTCGTCCGATAAAGCAGAGCACCGCCCGACCCCGCCCTTCCCTCTCGCTCCCATCTTTTCTTCCGAGCGTAGAACACCGCCGTAGTCGCAGAGAAGATCACCGGAGCCCTTGACACCGCCTCGGTAAGCTTCGTTCCGAGTCCACGATCTCCCCGCGAACCTCCTCGGCCTAATCCCTCCCTCTAATTCCTCGTCGGTGGTCACAGAACACACGCCGGCGCGAGCTCCGCCGATGCCGACCGCCGTTGCACGCCGACCGTCAGCACCGAACCGTCCCCGTCCTCTACGTCTACTTGGTGAGCTCCGCAATCTATCCCTCTTCCTCCCTGACCTCTCAATTTGGCGATTCACGGCCTATAGGGCCCTGCCCGCGAGCACCGTAGGCCGCCGGCATGGCATACACGGCGCCCGTCCTTCCTCCCCTCTTTGCGTTCAATCAGTGCCGCCATGAGGATCGCCGTGAGCTCCTCTCTCTCCCCATGCCCTCGGTTCGGCGAATCATGGCCCCTAGAGCCCGTGCCGTGAGCACAGCACGCCGCCGGCCATGGCGCGACGTCGCGCCGCCTCTGCCCTTCTCCCTGAGTCCGTCCGAGGGTACCATCGCACTCGCCTCGTTCTCCTCTTCCTCCCCATGCTTTCGGTTTTCGAAACGGACGTCGGACGGTCAATTCTGATGAACTCCGGCGAGCTCGTGCCATCGGAAATGGAGGCGCCGCCGCGCCCTCTCTCTGCTCCGGCCGGCTAGTCCTCTCTCTCCCCTCCTTTTCTTTTCGGCCATCCGATCTTCAATCTGTGGGCGAGATTAGATACCCCTTCAGGGTTAAGTGGACGGTCCACCGTGGACCCGTGGACCCTCGGTCCCGCGCTGAGTCAGCGGGTGCACGCACTGTGCGGTGCACCGCACCAATCCCGAGCCGCCGCATGGCAGCTCTGCTGGCCCCGCACCACAGCCCTGGCGCATTTCTCTGTTTACGCTTTCTCTGTTCAAAAAGCGTAATCCTGAGTTCACTATTTACAGATTTGCCATTGCACTATGTTTTTTATAAAAGTTGCATTTTAACTCCGATTTGAGCGATTCGAATTGCATTAGATTCATAATGAAATTCTCTAAATGTTAAACCATCTGTTAGTCATGTTTGAAACATTTAAATTGAGGATAAGTATAATTAATAAAATGCTCCTAGAGAACTAGTTTAATTCATAACTTTTGCGTTTTAAATCCGATTTTAGTGAAATTCGCGTTGAAATGATCGTAGCAGAGCATAGTATCTTTTTATAAACCTTTTAACTTTGTTTACTGTTGCTGGTGTACTGTTCTAATAGTAGCTTTGGTTTGCTTTGTATGTATGCAAATTGGAATGTGTGTTGTTGCAATGCCTGTGATCGAGTTCAGACGGTGAGGAGTTTGCTTGTGACCAGGAGTTCTTCGACCAGCAGCAGGACCAGCAAGAGTTTGAGAACCAAGGCAAGTATAGCATGGGATCTACCTTGTTATCCTATTCACCGTAATCATAATTTTCATGTGCATCTGTTTAATTTGATACCCATAGTATATTTCCATAGTATTGAAATCCTATTCCTTGACTCCTATGGGTTATGCATATGGGTAGATGGCTAGTGCTATATGAAATGATACATGATCCTTGCCAAATGATATAAGGTTTTGAATGAATTGGTGAATCTGTTTATGGCAATTGGAACATAACCTTTTATAATAACTCACTGTTGGCAAAAGCTGGGACTGACAGTGCTACCGTGAGAGCTACATGGCTCTAGCTTTAACTCAGTAATAGGATCTTTTCTAGCTCGTTAGCGGTTACTCGAAAGGACGCATTAGGCTCTTGCCGAGCTGGTTATAGTGCGGCCTCTGTCCGAGTTTGAGCGTAGCCTGCGGTCTTTATGCTACTCGGAAGGAGGGCTCTATCACCCCTTGCAAATCCTAGGGGTCCTAATCTTGTTAGACGAGATACTATGCAAGGTTTCATAGTGAACCCCGCCCACTCACCTTGGCAGTGATTATGGGAGTAATTAACCCGGGCATTCGGGGCATCACGACTCACGGGTAAAGATGCACAACCTCTGCAGAGTGTTAAAACTGATATATCAGCCGTGCTCACGGTCACGAGCGGCCCGGAAAACTGATGGTTTAATTATGATTAACTTGACCAATTTTTATGTTCCTATTGCCACTATAATGGTGATGTTTATGTTCCTTGGAACTTTGGCAATGATATAAGTGGGATCACTTGGGGCTTAAGCATAACCTGATGTTACTTAATAATAAAACTTTGGTTAACTAAAAGTGCTAAACGCAGTAAGCCAGTGTCATCCTTTTGAGCTTCATACCCCATGTTATACTGCTGAGTACGAATGTGCTCACGCTTGTTTTTCTTTTCAACTTTTGGATAAAAATCCCGGATGGGTAACAGAAGCAGGAGGCTATGAGGACTATCCTGAAGATTTCTAGGCTTGGTCAACCAGTTGACCTTCCCTGTGAGATGGAGCCTTGAGAGCTAGTTGTATCTTCCGTTGTTTTATTTATTTATGTAATGAATCTATGTACGCTATGTATTAAACTCTGTGATGATACTTTGTAATTTGTGGACTTATGTGTGGATTGCTTCCTGGGCACACATAATGTTGTGCATCATATTTCGTCCTTGAAATTGGGTGTGATATTCACTATCAAGAATATGTGTGTAAGAATATATAGAATAGAAGTAGAGAGGATGAAAATAAGTTGTTCTCTTTTCTCGTATCTCATTTACAATACATAAGCTCTCATATATATAGCTTCACATGAGGGATGGAGTTACAATAATTAATACTAGAAGAGTTACACCATTGAATCATGAAGGTTGTAACTTTAATGGTATAGGGGTTATGGACATCCACCTTAATATTTCAGGTAAGATGTAGTTACCCATGTGTCATAGACGGGTCTATCTGATGATTAGGATGGAAGCACCTCTCAATTACTACAAGGTAGCTTTAGTCGATGATTAGTATTGGAGAGAGGTTTATTAGACTAAACTGCATAAGAAACTGCTCCAAACTTTAGTTCACAATTTGATTAGTTGGACCATTGCTTAACAAGACTATAATATCAATATAAGTTTTGTTCTCAATTAAAACTGCATATAAATAACTTAGTGGTGAAAACATATACTTGTAGGTGGATACAAACCAAAACCAATGTGAAAAAAAAACCGGAAACAAATCAATCCGATAACAAACCGAAACATGACTCACGAACGGAAACAAAACCCAAAAAACGGATTTTGAGAAACACCACCAGCCGAGGGAAAAAAGTATATAGATAATAGATTGGACTCTATCTCTATATGAGTACAGGCTGAGACGTAAGGACGACCTGTCTCGTTGGCTGTGGATGCATATGCTAGTCATGCTCCCATCTTCGTTCATCATCGAGCCCCTGACGTTTGATTCTGTACCTACTGTCATACATAATTCGAATATCAATTAGCAAGAGTATCTATACCAGCGAGAGCAATAAGCCACGTATGCTAATGGTCTGGACTCTGGAGGCCGGTGGTGTTCCCTTCGATGCCGTTCTTGCCGATTGGATGCACGGCGGGGGCGCTGCTACTGCTAGTGCTAGGCGTCGTGCTCAAGATCGTGTTCTACGTCATCAACGCTGACAGCGCATATGAATCCTTCTACCTCCCCATGCTGGGCCTACTCTTCCCTCTTCGCCGCCATGGTGTTGTGCGGCTACTCAAGTCAAGTACGTCGGCATGTTCAATCACTTGAGCAAGCTGTTGGCATGGCAGAGCTAAGCGGGCGGCCGTGACCTGCTTTGCCGCATCTGCGTTTGCGTCTGCGTCTCCGCGCTCGCCAACGCGCTCTTCACCAACTACGTCTATTGCGTCGGGGTAACCGGGTTCATATGCTAGAGCTCGCCACGCTCGCCACCAATGCCAACATCGACTCCAGCGCCACGCCCATCGGCAACCCGAAGAACCTGGTCATCACCTTCAACCACAAGATCTCCTTTCCTCCAAATCTTCTTTGGCATCCTGCCGGCCATGCTCGCCGGGATGGGTGTCAACACGGTCGTGCTGGTCTGCATGTACTAGAACGTATCCAGGGCGCCGCTTGCAGTCATGAGCTATGATGCAGGATCTCTAGCTCGCTTATATAAGCAGCACAACTATGTCACATCAGAGTTTGCAATATATATTGGAATTGGAATTGGAATTGGTATCTATCTCGTTTTTTTGTCTTTTGTTTGCCTCCGTGGTTTTGGTTTCGGTTTCGGTTTCTAATTCTGCTTTCCTTTACCTTTTTCGTTTCCATAGTTTCCTGTTCTCTCCGGCACATAGGGTTGGTTTGCCGTTAGTTTTCATTTTCGCACGCCTCCTCTTCGATTAGGATTTGTAACTATCTCAGTTACCTTAAGAAGTCATAAAGCTCTATTTGGATTACAATTAAAACTCTTATCTTTTAAGTTTATATTAAGAAATCTTATTTTTAATCGAACTATGTATCATGTTAGACAAGAGTTATTCTAACTCGTATATGGGCACGAGCTATATATATAAGTCCGAACGGAAGAAACTCCTCATTATACGGTAGTTAGAGGGGGGCGGACCTAAAAAGAATGGATGGACACAAAAATGGCTAGAAATTTTACCTCTTTATTATTATGTATAGATATGTGTTTTTAGAATTAATCTGTGGTAATCTAGACTCTAGAGATACCGTAAAAAAATCTAGACTCTAGAGATAGAAGGTAAACAGATGAATTTTCCAATTTTTTTTTGAAAGAACAGGTGGGACAAGGAGCCCCTACTGAAAATATATTAAAATATATTAAAAGGTAAGCAAAATGTAAAAAAAGTAGAAGACGGAGCTAAGGGCAGCTCCAATGTGCACAACGAACCGAGCATGCAAACTCCTGCGTTGTGTTAGCCGATTTGGTTTGCGTAGTGTGAGCATCGACTGTAGGGGCCACCACTCACCATGTAAACAAAGAAAATAATGTATCTCTATCCACGCGTAAGCGCGTTTGCTCTCCTAGCTCCACACTTCTTCGTACGATTGGTTTATTTTATTTAGCGATTGATTTCTCGGTTCGGCGCGTCTGCAACATATGATTTTTGTTCTGATACGCATGGTTTGATAGCTATAATGTTCTCGGTTCGATTTTGCTACGCCACGGTTTGACTTTTTCATACACCGGAGCTGCTCTAAGCAGAGCAAAGCAAAGCCAAAGCAAAGCCGCTTAGTATGAACTATATGAACCTAAATATAAGTTTATCTAGTTTTTTTTCCGCATCTTCTTAGGATGCATGCAGTTAGGTTTTGAATTTCTTTTATAAGCATGCATAAATTTATTTGAACCGTAAAAGATAATGAATCATTCCTAAAATTTCTAAACTCTTGGACAACAACATATATGTCTTCTGTTGCACGTGAGGAATCTTTATGATACACAAGGAAAAAAATTATATGATAACAAAAACTTTTGAAAAATACATATACAATAACAAAGGCTTCTTTTTTGAAATAAATATAACCTTTTCTAACTAGACCAATGTTAACATTGTAGTCTACAAACACGTTATAACATAGCCACCTCATGAATCTTCTTATAGCACTAGAGTGGGTTCTTAGAGGTGCTAGAGCATGACCCAGGGATGGAAGATCATAGTCGTTTGGCTGTGAGCAACTATTGGTCTCTAGCTCAAAAACATCACATCACTCAACAACCAACCAAATCACGCTATCATTGCTCCCAACATGTTTTTCCTTCAGCGTGGCTCCATCTTCGTAAACCATCTTCTAGTACCTCTCATACACCATCTTTAGTTTTGACTAAGAAGGTGTCGATGTTTTACCACCGATAGCCTGCCACGGGGTTACCCGAGACAGAAGTTCGTGCCTCGGCGAATAGTGAAACCTTGATGGTTGGACACGCAGGGACAAACGGTTTATACTGGTTCAGGCCCTCGACACAGTTGAGTAATAACCCTACGTCCAGTTGGGTCACTTGTTATTGCTCTGATCTCGTAATACAAGGTGTTGTGTGTCGCTCTACGTATTGGGTGTTACGTAGTATGTTCAGATATTTTTTTTGGGTGATACCCTCGTCAGCCCTTTATAGTCCAGGAACTGGCCGATGGCTGCTCTAATCCTACTCGGTTACAAGCTTTGAGTCCTAAGCTGTGCTTCGGTCTTTTCATCCTTACCGAGTAGAACTCGGTTTTGCTTGTCTATCTTCCTTTGTGGGCCGAGAAAAGGAGGCCCAAAGCTTAGGTAAGCCGGTCCATGGGTACCCTATAGAATATCCCATTGACAAGCCCCTGAGCATCTCATGATTTTTCTTCAAAGTGATGGGTTGTTTAGAAAGCAAGCCGAGTTCTTTTTGAAGCAAAATCATGAGATGATCTCTTGTGTCTTTGTCTTATAGTCTTCTTGCGTCTTTTTTTTGGACAACAGGTGCACTCATTGAGTGTATCCCCCGAGCCTCTAATTACTTGGTACAGGTATTCGGAGGATGTGAGAAAAAACTTTGTGTAGTATGTATTTCCAGCCCCCGAGCCTTCTCCGAGTTCTTTTTAGCGAAAAAGAACTCGGCAGAAGGGTCTGAAATACTTTGCTTCTGTCTGATTTTGTTCACGGGTGGGTACTGTGCTTTCACGGATGTGTGGAATCTTGCTTTCATTATTTGTTTTGGTCAGCTTTTGTTGTTTTCCTGCTTTTCTTTCTCGTGACTTTTGGCTTTTGGTGGTCCTTCCTTACTATATATTGTGTTGTGCCTGCACTGGTAGTTTGATCTCTAGAGTTCTCCTCTTTCTTTTTAATGATCATACTGTTGAGTGAAACTGAGCATCCCCTGGGCTTGTGCCTGCCTTTTGGTAGTTGAGTGGATAGAAGAATTCTTGTGAATGGAGTTAGAGGTAGACTAACTCCTTGGTTAGATTTTCCTGGGAAGTTTGGTGTAGTGGGTAGAAGAAGTCTTGTGATGTGGCTTGCATGCCTTCTCTGTCTAACTGTCGAACTCCGGGCTGTAACCATTGTCGTTCCCGAATTGGTTGAAGTGGTGTGCTCCATCTTCCTGGCCGTGCATGCTTGCACCGAACTCCTGCTGGAAAGCCTAGAGCTGGACCTGTCCAATCTCATTTGCTGGGAGTGGCTTTCTGCCTATCAACCAGAACTTTCCTCATTTTGTGCGAAGATTCTAGGTTGTTTTAATCTGCAAGGTTTTCGCCAAGTGTTGGGTCTTCTTTGGTGGTAGACCTGATCTGTCCTTGGTTTTAGCCTTTATATTTTGTCACTTGTGGTCTTTTGTTGTAGATGAGGCTTATATTGGCCTTGTATTGGCAGCTTCTGGTTGTTGTATCTGTAAGATTACTGACAGAGTTGTTTTTGGTATCCAATGAGTGTTCCTGGTTGTATGATTGTCCTTGGAATATTCTTTTGGATATTCTATCTAGTACCTTGATGTACTGCTTTTATTGTAGCCGTTTCTATCTCATCAATGTAGTCTGAAAGGATCAAGATGCCCAAGAGGGGGGGTGAATTGGGCTTGTAATGCGGAAATGTAAAGAGCTAGGGAAAAGAAATTCTCAGTGACGCAGCGATGTTTTCCTGAGGTATTGAGGTGTCGACACCCCCCCTAGTCCTTGTTGGAGCACCTCGCAAGGTATCGCTCCCCCTCTACCCGCGCAAGGGTAGAGTGCTCTCTACGGGCTGATTCTTCGCCACTCCGGCTCGGTGAATCGCCCACAACCGATCACAGAAGCTTGGAGAAGAGCCGCCAACAATCTTCCGGCGATCACTTCCTCCGAACACCACCAAACCATCTAGGTGCTGTCGAACACCAAGAGTAACAAGCACAAGACCTTCACTTGACCAACTCAAGGCTAGGAAGGTGGATGGATGCACACAAGTCACTCCTAATCACTCTAGGAGGGAAGAACAAGATGAACTCTCTCTAATCTCTCCCTCACTAGGCACTTGACTCTCCAAAGGATTTCTCAAGGTGTCACCAGCTGAAACAATGGCCAAGAGAGGTCCTAAGGACGAAGGGGTGACTATAAATAGTCCCCACCTCCAAAAGTAGCCGTTTTTTACTTTTTTTCTTTCTCTGCCAAGCCACCGGACTAGTCCGGAGCTTATACCACCGGACCAAGCACACTGGTCCGGAGCTCACTCTGACTTCCAACTCAGGCACCGTCGGACTACTCTGCTTGGTCCGACACCCTGGTCCGACGCACTGGTCCGGAGCCAGGGTGCTCTCTGAGTGAAAAACTTCTTCTCTTCTTCGAACCACCGGACCACTCTCCTTGGTCTGGAGCCCTGGTCCGATGCTCTAGTCCGGAGCCAGGGGGCTCACTGAGTGAAACCAACCTTCTGTCTTGAAGCGTCGGACTAGCCGTCGGACTCACCGTCGGACTAGTCCGGAGCCTTCTCTCTCTCTGACACGAACCATCGGACCACTCTCCTATGGTCCGACGCTTTCCAGACATGTGGTCCGGAGCTCCTCGAGCTGAGATTTTGCCTAAGTCAGGCACCGTCGGACCACTCTCCTTGGTCCGACGCCTACTTGGCAGACTGGTCCGGAGCCTCTTTCTCCCCCTATTTCAACTGTTTTCGCTGAGATTTCTCAAGGGATTTTGCTCCTACCATTTCTAGGTTTTACCAAGGGCTGAAAGCAAGGTCTCTAGGACTAGTTGTGACAAGTGTGCATATACCCACTCTCCTAAACTCTCCTAGGTCAAGCTACTAATCTCATACCCCCCTTAATAGTACGGTCAAAGGAAAAACAAAAACCCTAGCTATACTTAGTGCCCTTCTCAACCTTATGGCACTAAGGACTAGCCTAGTCTTCGACTTATATCATCATCCTTTGCAACCGAAACGATTTCCATCTTGGGGGCATGAATATCCATTAAGCCCATTCAAATTGCATCACTAATGACCTAACACAAATGACTTTGCCTCTGCAAAACACACGTTAGTCATAGTGACCTAGTATTGTCGTTAATCGCCTAAACACAAGGGTCCATGATTCTTCAATCTCCCCCTTTTAGGTGATTGACGACAATACAAGCTCGAGTAGGGAATAATGAGTGAATTTTGATAAGAGTAAACATGACTTGACATGAGATAGGCATGGGTTAGTGTTAGAAAAGACAAAAACATGCCTAACCATTCAAGCCACGACAAGCACAATAGATATGAATTGAGCATAGTACTTGATTTCATAAAGGATATGCTATAGCCAAAAGATAAGAGATTAGCGCGGAAGCAATATAGCATAAACATGTGACATGATATATAAAGATGAATGTCCACACATGTCACACAACCATCAAGTCTCAAACATCACACATATCATACAATGCATAAAGACGGTAAACGTGATGCATGATGCGATAGAGTTTATACACATCAAAAGAACGAATCCTACTAGCTCCCCCTAAAGCTAGTCCATCTACTCGACTCTCCCTCTCCCCCTTTGGTGTCGAAGCACCAAAACTAGGCATCTGGAGGCGGAGTGGAAGCAGCCGTGGAGCGGTCGAGCACCCTGAACGCTGCCGATAGGTCTCATCATCTGAGTCCTCCCCCTGAGTATCTGACGCTGGAAGTGAAGCGGTCTAGGGGTCGGTAGCTGACAGGCCTGCTATCGCTGCTGTCGAAGACTCTGGAGCAGTAGCTGGGGTAGTCGTAGGATCATAAACCGGTGCCAGTGTCGCTGCGGGAGCCTCAGGAGATGTGGTGTCCGGTTGTGCCTCATGCACGGACTCGACTGGAGTCTGAAGGACCGGAGACTGCGGAGGCTGTACTGGAGTGGAGGTAACAACTGTAGCATCGATAGCAACTGCAGCGGTGGGTGGAGTAGACATGGCTGGAGCCCGACTATCGTGTGCAGCCTCTGAGGAAGCTACTAAAGAGCGGTGTTGATCGGCTGTTGGTGCAACAAGCTTTGCCTCAACCTCTGCTGCTATCTATGGACCAGTGGGGGACGGATGCCCTGTAATGTCACTGAACGACGCGGATAGATCTCTGGCAGTAGCACCCATCGTAACAGTAAGCGGAGTGAAACCAGTAGTGAGAGGGATGAACTGCTGAGTGGGGCCGAAGGTGTCCAACCACTGTGTCACCTGAGTCGCCGGCGACTGGAACGGGGTGGTCAATCCGGCACCCTGAAGTCCACTGGACTGTACGGCTGGGGTGAGAGTGACTGTCTGACCGATGGAACTCGTAGGGGCCACTGAAGGGCCAACTGAGGGTCCAACTGAAAACTGTGGGCCTCCTAGCTGCCCAACTGACTGAGAAGGCTGTGAGGTACTCATCATCTGTATCTGAGGGGCAGCTGGAAACTCAAGAGGAGGGGCGCCTGTCCACTTCATCATGTGGGCCATAAAGGCCATGTTTTGCTGCTGAAGCTGTTGAGACCGTGGTTGTAGGCGCTGTGACTCCAACTGCATAGCTAGCATCTGTCGCTGCATCTCAAAGTGACGCTCCTCAGACTGCCTCTGCATCTCATCCTGTCGCTGCTGTACCTGAGTAACTGTAGTGACTAAGGAGCTCTGCTGCTCATTAAGACGGTCAAGAATCTTCAGCATCATCGTCTCTGTAGCAGAGCCAGAGCCGCCAGCCTCAGTGTCGTGAGCCCGTGGGGGCATAGGTGGAACTGGCTGGAAGTCGGCGTCTGAGCTGTCTGAAGAGGTGTCCTCAGGAGTCACATCAGCTCCAGTGTCTAAGCCATGGAGCTCCTGCTGCTCAACACTGCGGATCGCCTCATCCTGAGCATCAACATCAGCTCTGTCAGCTGGAGCAGTCCTCTCTCTAACCAGATGAAGTACCTGGTTCCCAAATCGGCTATCAAACGAACCAAGGACTCTGTAGGCCGGGAAAGAAGTCGGTGACTGATCCAGCAGGGCGCGGAGTCCAGGGTTGGCTCCCTCAAGCTCAATAGCTATGATCGATGAAATCCAATGAGCAGAGGGAAACTGACGTCATGCCCTCATACCATCTGCTATCACATCCTCAATCTCTGACACAAGAAAGTCGGCGACGTCGAACGGTGTCTGAGAAACGAGTGCCTGAAGGAGTAGCTGCTGTATGTTAGTTAATCCTTCCTTGTAACCCGTGCGAGGCAACAAGGTACGACGTAGAACCTCGTTCAACCGGTGAACGGTGGGTCGGAGCTCTACGGGGCTACGACGGGAGCCCTCTGAGAAAGGTGGCTTGAAGAGAGGAGCCACCTCCTGAACTGACAGTGTACGACCACCTCGAGCTCGGCGAGGCACAGAAGCTCCTCTGTAGCAGTCATAATGAAGATCGAGCTCGCCACCTATCTGACGGAGGTGAAAGATCTCTCTGAGCCAAGTCAAATAGAGCCTGTAGCGCTCGCCTCTGAAAGTGTACTGGAGAAACTTGTGCTCTGGATCAACCCACACTGAGGCATAGAACTCTCTGACCCATCTCTCAATATAGTTTCCGGAACGACCAAGTAAATCGGCGAGTCTCGGAAGGTATGTGATGAACGGTCTGATCTCCTCACCAGCCAACTCAACTATGCTATCTAAGGAGCAAACCCTGTGTGGTCGGATCTGAATGCTGGTAAGCTGAGCTGCTCTGTAGAAATCCTCCATGAGAGGTGTGTGCCATCCTGGTGAGGCTCTGGGGTCACGCTGATCCGGGCACCACTTCTCAAGAGTGACAAATCGAAGTTTCTTCACCTACTTGGCTGTGAGATTCCTCAGATCAAGGTGAACTGATGCTGAAGCTGCTGTGGGAGCTGCTGAGGCACTCTGAGGTGACTGAGCTGACTGAGAACGAGTGGATCACCCCCAGGAACGAGGTGCCAACGGTGTACCCAGAGCTTCAGTGACAAGCTCTGGCTCCTCTGGAGTATCCTTTGTCTGTGACCCAGTAGGAGGAGTGGACGGTAGATCCCGCGGAGGGGTGCCAAGTCTCACTGTGCCTCGGCGACCGCCTCGCTTTGCACGGTCGGCTGCATCTGCTACTGCCTCTGCTTTCTCAGCTTCTGTTAGCTTTCGCTTCTTTTTCTTTGCCTTCTCAACAACCTGCTTCTTACCCTTGTCTCTAGAAGGATGTGGAGGAGGAGGAGTGTCATCACCTGACCCAGGAGTGCGAGCACGAGAACCACGAGCCATATGGAGGAATCAAAGATTCACTGCCCACTGAAAGCAACCACTGACTGATCCACTGCCACAAGAACCACTGATCTCTATAAGTATCAACTGCCAACTGATCAATCAAAGCACAACTGACAGAGGGGCCTGTAAGCCACTGGACTGAACCTTCTGAGGCTTTGCCTCAATCCTTACTCGCGAGCTTTGCCCCGAGTTTAAGCTGCCACTGACTGCTGCTAGATAGAATAGACAGGGTATATATAAGCATATATAAAATCTAGAGATAAGAATTCGTATAGAAGCAAGCATCTAGATAAGTAAAGGAATGAAATCTGTCATGATACCTGAGGTAAGAGAGCGTATCTAATCAGAGCAATTCAAGTTCCAAACCACACTCCTAAAGAGATTTGCCAGCTGTGAATTACAATTAGCAATTGATTTAGTGAATTGGGTTGAATATGGAGTTTCAAGGAAATACACTAGGTCATGACTCTATCTATGACTCGACAAAACGCGATGTCGTAGATCGAAACCATACCCTAGCGAGAAGTGGTGAAGTCGATGACGACGAAACGAGTTCGGTCACGGACGAAGACGTCGAAAAGCAAACCCTAGGGTTAGGCCAAACCCTAGGGGGGGAAGCTTCTTTTGATTTGCAGTGGCAATGTGGAAGTGGGAAACCCTAGAGCTTGAACTGCCTGGCAGGGAGCTTGGAGGTTTGGACGCCGGCGAGGGGGGTCCTCGGCGGCGAGGTCGAAGGCAGGGCGGCGATGGGAGTCAGGAGGCGGCGATTGAGGGAGACGGTGCTGCTGCTTCGAGGGGGGTGAGGTGGAGTGGCGGCGGAGCTCAGGTGGAGGGCTCACTGGCGGCGAGAAGGGCGCAGGGGAGCTGGTGCCGGAGCTAGGGCAGAGCGGCGGTGGAGCAGGCGCGGCGGCGTATGGATGGCAGAGACGAAGATAGTGCTGAAACTGAGCCGTTCGCGGGGGGTTATCCGCAAAATTCGAAGCGTCGGACCACTATGCTTGGTCCGGAGGCTGGTCCGATGGGTGGTCCAACGGTACCAGAGAAAGAAAATAGAGAGTACCCGACCACCGGACCAGTGCGTCGGACTACTCACCGGACTGGTCCGACGGTGCACTGGACTGGTCCGACAGCGCTTAGATATAACTGACAGAGGCACCGGACAACTTGCCAATGGTCCGGAGGAGCGTCGGACGGTGGTCCGACGGATTCTGTGGCTGGAGAACTTTTATGCAGTGAGGGACAGGGCGTCGGACCACTACGTCGGACCATGCAGAGTGGTCCGGAGGGTGGTCCGGTGCTTAAATTTGCTCTGAATTTTCCTATTTTTCTCTTCAATCTTTTCTCTTAGCCAAGTACCAACACAAAAGAGCAAAGAGGAGCACTTGTTGGACTTAACATAAGAACCATCTCTCAAACCCTCAATTTTAGAAATAGTTTGCCATAGGCTAGGATTAGTTTTCATAAGAAAATAGTTCAATAAAGCTCCAAGGGTCACCATAGGGGCACAAGAGGGGTATTAGCTAAAGCTAGAGCATCGAATTGCTCCCCCTAAGTGTTGAACCTAAGGATGACCAAAAAAACTTAACCGAAAAGAAACAAAGAAGCAACACTCATGCATATGCAATGCAAAACGGAATTTGAATCTAGGTTGCTTGCAAGTTTAAACCGCGGTTAAGCTTTGTCACACGCTTTGAGGGCGGTTATCTTAACCGCGTTAGCCAAGCCTATATGCATTACCAAATTAAACATGTTATATTACATATGAATGCATGGTTCACACAAACTCATCTTTTAGTGAAGTTAGAGTGATCAAGCACATTTAACTCGCTTCTCAACCTACAAAAGGTTGTTTCATCGAGTGGTTTAGTGAAGATATCCACCAATTGATCTTCGCTCTTAACTCCAACTAGTGTGATGTCTTTCCTAGCCACATGATCTCTAAGAAAGTGATGGCGAATATCTATGTGCTTGGTGCGAGAGTGTTGAACCGGGTTGTTAGCAAGCTTTACGGCGCTTTCATTATCACACAAAAGTGGAACTTCTTTTAAAAACACGCCGTAATCAAAGAGTGTTTGGGTCATGTATAAGATTTGTGCACAACTTGCTCCCATGGCAATGTATTCCGTCTCGGCGGTTGACAATGCCACACTGTTTTGCTTCTTTGAGGACCAAGAAACAAGTGATCTTCCTAGCATGTGACACCCGCCGGAGATACTCTTCCTATCAACCTTACACCCGGCATAATCCAAATCGGAATAGCCAACTAGTTGGAAGGGAGCTCCTTTGGGATACCAAAGACCCATGCTAGGGTTGTTCCTTATGTACCTAAAGATTCTTTTAACCACACAAAGATGCAACTCCTTAGGGTTTGCTTGAAACCTAGCACACATGCACACACTAAACATGATATCCGGCCTAGATGCGGTGAGGTAAAGTAAACTACCGATCATAGAGCGATAAAGAGTTTGGTCAATCGGTTTACCTCCCTCATCGAGATCGAGATGCCCATTAGTTGGCATTGGGGTCTTGATTGGCTTGCAATCCTCCATCTTGAACTTCTTAAGTAGATCATAAGTGTACTTTTCTTGAGAGATGAAGGTCCCTTCTCTCATTTGCTTCACTTGAAAGCCAAGGAAGAAGGTTAGCTCCCCAATCATTGACATCTCGAACTCCTTGGACATCAAGTCACCAAACTCCTTGCAATGGTCTTAGTTTGTTGATCCAAATATAATGTCATCGACATATACTTGGCAAACGAAGATCTCTCCATTAAGCTTCTTGGTGAATAGTGTAGTGTCGACGATCCCGATCTTGAAGCCCTTCTTGATCAGGAAGTCCCTTAGCCTCTCATACCAAGCTCTTGGAGCTTGCTTCAATCCGTAGAGTGCCTTGGACAACCTATACACATGATTAAGCAAGTTTGGGTCTTCAAACCCGGGAGGTTGTGAGACATAGACAAGTTCATTTATGAAACCATTTAAGAAGGCGCTCTTCACATCCATTTGAAAAAGTTTCATTTTGTGATGTGAAGCATACGCCAAAAGGATACGGATGGCTTCAAGTCTTGCAATTGGAGCAAAGGTCTCTCCAAAATCGAGTCCTTCTACTTGAGAGAACCCGTTTGCCACCAATCTTGCTTTGTTCCTCACAACCACGCCTTGATCATCTTGCTTGTTCCTAAACACCCACTTGATGCCAATGATTCTTGCATCCTTTGGCTTCTCTTCAAGTGTCCACACTTGGTTCCGGGTGAAGTTGTTGAGTTCTTCATGCATGGCATTCACCCAATCCGGATCCGCAAGTGCTTCTTCTACACTAGTAGGCTCAACAAAGGAAACAAACGAGTGATGTTCAACATAAGATGCAAGTCTAGAGCGAGTCATTACTCCCTTTGATGGACTCCCTATGATTTGATCATGGGGGTGAGCTTGAAGGATAGATGTTGATCTTCTATTTGTCTCTTGAGGAGGAGGATGCGGTGCTTCAACATTGCTTGCTTCGGCCTCGGCTTGATCTTGAGGAATGTGAGTGTCTTCTTGAGCTTCCCTCACTTGATCTCCTTCATCAACTTGAGGCGTGTGGGGTGGAGAAGGATCTTGATTTTCTTCATCTTCAACTTCTTCCACCTCTTGCGGGTTGATAGTACCAATTGGCATATTCTTCATTGCCTCCCTCAAGGGTTCATCACCTACATCAATATCCTCAAGCGCTCCTTGGGAGCCATTAGTTTCATCAAACTCCAAGTCATATGTTTCTTCAACTAAGCCGGTGGCTTTATTAAATACATGGTATGCCTTGGATTTAAGTGAATATCCAACAAGGAAACCAATGTCACACCGCCGTTGGAATTTACCCAAGTGTTGGCGCTTCTTGTAGATGTACACCTTGCAACCAAACACCTGGAAGAATGAAATATCCGGCTTCTTCCCATTGACTAGATCATAGGGGGTCTTCTTTAATAGCCTTTGGACGAAGAGACGGTTTGCCGCATAGCATGCGGTGTTGATTGCCTCCGCCCAAAACTTCTCCGGAGTGTTGTACTCATCAATCATAGACCTTGCTAGAGTTATGAGCGTCCGGTTCTTCCTCTCTACAACACCACTTTGTTGTGGAGTATATGTGGCGGACACCTCATGCTTGATCCCCACTTCATCACAATAATCTTCAATATTTGTGTTCACAAATTCGGTGCCATTGTCACTTCTAATCTTCTTGATCTTCACATCAAATTCATTTTGAGCTCTTGTAGCAAACTTCTTGAAGATGCCTTGTGTCTCTCCCTTGTCTTGAAGAAAGAACACCCAAGTGTATCGAGAGTAGTCATCCACTACCACCAAACAATAGAGATTTCCTCCAAGACTAGCATAGGTGGTAGGGCCAAATAGATCCATGTGTAGCAACTCTAGAACTCTTGAGGTTGACATGAAAGCTTTGGTTGGATGAGTATTTGCCACTTGCTTGCCGGCTTGACATGCACTACAAAGTTTGTCCTTCTCAAACACCACATCCTTGATTCCTCTAACCATCTCCTTCTTGATAAGCTTCTTCAAGGTTGACATGCCCACATGTGCTAATCTTCTATGCCATAGCCAACCCAAAGAATTCTTGGAGAATAGACAAGTTTGCAAGTTAGCTTCATTTGAAGTGAAGTCCACTAAGTAGAGGTTGTTGTGCCGGAACCCTTTGACTATCATTGATGAATCTTCAATCTTGGTCACAATCACCTCATTTGGAGTGAAGAGACAATGATTGTACTAGCAATACATTGGAAATTGATTGATCTTGGGAGATAGCCACTTTGCCTAAGCCTTGAACTTTGCCCTTTGAATTATCCCCAAAAGTAATCTTGTCTTGATTTGCACAATCCTCATCAAGTGTGGTGAACATCCGGGGTCGCCGGTCATGTGTTGAATGCAGCCACTATCAATTACCCAATGGCTCCCACCAGTCTTGTAGTTCACCTACACACAAGCAACTTGGAGTTAAGCTTGTTGTTTGGGAACCCCCTTAGTGCGGGGCCCCATTTCCTTGTCAACCAACTCCTTAGCAACCCAAAGAACCCTAGGCTTGTTCTTCATTGGTGGTCCAAGAAACACCACAAGTGGTCTACCCTTGGAATCTTTGTTGATGACATAGTGGGCATCATGAGCAAATGGCCTAGTGTGCTTGGGCAAGGTCTTGGGAAGTGGAGTCTTGCATTGAAATGCGAAGTGACCAATTTGTCCACATCCAAAGCACCTCTTAGGCTTGGGCTTTGGCTTATCTTGATTGTAGCCATTGTACTTGTTCTTGTAGTAGTTCTCGGCTTCAATCTTGACCTTAGCCTTCATCACTTGGTTTTCCTTGTACCCAATACCGGTCTTGTCATTCTTCATGACGGTGCTTATTAGAAGCTCACTTTGGAGATTATGGCCCTTGGTGAACTTTTCAAGGCCACTTGTAAGCTTGGTCTTGTCATTCTTGAGCTTGGCAATTTCTTCTCGAAGAGAGTTGATCAAAGTGATAGCATCTTTGTCTTCTTCTTGAGCCGGCTTGATGGTGAAGGGCTTGTTTGCCTTGAGGTTGATTAGCTCTTCCTTGAGCTTTGAGTTCTCTTCACTCATCTTCATATAATCATCATACTTGTCGGCTTCTACAACTCTCTTGCCCTTGCACTTGGCACTTTGCTCAAGAGCCACATCATCAAGCTCAATATCACAAGAGGTAGCACTTGCACACTTAGCACACGGGTTAGTAGCAACATGTGTAAGATCTTGAGTAAGCAATTCATTTGCTACCACTAGTGTGCCATGATCATTTTTCACTTGGTTGTAGTCATCTTTTAGCAAGTTATACCTTGTGTGGAGCTCTTGGGATGACCTCTCAATCTTATCATGTTTCTCATTTGCTTGCTTAAGAGAGGCTTTGAGCTCCCTAGTGCTAGATGTGAGAGAATTAATCTCAAGCTTCAAATCATCATTAGCACTAGACAAGTTGTCAAGCTTATCATGCAAGTTTTCTTTGATTTCAAGAAGTTTATCATTTTTACTCTTGTACTTCCTTATGATGCTAGAGTACTTGTTGCAAATTTTAATTAGCTCATCATAGGAAGGTGCTTCTTCATCGTCACTATCATCACTAGAGAGGTCATCACCATCATCCTCTTTTTGTACCTTCTTGTCACCTTTAGCCATAAGGCATAGGTGTGTAGTGGATGAGCCCGACGATGAAGGAAGAGGAGGCGGTGGAATAGAAGAACCAATCACCAATGCGGCCACCTTCTCTCTTCCCCTCTCATCATCGGAGGAGTCACTTGAATCATCAATATCGGTGAGCCAATCACCCACAATGCAAGCCTTGCCATCCTTCTTCTTCTTGTGGAAGTTGAAGTTCTTCTTCTTCTTGTATGGCTTGTCTTGCTTCTTGTCATCATCACTTGAGTCATCATTGCCGCCCTTGTTCTTCTTAAAGTTCTTGAACTTGTTGTTCTTGAACTTGTCTTTCTTCTCTTCGGGACACGCATGGGCTAGATGACCAAGAGTGCCGCAATTGTAGCACTTCATTTGGGAGATTGGCTTCCTTGAAGAGCTTGTGAAGAATTTCTTCTTCTTTGAGTCAAACTTGACTCCATTCTTGTTTAGCCTCTTCAACATCTTGGCGCTCTTCTTCACCATGAGAGCGATGTTGTCTTCATCATCATCATCATCACTTGCACTCTCAATGACATATTGGATCTTGCACTTCTCCTTGGAAGATGCCTTGTGAGCCAAGTCCTTCTTCTCCTCCTTCTCTTTCTTCTTGGAGGAGGATGAACTTCCATCATTGATCTTCATGTACATCTCATGAGCATTGATCTTGCCCAACACTTGCGTTGGTGTAGTTGCGGAGAGATCGCCTTGATGAAGAACCGTGGCGATGTGGCTATACTTGTCTATTGGTAGGACACAAAGTATCTTGCGCACCACATTGACCGGTGTCATTTGGGAGAGCCCAAGGCCATTCAACTCCTCTACAAGCACATTCAAGCGAGAGTACATTTCATTAGCATTTTCATGAGATAGCATAGTGAAAGCATTTAACTTAGCAATGATGAGGTGATAACACTCTTCTCTTTCACATTTAGTGCCCTCGTGTAGAGCACAAATGTTTGTCCAAATCTCATGCGCGGTTTTGCAATTCCGCACATGGTTGAACACATCCTTGCAAATGCCACGGAAAAGAATGTTCTTTGTCTTAGCATTGTTCTTCTCAAAGTATGGATCCTCAGCGAACACCGATCCACCTTGGGTGGCGGCTTTGTGAACGCCGACGTCCACGGCCTCAAGGTAGGCCTCCATCCACACTTTCCAATAAGGAAAGTCATCCCCATCGAACATGGGTGGCGGTCCATCCCCATGGGACATCTTGCTCTAGGCGGTGAAGCCTAATTTAGAGCAACCTGGCTCTGATACCAATTGAAAGGATCAAGATGCCCAAGAGGGGGGGGTGAATTGGGCTTGTAATGCGGAAATGTAAAGAGCTAGGGAAAAGAAATTCTCAGTGATGCAGCGATGTTTTCCCGAGGTATCGAGGTGTCGACACCCCCCTAGTCCTCGTTGGAGCACCTCACAAGGTATCGCTCCCCCTCTACCCACGCAAGGGTAGAGTGCTCTCTACGGGCTGATTCTTCGCCACTCCGGCTCGGTGAATCGCCCACAACCGATCACAGAAGCTTGGAGAAGAGCCGCCAACAATCTTCCGGCGATCACTTCCTCCGAACACCACCAAACCGTCTAGGTGCTGTCGAACACCAAGAGTAACAAGCATAAGACCTTCACTTGACCAACTCAAGGCTAGGAAGGTGGATGGATGCACACAAGTCACTCCTAATCACTCTAGGAGGGAAGAACAAGATGAACTCTCTCTAATCTCTCCCTCACTAGGCACTTGACTCCCCCAAAGGATTTCTCAAGGTGTCAACAGCTGAAACAATGGCCAAGAGAGGTCCTAAGGACGAAGGGGGCAACTATAAATAGTCCCCACCTCCAAAACTAGCCGTTTTTACTTTTTTTCTCTCTCTGCGAAGCCACCGGACTAGTCCGGAGCTTATACCACCGGACCAAGCACACTGGTCCGGAGCTCACTCTGACTTCCAACTCAGGCACCGTCGGACTACTCTGCTTGGTCCGACGCCCTGGTACGACGCACTGGTCCGGAGCCAGGGTGCTCTCTGAGTGAAAAACTTCTTCTCTTCTTCGAACCACCAGACCACTCTCCTTGGTCCGGAGCCCTGGTCCGGAGCCAGGGGGCTCACTAAGTGAAACCAACTTTCTGTCTTGAAGCGTCGGACTAGCCGTCGGACTCACCGTCGGACTAGTCCAGAGCCTTCTCTCTCTCTGACACGAGCCATCGGACCACTCTCCTATGGTCCAACGCTTTCCAGACATGTGGTCCGGAGCTCCTCGAGCTGAGATTTTGCCTAAGTCAGGCACCGTCGGACCACTCTCCTTGGTCCAACGCCTACTTGGCAGACTGGTCCGGAGCCTCTTTCTCCCCCTATTTCAACTGTTTTCGCTGAGATTTCTCAAGGGATTTTGCTCCTACCATTTCTAGGGTTTACCAAGGGCAGAAAGCAAGGTCTCTAGGACTAGTTGTGACAAGTTTGCATATACCCACTCTCCTAAACTCTCCTAGGTCAAGATACTAATCTCATACCCCCCTTAATAGTACGGTCAAAGGAAAAACAAAAACCCTAGCTATACTTAGTGCCCTTCTCAACCTTATGGCACTAAGGACTAGCCTAGTCTTCGACTTGTATCATCATCCTTTGCAACCAAAACGATTTCCATCTTGGGGGCATGAATATCCATTAAGCCCATTCAAATTGCATCACTAATGACCTAACACAAATGACTTTGCCTCTGCAAAACACACGTTAGTCATAGTGACCTAGTATTGTCGTTAATTGCCTAAACACAAGGGTCCATGATTCTTCATAGTCCTTATAGAATCTTTTGCCTTTACTACTTCCTTCATGTATTATTGTTGTTGTTGCCTGTTCTTCATGGACCTAGTGTATGTGCACCCCTTGTTCTTCTATAAATAGCTGCAGTATGGTTCCCTTGCCAGATATCTTCTATTGTCCATTGTAAAGATCCTTTTTGTATCATGGATATTGTAGTTGGCGAGCTTGACGAGCCCCCGAGCTTCTTTCTTTCCTTTCATAGTTGTAATCTGGTGAATGGTGTAGCTCTTGTGATAGAAACTAGTAGACAACTAGTTTCGGGGTAGGACCAAGCTGTGGGCGGTTTTGAGGCAAATGGTGTAGATCTTGTGATGAGGCTATTGCATGTTGTGCTGCCTGATCTACCAGTGTCCTAATCTATTGCCTCTGATTGTTCTCGCGGTCTTGGTTGAAGAAGCGTTCCTTGGTCAGTCCTGTGCTGTGTCATTTTGGTGTGTGCTGATGCTGATCTGTATGACTTGAATTTGGTCATTACTGTTTTACTGCGTCTCTTGCTGCCAATCTTGAATGGCTTCTGGATCTGCTTCTACTACCTTTAGCAGCTTGAGTGTGCATTGCTCCGCTGGGTATTGCACGAATCCGAGTTGTTTGGCTCTGTCTGTCAATATTGAATCTTGGTTTGGGTTGGCCTAACCTCGAATTCGACTGGGTTCCTTGCTACCGACTTGTACTAGTTCCTTTCAGCAGTTACTTGCTTGTAACTTTATATTTAGTCTATACTCGAAGTTTGTATTTGAGAAATGAGGAATCAAAGAATTGTTGTCTCAATCTTCCGAGTTCTTGTATTTGTCTTGTTTGTAATGATCGGGTTCTTCTCTTCCGTGAGTTGTCTGTGTACTTTGTAAAAGAGATGTCGTCTAACTGATTTAGGTTCCGTTCCGTAATTGATAGTATTTTTCAACCGTTGTATTTTCCGTTGTAGGTAACATCTCCTTATAAATCTGCCTTCCCTTTTTCCTTTTCTTTTTTATTCTTATGGTAAAAACTCTTCCCTTTGCTTGCAAACCCTAGGTGCCGCCTCTGCTCTGGTTGTCTTCGATCTGCCTTGGATGGTGAAGAAGAACAAGAACAAGGCTAAATTTGTGGACGAAGATACTGTGTTAGATTGTATAGACAATCCTGAGTACGTCGAGATGTCTCGTCAGATGAAGCGGTCTCCCAAACCTACAACTCAGGAGGCGGATTTAGATCTGCTAGTTGCCCATGGTCTGATTCGAGCGCGGATTTTTTCTGAATACTCTCTTCCTGGTGAGCATGTAGTTCCAAGTCCTTCCTCTGATCAGACTGTACTCTTTGTTCCTTTTGTTCGTGCTGGAATCTGTTTTCCTCCTTCTGACTTCTTGATGGAGTTCCTCCGCTTCTATGGTATCTAGCTTCATCATCTTCCCCCTAACAAGATTCTTTTTCTTTCTTCGTTTGCGCACTTGTGTGAGGCATTCATTGACATCTCTCCTTGTCTTCTTCTCTTCCGCCATTTCTTTCGCCTTCGATTTCATGAGAGTAAACCAGCTCGCTCCTTTAGCTGTTGCGCTCTTCCGTTCTGTCAGGGTATGAAGGCCAACTACTTCTCCTTTACCTTTTATGAATCAGTTAAGGATTGGGCAGATAAATGGTTCTACATCTCTAAGCTTGATGCTTACTTTTTTTCTGATCTTGCTGCCCTTCCGACTTCTCTTCCTAGTTGGAATGATGCTTTATCTCCTTCTGAGTCCTTGGCTATTAAGCCTCTTCTGACTCAGATAAGTTTCTTGGGACAATCTGGGTTGACTGGCAATGGGTTGGTTGACAGTTTCTATCGTCGCCGAGTTCAACCTCTTATGCAGAGGGAACATCTTGGTTTTGAGTATACTGGTCCCTCTGACCCCTCTCAAATTATCCCTGATTCCGAGTTGTCTGATGATGATATATTTGACCGTTTGGGGAGGGTTTTGAGTGGTGTATCTGCCATTCCTCCCCAGCTTCCGGAATATAGCGCTGCAAATCCTCCTGAGCTTTTGTTTGTTGACAACTTGCTTTGTGCTCCAGGATTATGGTCACTCTTTTAGGCTTGATTTGCCTTTTGGGCCAAATGCTTTTGTTCCTGCTGAGACTGGTGCTGAAGTTACCGTGGCTTCGAGTTCTGCTTCCAGGTTAATCCCTAGATTCGGTATTACTAATGAGTATGTGCCCTATACTCCTGATCCTTGGATTGCTCAGCTTGTAATGTTTTCTAGGAAGAGGAAGCTTGAGTCCTCAGCTCAACCTCCTCTGCTTGTTCCCGTCACTCGTCGTCGGACTGTTCGGTCACGTACCCCCACAGGTAACATTATTGTAGGTGAACGTTTTTTATGTTAGCCGAGTTGTTTTGTTTACTGCTTTTCTTTATTCTTTGTCCTTGTTTTTTGTTAGGTGGTCAATCTATCCCTCTTGATGAGGAATCTTCTGGTGATGATCCTCTGCTTATTCGATCTCCGTGAGTTTCTTTTTGTTTTTCTTTGTCGTAACTTCTGTCTTACTGTAAGGTTGTTTCAGACGTAGGTTGTCTATTGGTCAGTCTTTTGGTGAAGCTGCTCCGATTCCTTTGGCTGTTCCGATCTATTCTTCTTTATTGCTTGATGATGATTTTTCTATTGACATTCCTAAGCTTTCATTCGCTCAAGTTGCTGCTTCCTTCAGCAAGTCTGCCAAGTAAGTTAAATTTGCTGCATAACGTTTGTATCTTCAATTGTCTTTGCCTAATATTCTTGCTTTTTTCTTTCTTTAGGCCTTCTTCTGATGCTCCTTCTTCATCCTAGGGCGGTAGGGTTCTTTTTGTCTAGCTAATGGAGATTTTTTGCTTTTTGTTTTCTTCTTAATTTTTCCTGTTTTGTCTCTTGTAGGACTTTGTACTCTTGATGTTGCAAATGTTGCTGGTGCTTCTGAGTTGGTTGGTGCTTCTCCTCCTGCTAGTGTTCCTCTCCTTGAAGTGCCTGAGTTGATTATCTCAGGTAAAGCTCCGACTTCTTCTCCAACGGCTCCTTTATTTCTTCAAGGGCCAGAAATTCAGCTTAGCCGGGTTGATCGAGTCCAGAAGCTTGTTCTTCTTGGAATGATTTGTCGATGTCTTTTGGTGCTGAGCTAAAGGTATTTGCTCCTGCTTTTTCTTCTTCGATTTATTTGTTTCTTTATCTCAACCTTTATCTTTTGCAGGAAGTGTTCTAGGAATTGACTGCTTCTCCTTCGGAAGTTCAGTCAACTGCCACTCTTCAAGCTAATCTTGATAGGGTTTAGCTTGAACTATCTCAGGCTCGTGCTGCTTTAGAACAAGAGAAAAGTCTCCGAGGAGATGCTGATGCATCTTTGACTGCTGCTCTTTCTGATTTAAAAGAAAAGACGGTTGGTAATTGTCTCTGTGTTTTTCTTTGTTCTTGTGATACTTTTTTCTGGTATTTGACATATTTGTCTTGTTTGTAGCTGTTGATCGGGCTTCGATGGCTTGGACTAAAGAGAAGAAAGATTTGTCTCTTCGTCTTAATGCTTCTGAGAAGAGAGTTGAGGATGTAAGTTGACTACTTATTGGCTTTTGGTTTTCTTGCTGCTTTTATTTTTTTAGTTTTCTGAGTTCTTTGCCCTTTTCAGTCATTGAAATCGGAGCAAGAGTTGCAGTCTCAGCTTCTGAATGTTCATGAACGATATAAGTCTTTGTATGCTGCTGTGAAGCCTGTCGTAGCTGCTGTTTGTCATTAAGAGGATGCTAAAGAAGGCCTAAAGACCCTAATTCCTGCACTGCCTCTTCGGTTTCGAGAATTTGTGGAGAATGGTTTTGAGCGTTGTATAAACAATGTTGTTTCTTTTGTTCGAGCCCTTGCTCCTGATGTTCCTTTGGACCGAATTCTTGAAGATCCAATGGACATCGATCTCTTAGCGAAGTGGGAGCAATCAAAGCCTGAAGTCAAGGAACTTTGTAGTAAAATATTTGGCCAGATGAAAGTGTTGCCTTCTTCACCTTAACAGCGAACATTTACTTGTCCTTGAGCAATGGTCTTGTAATATACTCTGGATGTCACTTTGTTAATATTTCATCAAGTTTTTTTCTAATGTTGTGATGCCCTTGTCTTTGTCTACTGATGTTGTACAGTTTGATTGACTCATTTGTCTTTCTGATGAATATCTTATTTTCCAGATATGTCGAGTTCTTCTGAGTGATTTTTGATAGCATTGTGCATTTATGTTAGGCTTTGTAGATGCCTCTGTGTTCCCGAATTCTTTCTGGGTAGTATTATCGGCCTTCGAGCTTTGATGGCTATACTGAGAGTATTGCTCATAGGGTGCCTTATGCTTCTGAGTTAGGCTTTGTAGATCTTCCTCTTTTTCAGACCTCCGAGTTGTTTTGGGGTATTTTTTGTCGAGTAGTTTCTAATGTTGGAATAATGAGTGTCACTTCTTGATGTGATAGTATTCGGCTTGCAGTCTTTGTTGCGTCGAGTTCGTGCTACTCTTCAAGTAGTTGATGTATTGTGTTACTTTGTACAAGTGATTGACTTCAATTTCGTCGAGATAGACTGATCTTGTTTGTTGCGCCGAGTAGTTTGATATTTGTCATGCCGCCTCACGAAACGGTTGACTTGTAGATATAAGAACCAGACTGTGCCGCCCATGGTGCCAAGCAGTCGGTTTGTCAAGTTGCCTCACAAAACAACTGACTTAAAATGCTAGACACTGCCGCTCATGGTGCAAAGCTGTCAGCTTGTCATGCCACCTCACGAAACGGTAGACTTTATATATATGAATCAGACTATGCCTCTTATGGTGCAAAGCAGTCGGTTTGTCAAGTTGCCTCACGAAACAACTGACTTAAAATGCTAGACAATGCCGCTCATGGTGCAAAGCTGTCAGCTTGTCATGCCGCCTCACGAAATGGTAGACTTTATATATATGAACCAGACTGTGCCGCTCATGGTGCAAAGTAGTCGGTTTGTCAAGTTGCCTCACAAAACAACTGACTTAAAATGCTAGACAGTGCCGCTCTTGGTGCAAAGCTGTCAGCTTGTCATATCGCCTCACGAAACGGACTATGCCGCTCTTGGTGCAAAGCAGTCGGTTTGTCGAGTTGCCTCACGAAACAACTGACTTAAAATGCTAGCCAGTGCCGCTCTTGGTGCAAAGCTGTCAGCTTGTCATGCCGCCTCACGAAACGGCAGACTTGTAGATCATTTGTTCTTGAAGTCTTGTATTTTGTGTCTTTAGTTGTAAAATTTCTTGAGTTAGCTGATATGTCAAGTGTTGCTTAGCTGAATTCCATCTTCTGTCATCAGCTCGTAAGTTCTGGATTGTATTGTTGTTTTGATGATAAAAGGACCCTCCCAAGGGTTGAGTAATTTGTGTCTTCCTTCTTTCTTTTGAATTAGCCGTAGTACCAGATCTCCTGGTTTTAGTATTCTTGGATGCATGTTTCTGTCGTAATGTCTTCGTAAACCTTGTAAGTATCTTGCATTTTGTATAACCGAGTTGTTTCTTATTTCTTCGATCGTGTCGATTTCTAGCCGCCTTGTTTCTTCTGCTTCTCCTTTGTCGTATTGCTCAATTCTTGGTGATTGCCATATTAAATCAAATGGTAATACGGCTTCTGATCCGTATACCAGAAAGAAAGGTGAATATCCTGTTGCTCTACTGATTTGAGTTCTTAATCCCCATACTACTTTTGGTAGTTCTTCTATCCATTTTCCTTCGTAGTCTTTTAGGTCTTCATATAGTCTTGGTTTTAGGCCTTGTAATAATAGCCCATTGGCTCTTTCAACTTGTCCATTTGCTTGGGGGTGAGCTACTGATGCAGAGTCTATCTCTATTCCGCAATCTCTTACCCAATATTGGAATTCCTTTGCTATAAACGGTGATCCAAGATCTATGATTATTCTGTTGGGCATTCCGAATCTGTGCATGATGTTTTGTATGAATTATGTTGCCTTTTCTGCGCTGTATTTGACTAATGGTTTGTATTCGATCCATTTGGTAAATTTATCTACTTCCACAAATATGTATTCAAATCCTCCCCTTGCTTTTTTGAGTGGTCCGACTTGATCTAGCCCCCAGCATGAGAAAAGCCAGGTTGGCGGTATGCAGATTAGATTGTGTGCTGGAACATGTGATTGTCTTGCAAACATCTGGCAGTTCTTGCATGTTTTGACTAGTTATTCTGCATCTTTGAGTGCTGTTGGCCAATAAAATTCACTTCTAAATGCTTTACCGATTAGTGTTCTATACGCTGCATGATTTCCACAGCATCTCGAGTGGATTTCTTCCAATATCTCTTTTCCTTCTTGTGTAGATACACATTTTAATAATACTCCAGAAGATGCTGCTCTCTTGTATAGTTTGTCTTTTATGAGGACGTATGCTTTGCTCTTTCTTATAACCCTTGTTGCTTCCGCTTTGTCTCCGGATAGTTTGTTTTTGTTTTTATAGTCAATGTATAGTTGCCTCCAATCGCTCTCTATGGTGAGGATCTGTCTTTAGGTGTCGGGTTCTTTTGTCTTGTCTATTTCCATTGGGTCTTCTTTTTGTTTACTGATTTCTTGGATTGATGGCTTTGCCAGTTCTTCTACGAATATTCCAGGTGGTACCTTTGCTCTGTCTGATCCCAATTTAGACAAAACATCCGCTGCTACATTTGAATCTCTTAAGACGTGATGGATTTCTAGTCCTTCAAAAATTTTCTCGAGTTTCCTTACTTCTGCACAGTATGCGTCCATGTTGTTTTTTGTGCAATCCCACTCCTTGTTTACTTGATTGATTACTACTGCTGAATCTCCATAAGCGAGAACCTTTTTGATTCCCAGAGTAGTTGCCACTTTTAATCTGTGTATGAGTGCTTCGTATTCTGCTTCATTGTTTGTTGCTTTCCATAATATCTGTAGTACGTATTTTAATTGTCTTCCTTCTAGGGAGATCAGTAGTATACCTGCTCCTGCCCCTCCAAGCTTTAGAGAACCATCAAAGTAAATTTTCTAGTGGTCTCGTATTGGCTTGGGTTCTTTTTGTGCGATTTCTGTCCATTCTGCAATGAAGTCAGGTAATATTTGTGACTTGATTGCTGTTCTTGGTTTGAAGTCTATGTTTAGAGCTCCGAGTTCTACTTCCTATTTTGATATTCGGCCCGTGGCATATTTGTTTCTGAGTATGTCTTGTAGCGGGAAGTTGGTTGCGACTGTTACTTTGTGCTCATGAAAATAATGCCTCAGTTTTCTTGATGATATGAGTACTGCGTATAGTAGCTTCTGTACGTGTGGGTATTTGACTTTTGACTTTGTGAGTACTTCGCTGATGTAATATACTGGTCTTTGTACCTTATAGGTATGTCCGAGTTCTTCTCTTTCCACAATGACTGCTGCACTTACTACACTCTTTGTTGCTGTGATATATAACGTCATGTCCTCCTTATTTCTTGGCGGTGTCATCACTGGAGATGATGATAAGTATTCTTTTAACTTGATGAAAGCTTGATTTGCCTCCTCTATCCATTCGAAGTTCTCTTTCCTCTTTAGGAGTTTGAAGAAGGGTAGTCCTTTTTCTCCCAATTTTGATATGAATCTATTGAGAGCTGCCATACATCCTGTGAGCTTTTGTATGTCCTTGACCTTTTTGGGTGGCTTCATATCCATTATTGCCTTAACTTGTTTTGTGCTTGCTTCAATCCTTCTATTGCTGACTAAGAAACCGAGAAGTTGTCCTGACGATACGCTAAAGACGCATTTTGTGGGATTGAGCTTCCACTTCCATGCTTTTAGATTTTTGAAGGTCTCTTCTAGGTCTTTTAATAGCGATTCGGGTTCCTTTGTTTTGACTACTATGTCATCGATGTAGGCCTCAGCGTTTCTTTCGATTTGATCTCCAAGGAAGGTTTGTATTGCTCTTTGATATGTTGCTCCTGCATTTTTTAGTCCGAACGGCATTGACTTGTAGCAGTATGCCCCAAAGGGTGTTACGAAAGATGTTTTACTTTGATCTTATTCTCTTAGTGATATTTGGTGGTATCCTGAGTAGCAGTCGAGGAAAGATAGTAGTGATGATCCCGCTGTTGAGTCTATGACTTGGTCAATTCTTGGTGGCCCATATGGGTCTTTCGAGCAATGTTTGTTAAGATCTGTGTAGTCCACACACATACGCCATTCTTTCGAGTTATTCTTCTCCACCAAAACTGGATTAGCTAACCAGTCCGGGTTGATTATTTCCCTGATAAATCCTGTTGCCAATAGTTTTGTAATTTTCTTTTTGATTGTTGCTTTCCTGTCTGGTGCAAATCTGCGTAGCTTTCGTTTAACTGGCCTTGATCCTTTGTTTGTATCAATTTTGTGCTCAGCCAACTCCTTTGGGACTCCTGGCATATCTGCTGGTTTCCATGCGAATATGTCTTTGTTGTCCCTTAGAAAGTTGGTGAGCGCGAGTTCCTATTTGGGGTCTAGCTTTGCACTGATTATTGTTGTCTTTTCTAAATCTCCTGTTAATAGGTCGATTGTCTTCGTGGTTGCTTCTTTTGTAGGTGTAAAGTTGCTTGGCTTCTTTGCCGGTATTTGGATTTCGTCTGGGTTCATTTCTTCAACCTTCTTTGCAATGTCTTCTTTTTCCTTGTAATCTTGTAATTTCTCTGATATTTGTATGGCTTGTACATCACAATCATATGCCTTCTTTAGATCTCCTTTTAGTGAGAGAACTCCTTTCGTTGTTGGCATCTTGAGTAATAAATATGGGTAGTGGGGTATTGCCATGTATCTCGTGAGTGCTGGTCTTCCAAGAATTGCATGATAACATGATTCGAAGTCGGCTACTTCGAATTTAATGAACTCAGTTCTATATTTATCGGGTGTGCCAAATGTAACTGGTAAGGTAATCTGCCCCAATGGTATGGAAGCTTTTCCAGGTATTATCCCATAGAAAGGAATACTTGTTGGTGTGATCATGCCTTCATAGTCCAAATTCATCTTCCTCAGGGTATCTGTGAAGATTATATTTAGTCCTACTCCTCCATCAATGAGTACTTTGCAAACTGCTACTCCTGCTATTGTTGGTCCCATTACTAGTGGATAGTAGCCAGCATTTGCTACACTTGTCCACGCATCTTCTCTTGTGAACTGGATTGGGTATTCTAACCAATCTAGATATCTTGGGGTAGCTGGTTCTGCTGCCATGATGGTTCTGTGTGCTAGCTTTTCCTGTCTTTTGTTTCTTGTATATGATGCTCCAGAGAAGATTACTGTTATTTGTCGTTGGGGTTCTTGATAATTCCCCTCTGCTTTGTTGTATCCTTCCCGGATTCATCTGGTCTTTGTCCCGAGTTGTTTGCTCGTGTATCTTCTTTCTTTGTGAATCTTCGTTGAAAGGTGTCGCATTCAACTAGCTTATGGCCTGCGTGAGGATGTATGTAGCAAGGTAGGTCTTCTATCCTCTGTGCTGGCTTTTTTTGCGTAATTGTTGCCCTAGTAGTTGTTGTTTGAGTATCTGTTATTTTGGTTTGTGTTTCTGTTGTTGTTGTATCCTTCTTTATCATTATCGTTGAATCTTCTTTTGTTGTCTGTTGCTGCTACCATGTTGTCTTGTCTCGGTCTTTTGTCATTTGGTCTGAAATCTAGTCTTTTATTTTCATGAAAATCTCGGGTGAATCTGTGTCGAGTTCTTTCTTCTGACGATATCATCTTTTCGACAACTCTTTTGAAGTTTTCATTAGATCTTGGGTTTTCATTGAAATAGTCTTTGAACTGCCAATTTGCTAGGATTCCATCCGCAAATGTCACTATTACTTCCCTATTGGTGATGTCGTGTATTTGAGCTCTGAGTTCTCCAAACCTTCGATAATACTCCCTTAGAGTTTCTCCTCTTCTTTGCTTTACATTCTTTAATTCTGCCACCGTCATGAGGTGTGTTATTATTCCTGCAAAGTTGTTGCAGAAGGCTTCTTGCAAATCTTCCCAATACTTAATTGATCGTGGTTTCAACTTGTCGAACCATTGTAGAGGCATGGCTTCGAGTGCCATTGGGAAGTATAAGGCTTTAATGTCATTATTTCCTCCTGCGAGTTCAATGGATTGGGAATAGTGTGACAGAACCTCTTAAGATAGGGCCCACTTGTCAGGATTAACCAACTTAATCCCAACAGATGATCCGAACCTTAATTAGCCCGTCAGGTGTCGCCACTTTGCAGCGGGTCATCCACCTGTTTCCGAACAGGATCTTCTCATTACAATCATTACAGAAGTAATACAAATTTTTTATATTACATCAAAGTAGCGGAAATTTAAAGTCATATTACAAACCATAAGTTTTGAAACATAACTTAGTGTCATACGATAACATTACATCAAGCGTCTGATACAGGATAGACAAACAACCGAGGTACTCTTGCCCAAGAGTCAAGCAAAGACACTTTATTCTTCATCTTCACCTACACTGACCACGGTCATGCAGCAAGAAGCCACACAAACCGGGTTGTGATCCTCATCTGCAACAGGGGTTAACAAACCCTGAGTACGCGAGTACTCAACAAGACTTATCCGACAAAGAAAAAATATTTGGTGGACAAAACAGTATGCATGTCATAGGATCCAAGGTGTGGTTTGCAAGGATCAAGGGTTTTGCATAAATGAGCATTTATAAAAAGAATTGAAATTCATTTATGTTATCCATAAGATTACTCAAGTACCGATCTAGATGTATGATCGATAACAAGGTAATAAACATCCCTGAAGGGATCCAACAAGTGTCCAGTTTAAGTTTCATTAACTACGAAGAAGAAAACAGGGTTATGTTTCCATTTCCGAGGAACACGACGATTTGAACCGGTTTATCCCAGCTGAGGCTTCCCTATCACACGACATATACAGCCGCTTAAAGCACGCATATGACTACTTTTCCCTGGATCCTCTTGCCAAAACCGGGGTTCCGCCACCCGAGAGCACAGTACACCTCCATCCAGTTCGCTAACTTGAAGGGTACACACTACTCTCGCCATCTCTCCACTCCCAGTGCGGGTTAACCGTTCTTAAGACGAGAATAGCCAGAGTCCAGCTTCCCAAAGTATGTGATAAGTACTCCAAAGTCACAACCCTAGTCATGCATCAACGAACGGTCCCTAATGACACAGGCGGAAAGAACCCGCTCACCAGACACCGCTGATGGCTCTCCAACACCGTATCCGCCCGGTCCCGATTATTACTCCCAACCACAACATCCCTTTCTCAGAAAACATAGTCATTTGCCGAAGCAATACGCTATGCGTAGATGACCGGAAATCACCTACTATAAAAGTTCTAAGCATACTAAGCATTTTTGCGAAACTTTGCATCTTTAAACAAGTGTCAAGGTTAAAGGTACAAATAGTACAAGGATAAAGCTATGCATCAAGTAGAAATTTAATAAAGTACAGTAATGCAATAGTATAAACATAAGTGTATTTAAAACAAACGGTTTTAAATACAAGGAAGTGTTTGAATGCACCGGAGCTTGCCTTGGTTGGAGGGATAAACGAACTCGAGCTCAGATTCAAGAGAGAAAACCTCTTCACTAGAGGTATCCAACCCAACCAACGAACAATCTACATGATATAATGATATGTTTTAGATGATGCTTGAATAGTAAACATGATGCTCAACACAAACAAACAGGTTCTTAAGAGATGATTAAAACAGATTACACCTTGAGTACAACTTCCCTTCATGAAGGAGAGCAACTAGGTTATAAAGCAAAATAATTAAACTCTATTTATCTTGATTATCTAAGTTAATAATTACATCCAAAAGAACTGAGCAAACAACATTACATCAAGCATTTCCAACTTGTGTTTGTCACTGGACAATTGACCATTTGCATCAAATAATCCAAAATCACTCAAAACCTAAAATTATTAGGGTTTCTAAACATTTTATAACTAATTAAACAACTAGCCATGTATAAAAGTTCATCCAAAAACTCCCAAACTTTTTGTACAGCAAGGTAACAGCGTATAAAGCTTACACAAAAATTCCCAGAATTTTTGGAACAACATACAGAGCATGAAAATTCATGGAAAACTCATTTTTCAATTAATTTGGGCATTTTTACAGGATTAAAAACATACTGAACATAGACATGTTATATTTTTCTTAAAAACTATACATCACAGAGAGCATTCACAAATTTTTGTAGAATTTAAACATGCACAGATCTAAACATACAAAAATAACAAAAGACATTACTGTGCAAAACTGGAAAAAGGAAAAACCCTTCATATAACCCACTGACGGCTGGGTCCCGCCCGTCAGTGGCAGAGACGCACGCAGCGGCGCCGACGACCACAAAACACGGCGGCGAGTCACCGTCGGTGACCAGACTGAACAGCTACCCCTCGAACCTGCTTCGGCTCTCCAAGCCGAACCCAACGAGGTGCGCCACGACTAAAACCAGCCCTCAGAAACGGCTCATCGACGGTGACGGCGGCGACCAGAGCTCGACCGCACGTACCCCGGCCAACACAGCCATGCGCCGGAGAAGCTAGGCCTCGAAAACGACTCAGGGAACAACCACGAGCAAAACGCCCAACAGGAACGAGACTAAAACCTACCCAGGTGACCTCGTCGACGGCAATGGCGGCGACCCGAGCTCGACCGCACATACACCGGCGAACACAGGCCTCGATCGGCTCAACCAACAACCCCAGCATGCTTAGCGGCCCCCAAACAACGCAAAGCGCACGCAAAACGAACTCAGAGCTAAACGCAACATCCTCATTGACGACCATGGCGGTCGGCGGGGATCTGCGCGACGTGCGCCGGAGAAAACACACACGCGCTCGAGGACAACCACCCCTCGAAACAGACCCAGGACGGATAGACGAAGCTAGCGCAAGACTCGGATCAGAAAAAGATCAACTACAACGACCAGACGACGAACATACCGCCACGCCGGCCATGAACCGCGGCGGCGCTTGAGGACAGAGCTCGAAGGCTCGATTCAAGGACAATCGAGGGTGCGGAGAGGTCAAGGAGCTCACCCTAGTCACAAAGCGCTTGCAAACGTGGCCGGAGACGAAGCAGAGACGGCTGTCGACAGAGAACGTGCCAACGGAGACGATGAACCGAGCGGCAACGAAGATGTTCCCGGAGCTATGGTCCACCGTTTGCAAAACGGAGAAGCCGACAAGGATCAGTGATGAACAAGGAGCAAGAAACACAAGATGAAAAAGCAATGTGGCTCCTGTGTAGCCTGGCCGAGGGCTGGCCAGAGCAGCGGCGCTCTCGCCGGAGTTGAGGAAGACAGAGCCGCGCTGGATGAATGTAGGCTCGATGGCTTTAACCAACTCACCCCGAGAATGTGCGAGGTCAAAGCGAAGACAATGGAAATGGATTGAGCGATTGGAAGTGGCTAACAAGCTCGGACGAGCTCGTCGACGATGGTGGAGCGCTCGGCGGAGCAGAGCAGAGCGATGGCGCGGCGTGGAAAGGGAGGCATGAGTGGACGGTGTCCCGTTTTGAAGATGGCAACGGTTCCGCGACGCTGCCACGCACACGACAGGACGTGAGTCAAGGACAGGAGTCGCACCGTGGCGTTGACAGGTGGCTGGCCAGGTGTCGGCATCGAGCTCAACGCCGTCATGCAACTGTTTGATGAAATGTCTGAACTGCCCCTATGACTATTTTGCAAATTGCTCAAGCTTCCAGGGGTTTTCATGAAAAACTTTGAATATGAAAGTTGCTCAAAATTTCATGATCTACAACTTTGTCCATACTCACATTTTCAAAATCGGCATAGAAATGAAAATGCATTTTTGAAATTTGAAAACCTTTTAAAAGGATTTGCCTCCTTTTCAAAAACTTTTAAAAACAAGAACAACACAAGAAAAACTGTAAACACAACAAAAGAAAAACAAACAGAGCTCTACAACTATGCTTAAACAACCATAAGCAAATTCTTTAAAGATTTTGAAAATCATGTTTAGGGTTTAATCCACCCCCTCTGAGAAATAGGGTTTGGATTCATGTTTAAATTTGAGAATTTGAAAAGATGACCTGCATTCAAACCATTGATCAAACATAGACAAGTAAACTCATTTTAGTTCAATACTTATCCAGGTTTTCAAACAAGTGAATGATGCTTAATGCATATGATGACATGATCAGTTTTTAATTAAGTGATTAACACCCGGGGTGTTACAAATAGACTCTTATCCATTGTCTAGGTTCCAATTTTCCATTGTACTTGGAGTGATTTGCTGGTTTGAATTTGTGTGGTAATTTCAACGTCTGCAGTCTTCCTGCAAAGCATGGGAATCTGTCATACTGTTCTGTTCTGTTGAAGTCCGGTGACCAGTCTCTTCTGTAATAGTCCCTGTCCTCTCTGTATACAGATTCGTCGTGGTCTTCCGGATAGCGCTGGCCCTAATCTGGGCCATTTTGTTTTACCAACCCGAGGTGCTATTCCTGTCTTTCCAGTGGTTGTGGTATCTCCGATTTCCCCAATTTGTGAAATATTGACTTCTTGGGGGGTTGTTCCTCTTGTTTTTCTCCTTGTCCTTCTTGAGGTGTGTTGTCGCTGGGTTGTTTATGGGGGTCTCCGTCTTCTTTGATTGGCTCATCTGTGATTCTTTCCTCTTTAGTAAGGATGTTTAGTACTTTTGTCAGTTCTTCAATTATTTCTCTTTTCGAGTTCTTCATGGATTCTCTCTCCATCTTCTTCTTGTTGTATTCTGTCAATTCCGCTTTGTATTTGTTCCAGATTTGCTTTCTCTAGGCAGCTCGATTTCTTCTTCCTGCTCTAGCCTTGTTCTTTTTCAGCCTTGCAGCTTTGTGATCGTTGGTTTCATTGTCGTCTTCTTCCTCATCGTCCGAGATATCCCCTTCTGATTCATCCGATGATTTTAAGTCGGGTATTTGTGGTGGCTCTAAATAAGGTTCTAGCTCTACCATGTATATAGTATGCGCTCTCCGAGTTCTTTTTGTTTGTTGCCTTCTCTGTCTTGTCTTGCATGATAATCCCTAGTAGAGTCCGAGTTCTTTTCTTACTTGGAACGGTAGTTCCGTATCCTGGCCTTGCGTTCTTGGAGATTGGTTTGGCCAGTGCACGATACATCCTTCTGGAGTTGTTGACATAATCATTCCCTCTTGGGCACCTTTCAGAGTTACGCTTCTTGTCATCTTCTTCCGAAGAAAATTTCCATATGTAGATACTGAATTGTGTAGCCCATATAAACCCGAGTACTTGTTTGCTTCCGAGTTGTTCCTGTTTTTGACTGAGGCTCGGTCGCGTATTCCGACTTGATTTATGCTTAGTCTTTTCGTGTTAGTCTTGGAGTTGGCATACGGTGATGTCTCCTTCTCTGAGTCAGTTTCGTATCCTTCCTCATCTACTGGTTTGGTCGGTTTCAAAATTGTGAGATTTTTGGTCTTTTGGTTCTGCTCTTGAAGATCTTGCTCAATCTTTTCGTTGATTCCTTCTTCTTCTTGGAGTCGGCTTCGAAGCTTTCCGTCGTTGTCAATCTCGCAGATCCATGATCCAAAGAAAAACGTTGATTTTGTAGATTCCATCGTCTTGAGGTCATGGTCCACCAAGCTTTCGAGAAACAATTCATTGAAAGCCCCTACCTGGCGCGCCAGCTGTCGATGTTTTACCACCGATAGCCTGCCACGGGGTTACCCGAGACAGTAGTTCGTGCCTCGGCGAATAGTGAAACCTTGATGGTTGGACATGCAGGGACACATGGTTTATACTGGTTCAGGCCCTCGACACAGTTGAGTAATAACCCTACGTCCAGTTGGGTCGCTTGTTATTTCTCTGATCTCGTAATACAAGGTGTTGTATGTCGCTCTACATATCGGGTGTTACTTAGTATGTTCAGATGTTTTTTGGATGATACCCTCACCAACCCTTTATAGTCCAGGAACTGGCCGAGGGCTGCTCTAATCCTACTCGGTTACAAGCTTTGAGTCCTAAGCTGTGCTTCGGTCTTGTTGTCCTTACTGAGTAGAACTCGGTTTTGCTTGTATGTCTTCCTTTGTGGGCCGAGAAAAGGAGGCCCAAAGCTTAGGTAAGCCGGTCCATGGGTACCCTATAGGATATCCCATTGACAGAAGGAAAGGTGTATGTAGATGACTTTCTCCTAGAAAGATGATTTCTTGCAAAGGGAGCACCTATTGAGAATATAAATTATGAAGCAATGAGTAGCTTTACTAGATCCATGTGGGACTACAAGTAGGGGAGCTCAGTTGTCCATGTGGGGCAATATGTGTGCATCTGAATGCATGATTTATAACCAGAAGCAATGGTGCTAGTTAGATCCGATGGTGGAGAACCAAGTAATAGGTGGTTAGCTAGATTCAATAGTCTCGAACACTACTAGATCAATCCAAAACAAAGTAGTAAGGTCCTCATGTTGTTGTCAAATCAAGCCACGACCATACCCCACATTGGGCATAACAAACTAGATGATGTTGTGAACCAATAGCGATATCTCCCATATCCCTATCGGTTAGTGTCTCTGACCAACAGTAATAGTGGGCTTCACTATTGGGTCACTTGACTCCTAATGATTTGCCTGGATCCTAGGTTTATGACATATAAGTGAAGCCATGTCATTGCTAGTTCATTCACACCCAAACTGAGAACTATAGGGATTAGTAGTGCAAGCTTAACTTTTGCAACTTACATGTAAATAGCTCAAGTGCAATGAGCCCATTGACCATTGCGATTGGCAACCTAAGGAGCATCATCATACGTGAAAGGACATGGAGAGCTAAGCATGATGACAAGGACAACCTCCAAATACTAAATTGGGGGTGGTGGTGCTAGGAAACAATTTGAGATAGGAGGTGGAGCAACGTTGATGGAAGGTTAACACAAAACCAGAGGGGATGCAGGGAAAACCTAGAGCATGTGTGGGGAGGGAAAACCAGGAGCATCAAATTGCATTCCCATATTTTTACTTCTAGATAGATAATGTACTAAAAGAGAAACAGATAGATATAAATAGAAGATGGAAGAAGAGAAAGAGAAATGATGTAGATATAATATCTTGTTTCTTGTCTATACCTCCTTACTAGTAGGCTTTAGTTGTCTCTTCTCCTTTTTGTTGCATTGTTGACATAGGCTTTAGGGAAGGGGATTGAGGCTTTGGTGTATCGGTAAGTGGCAATAGCCAAGAAGGTGAGGCTTGGCATGGCGTGCTAAGGGCAGGGCTAGCCAAGATGGGGTCTACAAATAGTGTGCCAGATATGTGTTGAATATGTATATAGTTTAGTTAGTTATGATTTGAACTGTATTAGGTAGCCATGGTAGATTTAGAGTTGAATTCTATATCCTAAGGACCATAAATATGAGGCAACAACTTTTGTTGTAACCATGAGATAACTCAACGGTTGGTTTGGGCGATGACATGGCTATGGTAGAGTTTGAATGTCGGTTTGATGGGGGGAAACACTTGTAGTAATGCCTCAAGGATGTAGGGACATAACCGAACCTCATTAAAATACATCGTGCTTTGATGTAATTCTCACTTATGTATTTTCTTTCATAGTGTTTATGCTTCCACATTCATATGTTAGTAGATATGTTTGGGTATGGATCTAACCGTGTACTATAATAGAGTGTATTGAGAACCATGAGATGAGCATGGGTTACCACACCCTAGGGTGGGTACAAGACAAAAGTTCACAACATGATCAGTGGTTGCCTCAATGGAATCGAGCTCGCTCATGTGAATAGCTAGTTCTCTTTGTGGTTCCCTAGCCACTGCTACAGCTAGTGTCAACATCGATAATCACTCATTGCAGTGTTGAGTTTGGTGGCTGATGTAATTGTAAGTAAGAAAACTCAAAGGGGCACCAATAGGCACTTCATTGGGAGCATCTAATGGGTCGGTGAGCACCATCATTGTCAGAGGAGGCGCACAATCTTCGTTGGCCACCACACAAATATAACTATGCTCACCAGGTTGCTTCCTGCAATGTTCTTGTTGATATCTGTTGAGTATATCAATGCATCCGGAGCTAATCTCAGTGTCTCTACTACTCCATTTGATTAGATTCACCACATATGGAAGATTTCATGGGTGGCTGGTGGTTCATATAGGATCTTGAGTCAATGAACGATCTATTTTCTTGTCATAGGAGTTAGGAAGTGGATTCTGTATCATGCAGACAATGGACCAAGACCTACAATGCATGATGATGAGGCAAGCTTGTTCGGTGTGACAAGGCAACACTTCCCCTATGCTGCTAGGGCCCACACCATCGTTGACTTCCACTAGGGCAGTGCCATGTGCTTCCACATATGCGTCACTATTGCCCAATGCCAAGGCCCATGGATCGCTATTGCCTTCGCTCTGCCACCTCCCCATGCTAGACTTGTTTTTCATGCATTGTATTATATGTGTGTGATGATGCTACTCTTGGAAATGGTTATGACATGTGTGGTTTGATTCATATATATATATATATATATATATATATATATATATATATATATATCATGTCACTTGGTTATGCTAATATGTTGCTTCCGCGCTTATCTCTGATCTTGTGATAGCAATAGCATATCCTTTCATGTACCTTGCTCTCAATTGATATATTTTGAGTACATGTTGTGGCTTGAATGGTTTAGGCATGTTTATGTCATTCTTATTCACTAACCCATGCCTACTCTATTCAAGTCATGAAAACCAAACTAAAATCAACTCATTCTATACTCGAGCTCGTATTCTCGTCAATCACCAAAAATAGGGAGATGGAAAGCATATAGGCCCCATGGTTTCGGTGATTAACGACAATGCAAGATTACTATAACTAACATGTGTTTTGTAGAGGCAAACTTGGTAAGTTAGGTTATATGTAATGGATGATGAATGGGCTCAAAGGTATTCATGCCCCCAAGATGGATTTTGTTTCAGTTTTCAAAGGATTGGAGACAAGCTTGAAGCTTAGGCTAGATCTAAGTGTCACAAGGTGTGAGAAGGACACTTAGAGTAGCTTAGGGCTCTTATTTTCCTTTGGTCATACTATTAAGGGGGGTATGAGATTAGTAGTTTGACCTAGGAGAGGTTATAGATGTAGGTGTGGTGCACACTTGTCAAACCTAGTCCTAGAGTGTCTACGAATAGCCCTTGAGATGAGTAGAGCAAACCCCTTTCACATAGCGAAGTGATCCGAGGTGTTTGGAGAGCTCAGGGAGGCTCCAGACCATGTGCCCTGAGGGCTCCGGACCATTGGTGAGGGTCCGTACCCTAGGGTTGCGTAGATAGAGAGTTGACAGGCTCCGGACCCTACTGGAAGTAGGGGCCCGGACCAATGTCGAGGAGTCCGGTTGCTTGGCAGTTGAGAACTATATCAGGGTTAAGGTCCGAACCAGTCCGGAGCACGCGTACGGAGCTGAGTCCGGAGCATTCCAGAGATGTTAAGAAGCGTGAAATCGACTTCAGACTAGGTCCGGTGCTGAGCTTCGGACCATTGAGCAGAGTCCGGAGGTATGCTGAACAGTAAGGCTACAGCTCTGTCTGTGAGGGTCCGTACCTTGAGTTATAGTCCAGAGCCCCCATGACCGGTCCGGTCCGGAGGTTCGCAGACAAGGAAAAATGTGTGTAACAACTAGTTGCCCGGTTGAGACCTATTTATAGCTACCCATCTCGTCCATTCTAGCCCTCTTGGCCATTTGATCAGCTGAAGGAAGCCCTTGAGAGAGCTTGAGAGTCCAAGAGCCTAGTGAGGAAGTGAGTTGAGTGTTCCAACCCTTTGATCCTCATTAGAGTGATTAGGAGTGACAAAGTGTGCATCCATCCACCTTCATAGCCTTGAGTGAGTCAAGTGAAGGTCTTGTGCTTGTTACTCTTGGTGATTAACAACACCTAGACGACTTGGTGGCGATCAGAGAGATGGTCATCATCAGCTTGTAGATGACCCTCCTCAACCTCATGTAATCGGTTGTGGACGATTCACCGAGCCGGAGAGGCGAAGAATCAGCCCGGAGAGAGCACTCGGTCCTTGCGCGGATTGAGGGGAGCGATACCCTTGTGCGGGTTCTCCAACGAGGATTAGGGGGAGTGTCGACTCCTCGATACCTCGGGAAAACATCATTGTGTCAACATCTTTTCCCCCCTCTCTCTTACTACTTGCAATTTACTTTCCGCAATTGTGTCATACTTGCTTGTTTGAGTAGAATTGCTTAGGGTGTCTTTACTTTCCTTGCTTTGTTCTTGGTGGTTTAGCTATGACACACTTTGTAGGCACTAGGGAAAATTAGCGATTGCTTAGGATTTAATATTGCTTTAGAAATTTTAAATATGCTCAATTTACTCCCTCCTCTTGGACATCTTGATCATTTAAAAACACATGAAGAAATTAAAATTTATTTAGTTTAGTTTATATATATATATATATATATAAGATGCACTTTGCTTGGCCTCTGAACAGACCTCATTCCTTAGCAGATTCCTCGTTTACACTTGGTCCAACCGTGCAAGTGACTGTGTCATCGCTAGAAGCCTAGATGAACGTTTACCAAGTTCTATGCTTGGCGGTTGGCATGGAAATGTATATTAGGTCAAGTACATTGATATGTACGAGAAGTATTAAAGACCATGAGACATGGAGAGAGAGAGAGAGAAATATGAGAGAAAAAGATGATTGTTTTATAAAGCAACCATCTCATGAGTAAAAGTTTGTAACATAAGACGTCTCATAAATTTTGTTGATTACACAAACTAAGAATAATTAAATCATTATTAAATAACTAAAATGGCAATCTATTATATATGTTAGTTGTTCATTGGTCTCAAGATTACTCATGATCTACAAAGGAGTACCTAGTAGAGCAAAAAATGCGCTAGCTGTGCGCGAGAGGAATTCTTGCTAGATTTCGCCACATGGAGTTCTAACTTCTAACACGTCCACGTGCAAGTAATGACGTGGCATTGCAGTAGCAGCTCTCGGGATGGGATACCGGATACGGGATTCATCTGCTAGCTGTCGCGTGTGTACTCCCATCGGAATCGGACGACTAAACCGGCAGGCGCTTCTGCTTATTTCGCCTTCACGCACCGATCGAGTCCATACCAGCAGCGCCATCGACCACACGTTGACGTGGGCCGTGCCCGCGATGCCACCGTGAGCGGCAGCAAGCAACGCCGCATAGACGACACCTCGACCGCGAACAAGAAGCTGCGAGGCACCGAGAGAAGTGAGATATGGATGCTGGATGGACCGACGACCGAGCGCGAGACAGAAATCCTCCGGCCTCCTCGAACGAATCTCTGTTCTGCCTTCGCTTTGCACAGACGCGGGCAGCAGACAAGGGTACAGCAGCCCGGTTCGAATTTTCTGACTTACTGAACAGCTAACTTACCTCCTGTTCGATGTCACTCATTCAATATCCAACGGTTGATAGAAGAGCACCTTTCACATCTCTCAATTCATAGCCCAAGCCAAGTGCACTTCGTGACCAAATAAAACGGCTCAGAATGGAATAGGCTCCTGCGGCTGCTAGAAAAGCACGCGAGATACGACAACGCGCAGGGGAAATTACTTTTAAGTGTCCAGATCGACAGATTAAATTTAGGCTGTTTAATACTAATTATAAAGATTACACATAAATTAATTATAAAATTAATTACACAAGTTGTGACTAATTGTCATATGAATGTATTAAGTTTATAAAACTAAGTCTATTCGGTATACCTCTGCAAAATATCAACGTGTCAAGTTCCCTTCTCCTTTCTCCTCTCATACTTACAATTACTTTCAAGTTTTACTTTCATTGCTCTTAATATGTTCATAATCATGTTTGACTAGAATTATATAGGGTGTTGTTCTACTTGTGCTAGTTTAAATTCATAGCACATTGTCTCACAGGGGAAGCCATAAACTTGTTGCAAATCACTAAACCCTCTGTCGATGGGATATCAGGGTACCCATTGACCTGACTACCGTAGTTTTGGGCCCCGATCACACGGCCCACGAAGGAAGGCAAGCATACAAACTCGGATTCTACTCGGATACAACAGCAGGACCGAAGCATAGTTTAGGACTCTAAGTTTGTAACCGAGTAGGATTAGAAGCAACCCTCAGTCGGTCCCTGGACTATAAAGGGCTGATGAGTGTACCACCCAAAAAACACACGACATACTACGTAACACCCGATACGAAGAGCGACACGCGACACCTTGTATTACGAGATCGGAGCAATAATAAGCGACCTAACTGGACGTAGGGCTATTACTCAACTGTGTCGAGAGCCTGAACTAATATAAACCGTGTGTCCCTACGTGTCCAACCACCAATGTTTCACTATTCGCCGAGGCACGAACAACTGTCTCGGATAACCTCGTGACAGGTTATCGGTGGTAAAACATCGACACTCTCTCCTACCATGTAATCAATATATTTTTCTCACTTAATAAAAAACGTACAAGTCTTTTACATGATCGAGAGAAAAAGTCTAATCAATTAATTGACGACATATATTTATTGTAGCACCATATTACTAAATTATGGATTAATTAGACTTAATAGATTTGTCTCACAAACTAATTTCAATATATGCAATTAATTTTATAATGCGTTGTATTATTTGGGCTAGAATTACCGCTGGGCTTTGCTGTTTGCGGTGGGAAAAAAATTGTTCCTATATCAGTCGTTGGATGAGAAATGGAGGGCATCAGACATAGGTTAAGTCAGCTGTGACTTAGCTTCAGCAACTCAGACAATCTGAGCCGACAGCAGCCAGTGCAAAAGGGCTGAGGGACCCGGCCCCGGGTCGGCTCCAAATAACGCCGGCCTCCCCCACGCAACGCATCCGTCCTCCATCCTTTTTGCACAAATAAAGCGTCAGTTTCCACCGCCGATCGATCGAAACCGCTGGATTCCTTGCGCACCTCACCACCTCCGAACCAGAGCATCACTGTCCCAAATTCCTTCCTCTTCCTCCAAGGCTTCTCCAACTTCCTTTCGCTCTCTGTTCCTTCTCGATCTACGGCTGCGTCGACTCTCGGCCGGTCTTCGTCGATCTCTCTCTCTCACCTGCAGCGACCTCCATGGCCGGCAAAGCTGCTGCAGACACCGGTAAGTAGCAAGTCTAAGCTCCCCCAAGAAGCAGCCTAGGTGTGTGTGAGAGAGAGAGTTAGCGGGAGATCTAGCGAGAGAGGGAGAGCATGCAAGCCCAGAGATCAATAATGGCTCGGCATGTTCTTCGCGCACATGTTTCGCTCTCGTAACCACCGTGCTCGTCTCTGTGCTGGGACCAGGGAGCAACGACGAGTCCTCCACCACTTCGTCTATGGCGGACGTGTACAAAGGCGAGCTGACGCCGCTGCAGAGGCACGTCGCCTTCTTCGACCGCAACAAGGACGGCATCATCTACCCCTCCGAGACATACCAAGGTACACTACTGTAGAATAGTACGACGACAGTGAGTGTGTGTGTTTTCTGGATCACCCGCGGTCGCTGTCCGCCGCTGTGTGAGACTAATAAGACTGGTGAGCAACCACCATTCACCAAGTGTGTCCCTGCGCTGCTGCTGCTGCAGGGTTCCGTGCTATCGGTTGTGGCGTCGCCCTCTCTGCTGCCGCTGCCGTCTTCGTCAACGGTGGACTTGGTCCCAAGACCGTACCGGTAGATTCTGTGAATTGATTCGTTATACTGATTTTTAGCTGATTTTAAGAATTTAGACTAAATAATCAAAGAGATTTATTTTTAATCATAAAATCACTTCACCAATAAATCAGGAAGCACAACTGAAGAATAACATAGCTCTATCACACAAGCCCTTGGATAAAAGTTAGTGGAAAACTGTAAATATGTTAATATCGGTTTTCGCAAGATATGTGGCTTGCATTTTTCGAAGCTTCAGTTTTTCTGTAAGTCAGAGAGAACAGAGAGTGGCCATTTCTCTGCAGCACATTTCCAGCTTCTGGTAAAATGATGACAGTTTTTGCCCCTTCTCTGGTCAAACCAAAAGATGCCTACATTTCTATGACACTTCCTTTTTAATTTTATACGAAAAATTAATAATACGTTTATATATGTATGTTTATTACACCTGTAACCTCCTCTATTGTTTTTGAACTCTCCTTTAATCACACAAACTGGGCAGAATCCTGATGTTCCATTTGAAAAAAAAAATCAAAAATACTAATTGATGACTTTTACCTAAAATAACGTAACGTATTCTCAAATCTCAGAAGACCGAGGTAATATTATAATAATATATCTTCAGTTAGAGTCATAAATAATGCCACCAGATCAGATGAGTACTAATCGGAAAAAAAATGTCCCTAACGTGAAGATACTGGGATCGATACCAGATTGGCAGCACCCACAAGGCCATAACGCCTTGAAAGAGAGATGTGCCACCTTCCTCTTCAGAGAAAAAGGGAAACTAAAAGGCAGTCATAAAAGCTACTTGACGTGTCTTATGGCGTATAGCTACGTGCATTATATTATATTCCATTAATTTTGAACATCCAAGACCAAGACTCAACAAAGTACAAAGCTACCACCTTTCCTTTTGGTTAACTATTATATTTTGAATTGTGGAGTACATGTGTATCAGCGCGCAAATCGATTCAGGTGTAAAGTATAGGATATCACCGTACTATTTGATATTCTTTTTATCTCCCTGCCTGATGAAGATTCGTGTCCGTGCATGTTTCTGTCTTTGCTGAAGGAGAACGAGAAGACTGCGGCTTTCAAGCTCCCAATTTACGTGAAGAACATTCACAAGGGCAAGCACGGAAGCGACTCAGGTGTCTACGATTCCAACGGAAGGTATTTCTCGATCTCTGATTCCCATCCATCTCACCATCTGTGATCTGTCAACATCAGCCAAGAGTCCAGCTCGATCTGGTCAACTTTACTGCATTGACAGCAAAACCAAGACAAAGAAACACTGATTTTAGCCAGCAAAGCAAACCGTAAATAAACTAAATTATTTCCTAGTGCTGAGGCACGCGAATTGGATGCATTATCACTTTTTAATAAGAAAAAGATACTTTACAGCTGGGGAATAAGGGTTTGTGTGCTGTGCCGTTTGCAAAGCCAAAATAAGCGACACACTTGTCATTTGTCAATTACTGCATCTCATAAAAATATGCAAAACGGAGAACATGGCACAAGAAGACAACATCGGCAAGCGGTCCTGCATTAGTTACTGAATCATGAGCCAATCGATGCGAAAAGAAAACTTGGATCAGCCAGTTTGTTTCAGTTGCTTTAGTCATTTTATTAGTTGTGTTGCTGTTGCTAGACCCTCCAGGGTCATTCTTGTTTAAATACTGTATACTATCGGGTTTAGCCTTTTTTTTAAATATAAGTGGGTATCTCTTCTGCCCGATTCATTTCAAAAACAAAACAAGTGTAACAGTGTACGTAGCACTGTCGTCCGACTACTAATTAACAGGTAACAGTGTAGCACTGTCTATAATAGTTTGTCCGACTACTGACAGGTAACAGTGTAGCACTGTCTAACGCTAGTTAAAGATAAGGATACTAAGACACAAGCGCAGATAGTAAGGAACTGTATGCACTCGCCATAGGCCCTTTCGCCAAGATAAATCACTGTTCGGTTGATACAAAAGCCGGCTAATTTCGGTTGATTGAATAATGTTTTGTGAGAGAGAATAAACTGAAATAAGCTTAAATAAGCTGAAAGTAGTTCAAGCGAATAGTGTCGGACAGGTCTCGTAAACAAGTACAAAAACAAAGTAAAATACTCCTAGCCTGAAAAGAATATCTAATTACAGCATCTTTTAACTTGCAGATTTGTTCCAGAAAAGTTTGAGGAGATTTTCAAGAAGTATGCCCACACCAGGCCTGATGCTCTTACAGGCAAAGAGCTACAGGAGATGCTGCAAGCAA